>JBBGZY010001762.1:0-465000 GCA_037952925.1 Lithobates clamitans | reverse complement strand
TGGAACAAAACTGAGTCGGCTTGAGCACTGCTCAGCCTTCACAGAAAGATTTATATTCTGTATATGAATACAAAGCTGCTTCTTCTGATTGGCTGAGGTGGAGAGGAGGGAGTGGATGACATAATCTCAGCTAATCAGAGAAAACTTTGTATTCATTCAGAAAATACAAAGCTTTCTGTGAATGGCTGAGCAGCGTTCAGCCTGACTCAATTGTGTTTTGGGAATGGGATGGGAAGTCTCCATCCTGCTGCCAGAACATAGCGCTGTATACTGTATGTAGCTAAATGGAGGCAGGATAAGGCCCCTGGGACAGCTCTCAAGTTGTCCTGGCTGGAGCTGGCTAGCATCCTATTTGATGCAGAGGGACAAGCTAGCTTAAGCAATAAATGGGTATAGGGGAATCGATTAGCCATGACAGTACAAGCCACGTGTCAAACACAAGGCCTGTAGGCCAAGTTCAACCCACCAGGCCATTTCATATAGCAATCACACTTCTCCTGCAGCTGTAGAGCCCCCCTCATCTCTGCCCCCACCTTGTCTTAGCAGTCAGAAGAAGAGAGGACGACAGAACTCCTCCACCAGATCCTGTTCTTCTCAGTGCAGCCGCAGAGAGGCTCGTTTGACCACTGTGTGCACTGTGGGGAGGGTGGGGAGACTCTTGATTTTGGATGGGGGGGGCTCTTGACATCTGATATAAGGGGGGGTGGGTGCTTTGGACATCTAGTCTTGCAACGTGTCTTTTGAGAGCAACCATAATAATACTGATGTGGCCCGCGAAATTGAGTTTGACCAATATGAGTTTCAACAAAAACATTTGAAAGTGGACAAAGCCTTTAAATTTGAAACTTTTAGTGAAATATCTAGTTTGAATACGCTGGGGAAAAAAAAAAAAATACCTGCAAAAAAGCAGATTTATTTTTTATCAAAACAACATATTTATGAGTTGCATTTTAGGCCAATCTGGTGCTTTTGAACATCATAACATTTCTAGAGCATTAACATTAATTCTTCTAAAGGGCATTACAAGCGGAATTGCTTTTAAAAGTCTTTTTTTGTATATTTATTTTTACATTAGGCGCTCTTATGGGTAATGCAATATGAAAAGAATATCAATCCTATAAATCAGACTTTTAGACCTTTCGACCGTTCTCTCTTTTTTATTTACTGGCTTACTTTTGGCAGTTCCGTGATCAGATAAAAGGCCCTGTGGAAAAATAAGAATGATGAAAATTCAGACGCTTAACAGGGAAATGTGCAAACATCAGAGCCCGCCCCCATCTCCAGTATTATGCGCAATATTCAAGTGAATGCTGATTGTTTTTTCTGCTTGAAACTGTCGGGACCTTAAATTACACGTTTTTTTAATGACTGGCAATAAATTGTTCTCCGACATTTAGGCTGAATTATTGACAGTCAGACGCTATGATAACTCCGGGAAGTTTCTCATGCTACATGCAACAAACCAACTTCAAAAGCTGCAAAGCTCTACAGAAAAGACTTAAAGGGACGTCAAAGGCAAGCCAAAGATAGAACATTCTTTCTGACTGTATGTGGTACTGAACAGTTTATAAGTGCCGCTCATTGTGAATGGTCCTTTTTATTCTGTGCTTTCCCTTCTGGCTTTTTGTACTTCTGCAGTTCTGATCGGAGGTTATTTTGATTTGAATTTAAAAGAAGATCATCTTGCCTAAAAATACAATGAATTAGAAGGGGAGTTTGTGGGATTTTTTTTTTTATATTGTAAATCAGAGGCTTGAGTGTTATACTATGCTTATTGGTCCAGAATTGTCAAGATATTTTTGCTATTGCTATTTTCAGTAGCTGGGTTTCCTCTATTTGAGTGCTAATGAACTTGTTTAGCTAGTTTTGAAAGGGGCTAGCTAGACAGGAAGTGATGTTGGCAGGAAATGGAGGGAGTCAGGAATATACATGTGCAATTTTAGTTTCGGTCCGAATGTAAATTCAGACAAATTTTTGCTTATTTGGAGATTCAGATGTATCTGAATTTCCAAATGAAATGGTAACAAATTTTAGTTGAAATTTGTTTCATTTTGTTCCTTTTCTAACGAATTCCACATTTTCAGAAACGTATCAGGACAGGTTAAAAAATGATCGACTGATTCAAATTCTGTGGGAAGAATAGCTGGTTGTTAAGAGCGGGTCGGGAAGTGGCCGCCGCGTCCTTAACAACCGATGACCCAGCTGTCAGCGGGCTTCCCCGCCAAGTGCTGAAATTTAAACAATAGAATAGTAGCAATAGTTAATTCAGAAAAAAATAGCGTGGCATACCCCCCCCCCCCCCCCTGTGTGAATGAGTATAGGGTACATAGTACCCCTACCCATTCACCAGTGTAAAAAGTGAATATAGACAGTACACGGGTTTTTGTCCCCTGATGCATCATAGTCAATCACGCCGCCCCCGAAAAAAAAAAAATGCCCCCATTCTTTTGTTTGTATTTCAGCTCTCAGTGGGGAACCCCGCTGACACCTGATAAATCAGCAGTGCTGGTGGGGGGATGGGATCAGTAGTGGTGGTGGGGGGGGGGGGGGGTTGGGATCAGTGGCAGTGCTGGGAAGGGATTGGGAATCAGTGGCAGTGCTAGGGAGGGATGGGGGATCAGTGGCAGTGCACAGGGGGGGGGGGGGGGGGTCAGTGGCAGTGTTGGGAGGATAGTATCACAGGCAGTTGTAGTCACTTTGTCTCTGGTTCCGTGGTGTCCGCGGCAGTAGTGACACCTATGCCAAGATTCGGAGATGGGGTCTCCTCCAGCCCCTCCCAGGCTGAGTGGGCAGCTGCGGGCTATGGGGACAGTTCAGCTTCTTTGTGTCCACATGCAGCCCCACCTGGCTCACTGCTGGGATGCACCATCTGCCCGCCTGGACGGGGGGAGACGCAGAGCTTCTCGCGTCCGGACGTCCCCTTTCTGTCTCCGGCTGCCCCAACCCACACAGGCGGCCAATGAGGGGGCATCTCCGGGGCCCCTGACTGATGTGTGCTGGTAGCGGCGCCCGTGCACACACAACCTCTTAAAAAAAAAAAATCTGGGCGTCAATTGCCGCCCCTCTTAAAGTGCCGCCCGGGACCATTAGACCCATCGGGACCCATGGTAGGGCTGGCCCTCTGCACATGTCTATTAAAGAAGTGAGTTTGTAAAGCTACTGTATGCCTAGGGCTTTTTTGGTAAACTTTTTTTTACGTGTGTGTGTAAGCATCAGACCACACAAAAGTGGTAATATTTTGTTACAGGTGAAGCCTAGGCAACTCTCGGCTTTTCTTATGAACCCTGCAAAAACGAGATTTCTGACATAATTCCTAACTCCATTGTTGTCCACTTAGAAGTTTTGGGCGTTCCAGCTCCTCCTGTTGCAATCTTCATAAATTAAAGTGGTTGTAAACCCTTCCATATACCCAGTGAAGTGGCTGACCTCAGGTGATGCACAGAGCTGAAAGAAATCCTCCTACATAAGTTGTACCTGTTTATCTGCAGTGTTCTCTTCTCTTCATCCACTGAAAATTCAGAATTTATACAGCTTGTCTGACCTTCCAGAAAAAAAGGTGGTGGGCAGCTGAAGTTACACTCTGGAGAGCTCAGTGAGGAGAGCTCCGAGAGCTGATTGGAGTGAAGGACACCCCCCCCCCCCATCCTGCACACTGGAACAGAGCTGAGGCTGTCAATCACATCACAGGCTGTGTGCTGGAGATTCCTCCTCTGGGCTTGTGCTTGACTATTTCGCGCCCTAGGCAAGACTAACACCAACTACCCCCCCCCCCCCCAACGCCTGCTCGGCCCGGGTTACCTAGGGCAGCACAGGTGACTACAACAGGGTCAGAGCGGACTCACCGGGGCTTCAGAATTTCTTCTATGTCTGGAGACATGGTGCCTGCCGTCTCCACCTCCCCACCCGTCCTCGTGTCCGCCTCCCCAGCCGTCGACCCTCCTCACAGGCTAAGCTGCTGCTGACCTCTGAAGCAGCCGTGACGAATGTCCTCAATGACGGCTGCTTTCTCTGGAGAGTCGGTCAGCGCCCCAGCCCTGTGTAGGGCCCCTCGTGTTCCCCGGCCAGGCTAGCGGGGAAGTTAGTGGCTGTGGTTGCGCCCCCTAAGCAGCAGTGCACCCTAGGTGGCTGCCTGGTTCACCTAGCGGGAGCGCCGGCCCTGCCTGTCACCTTTTTTTTATCTCTTGGTGTCAGAAAAACTTGTAAGAAGTGACTCCTGCTGATGGCAGAGGAAGGAGGCAGCAGACAGAAATGACACTTAGTGCTCTGGATTGAGAAGTATTAACTATAGAGGGATATGCTTTTGTTCATATTTCATGTCTGAGGTTTACAACCATTGTTGGCTCACATCTACAGTATGAACCTGAACTCTATCATTTTTCTGAGCTCATGCACATTGAACAAGGGGTTTGATCGCTCGATTCTCAGTGGACGCAAGAGCACGGTGAGAGATGAATGTCTATGTAGTCTTCCGCTGGAAGTAGTGATACGTAGCAAGTGCGTCACCAGAGTGGACCAGATAGCTGGAACAGCAGATGTCAGCAGGAACAGCAGACCCTGGGCTGGTGGGCAGTAGGCAGTGGCTGATAGCTGGTGCAGAAAGACCAGTGGCCTAAAGTAGAGGAAGCTCCAGTGGGAGCTAGGCAGGCGCATGCAGGGCAGAAGAGGAACTGGATGCATGGTCTGACAAGCCAGTTTGGCAACAGATGGTCAGGTACAGGCATAAACAGCACGCAAGGAATAGTCAAGGATACAGGCAGTGACTGCTGGTGCTCAATATTTTGGGAGGGGGGGGGTCGGCAAACCAGTGCCACTCCCTCCTCACGTGCTTCAAAGAAATAAAATAAAAACCATTGGAATCCATGCGCCCTGCATGTAGATTAGGGGCTGGGCGCATGAATTGGGGGGGCGGCGCCCCTTATGGACAGTCCACCACTAGGTACTGGCAAAGGTTGGCAACACCAGGTCAGGCAGGTGGACAAACAGTAGAGCAAGGTGCAGAGACCGGCCAAGGTCAGGGCAGGTAGCGTTCAAGCGAAGTCAGGAGCAAGCCGGGTCAAACACAGAGGTCAGTAGAATCGCATTCAGGAACACGGGTACAGTTGCAGATCAGGCCGCAATGGACTAGTGTAGTTGCTGCACTTTATATTGGCCATTTGGCGTCGGTGTCCATGGCGAACACATGTACATCTTCATGCATGTGTGAATATTCGTGAGCCTCGGAACTTCAGCTGCGCTACGGCCAGCATATCCCTTGTATGTAATTCTTCTGAAAGCTTTATTTGGCTGATGACACAAATACAGTATTTACAGGAATAGTTGAGGCACTGATGGGAAACAGTTTGGTTTCGACTGGAATTTCCTATTTTAGCAAAGTTCTACTAATTGAACTCTTGACTTTGCACGCTCTTCAATGTCCTCTATATTTTCAAATGCCGCATTTAGACATGCATGTCACATATCATTTCTCTCCTCCCCGTGCCTTCAGCTCTTCCTCACAGCAAGAATGACATTTAAATTCCAAAACTCATTTCTTCCATTCCTCCTCTTCTTTTTTTTTATATATGTAAATTTCACGGCTCGTTCATCCTTTTTACATTCTGACACTGGACCTCGGGATCCCAGGATGTGCATTAGGAGCTCCGACATTGTGATCAAGATGAATGCTGCAATTAAAAGTTTAAAACTTGCTGTATAATATTATATATATATACAGCATCTTTACAATCTCATTTATTTTACCAAAACTAGGTAATATGAGGACAAACCATTCATTCAATTAGTATGAAATCGGCAGACACTCACACTACACACCGTTGATCGTAGATATAAAGGCGATTTAGACCATCAGATTGTAGTTGGCAGTGGTCTCCAAACTGCAGTTCAGGGGTCAGATGCGGCCCTTTGCTCCGGCTCCTGGGGCACGTTTCCTCCTATTGCTACTAGGGACTATTCCTTCCACTGACACTAACAGGGCGCTATCTCCCTCACTGACACCAATGACAGGGCACTATTTTCTCCCACTTACTGCAATGATGGGACACTATTCCTCCCACTGACACCAATGATGGGACACTATTCCTCCCACTGACACCAATGATGGGACACTATTCCTCCCTCTGACACCAATGATGGGACACTATTCCTTCCACTGACACCAATGACGGGGCACTATTTTCTCCCACTTACTGCAATCATGGGACACTATTCCTTCCACTGAAACCAATGATGGGGCACTATTCCTTCCACTGACACCAATGACGGCACCAATGATGGGGCACTATTCCTTCCACTGACACCAATGACGGCACCAACGATGGAGCACTATTGCTCCCACCGGCACCACTGATGCGGCACTATTGCCCCCACCGGCACCACTGATGCGGCACTATTGCCCCCACCGGCACCACTGATGGGGCACTATTGCCCCCACCGGCACCACTGATGGGGCACTATTGCCCCCACCGGCACCACTAATGGGGCACTATTGCCCCCACCGGCACCACTGATGGGGCACTATTGCCCCCACCGGCACCACTGATGGGGCACTATTGTCCCCACCGGCACCACCGATGGGGCACTATTGCCCCGACCGGCACCACCGATGGGGCACTATTGCCCCCACCGGCACCACCGATGGGGCACTATTGCCCCCACCGGCACCAATGATGGGGGACTATTGCCCCCACTGGCACCAATGACACCCCGGAGTCCCCGATATTCTGCTAGGACAATGACACATTACAGAAGTGAGAATAGGAAATAATTAAGGTGTGCAGTATTGAATATCAACAGAAAAATGCCTGCTCTATTGAAGAGCAGGGCAGTATGGGAAAGTACATGGACCCCATCACCTTTAAACCTGCTCAGTAAACTACAACGTAGTTACTCCCATCTATTCCTGATCACAGACGCTCATTTAACTTACCAATGATGGGGCACTATCCCTCCCAGTGATACCAATGATGGAAAACTATTTCTCCCACTGATACCAATGATGGGGCACTATGGCCCCCACCGGCACCAATGATGGGGCACTATGGCCCCCACCGGCACCACTGATGGGGCACTATGGCCCCCACCGGCACCACTGATGGGGCACTATGGCCCCCACCGGCACCACTGTTGGGGCACTATGGCCCCCACCGGCACCACTGATGGGGCGCTATTGCCCCCACCGGAACCAATGATGGGGCACTTTTGCCCCCACTGGTACCAATGATGGGGCACTATTGCCCCCACCGGCACCAATGACACCCCGGAGTCCCCGATATTCTGCTAGGACAATGACACATTACAGAAGTGAGAATAGGAAATATTTAAGGTGTGCGGTATTGAATATCAACAGAAAAATGGCTGCTCTATTGAAGAGCAGGGCAGTATGGGAAAGTACATGGACCCCATCACTTTTGAACCTGGTCAGTAGACTACAATGTAGTTATTCCCATCTATTCCTGATCACAGACCCTCATTTACTTACCTCCCTACACAGAATAATTGGATTAAAGCAATACCTAGGGCTTGACTAGTCACTGAACAAATGGCAAACCACATTAGTCACAAGAAAATGTTAAATTGCTGTGAGAGAAGGAAAGGAAGATCCACTCCTGAATGCCTCCTTCCAGGCCTTCTGCTGTCACTTCCACTAAGCATATATGGACCACAATTTACTAATGAATATTTCATTGTCCTTGAAAGCTGCCTCCGTCATGCCTTCTGCTTAACCCCACATTGTAAACTCACAAAGCATGAACAAAATAGCAGATACACCAGATGAAAAATATTTTTTAGAGGTCCGTATATTAAAAATTAAAACAATATACAACCTCAATTCCACAAAAGTTGGGTTGCTGTGTAAAATCTACATATAGATGGAATGCAATGATCTGCAAATCTCATAAACCCTTTTTTTATTTACAATAGAAAACATATCAAATCTTTCAAATAAATGGACCATTTTAAGAAAAAAATAAGGTAATTTTGAAATTGATGGCAGCAACAAGTCTCAAAGTTGGGGTGGGGCCATGTTTAGCACGGTGTAGCTTCCCTCTTCTATAACCTCTATAAACACCTGGGAAGTGAGAAGTTGCTGGAGTCTCTGGAGAGGAATGTTGTCCCATTTGTGCCTAATTATAGGTTTTTAACTGCTCAACAGTCCTGGGTTTTCTTTGTCATATTTTCCCTTCAGTTGGTGAAAGGTCTGGACTGTAGGCAGGCTAGTTAAGCACCTGGACTCTTCTTCTACAGGAAGCCACGTTGTTGCCATAGACGCAGTATGCAGTTTAGCATTGCCCTGCTGAAATCGGCAAGGCTTTCCCTTTAAAAAGACATCCTTTTGATCGGAGCGTATGCTGCACTAAAACCTGGATATTTTTCAGCATTGATAGTGCCATTCCAGATGTGCAAGCTGCCCATTCCGTACACATTAATGCGCCCCCCCCCCCCATACCAGTTTCAGAACCGAGAGCTGATAACAAGCTGGAATGCCCCTTTCCTCTTTCTGGATCATGGTCAGATATGGCTTCTTTGTATGATAGAGCTTTACCTTGTATTTTTGAAGGGCACAGCGAACTGTGTTCACAGACAGTGATTAGTGGAAGTATTCCCGAGCCCATGCAGTGATGTCCAGCACCGAATCAGATCTGGTTTTAATGCAACGCCATCTGAGGGCCCGAAGATCACCCGCACCCAATATCGCGTTTTGGTATTCTCCCTTGCACACAGAGATTTCTCCAGATTTTCGGAATCTATTGATATGTACTTTAGGTGATGATATATTTAAATTCCTTGCCATTTTACATTATACTGAAAATCTTCAACAATTTTTAAACGCAGTATTTCACAGATTGGGGAACCTCTACCCAGCTTTTCTTCTGAGACACTTTGACTCTCTAAGATGCTTTTTTTTTTTTTTTATACCCAACCATGTTACTGATTCACAAAAGGAGTACAGCCAACCGAGCATTACCCATACTTCTCCTTGAAATGTTCACCTTTAATAATAGTAACTGCAACTCCGTAACATGTAAGACTGGGATGTGCAGTCAGGGGAGGCAGGTGAGGTAGAGCCATGAGCATAAAAAATGATCGAGGGTCCTAGTGTGGCGACCTGGGGTCACAGAGACCCCAAATTTGGGGGGTAGGTAGCTGAAGATCTACCCCACCACTGGTCAAAATTGCCACCTATTGTTCCAGAGATACGGGGCTCCTTGCGCAGCCTGTCAGAAGCTATATACAGAGCGGCCAGTTTAAATACAAGATTGCACACGCTGTTTGCAGCAGACTGAGAGGATGAGCTCACAGTGTCTCTCCTCACTTCTTGTCAGAGGCACTGAGCTCCATGGACAGCTTGGAGTCTTGGACCAATGGTAAAGCACCATTGGAAGAAGCTGTCCAATAAAAATGCTGCAGGGGAGGCTCTCCTCTCACTGCAGTGTCATAGAAGTGGGCGTGTCTAAAAGACACATGCTCCCTTCCAGCCCAGTCCTCTTAACTAGAAGAAAAAAAACATGTGTTTGTGTAAGATTTACCCATAATCCCATGTTTTTCTCACACAGTTAAGAGGGAGAATGAGAATCTGCTGCTGCTGAAAAGGTACAAGCTAAATCATATATTATTATGCTAATACAGTAAAACCTTGGTTTGCGAGCATAATTCGTTCCAGAAACATGCTTGTAATCCAAAGCACATGCACCCCCACTTCTCTGCTGGTTCCCTAGCTTGGCACTCAAGCTTCACCCCTGCTAACCGGCTTGGTCCCTGACTTGACTGACAAGGCTGCTCTGCAATCGTCTCCTTCGCAGGTTGGGTCCCTGACTTGTCTACCGCCTGAAGTTTCCTGATTCCCCACCATGTCCATTCAGTGAGAATATGGTTCCTTGCTTCAGTTACTCGCTGTGGCCCTTTGGTAAAAGTGGCTGGTCTCTTTGTGGCGACAGTTCCCCTTATACCTCCGACCACTGATGGGTTCTCCGGCCGGCAGAACCGTCACTTTTGGTTGGATTGCAAGCCGCAATCCCAACCCTGTGCTGCTCTCTTTACTTCTGGACAGGCCCTCACACAGCCTAGCAGACGGATGCCCCCCCGGGATGGGCCCAATCTTCTGCCTAGCAGCCCGGGGCATACGACACACGTCCACCCAGACAGCCGTCCAGGTACCACAGATCACCTGACTCCACCCGAATATGTAGGTGCTCCCAGGAGGCCAAGGGATTCAAGAAAACCCCAGGCCATTGGCTGAGATACCCCATATACCCATAACCTGACCTTGGGTTGCCCTTCTCATAACTAGTACCACCAAGTACCCGGCCACCTAGTGGTAGAGGAGAAAAGGGCAACAAGGCCAAACTTTGATAGAGATCTAGGATGGGAGTCCACCTGACTCCCCATGCACAGACCTGTCTGTTGTGTGGAGCCCTGAGTCATAGTCAGATCACAACTAATAGCCCAGCACACAGCTGTGCAATCAGCATGCCTGCTTCTTCAAAAATATAGCGTAAACCAGCAATCTTCTGAGTAGCACGAGGTCCCACTGCTACACTATGTAAAACCATTTAGAAGAGAAGTATGGGTTTTTTTTGTTTGTTTTATAACCATGTAGCACCGTGGGGTTTAGTCAGGGAGCTCCTCACAAATTTACTTGCCAATATATCGACCAAGATAACTACTCTTGGCAAGTAAATTTGTGAGGAGCTCCCTGAGTAAACCCCAGGGTGCTACATGATTATAAAAAAAAACAAAAAACATACTTCTCTTCTTAATGGTTTTACATAGTGTAGCAGTGGGACCTCGTGCTACTCAGAAGATTGCTGGTTTACGCTAGATCTTTGGAGAAGCAGGCATGCTGGTTGCACAACTGTGTGCTGGGCTATTAGTTGTGACCTGACTATGGCTCAGGGCTCCACACAACAGACAGGAGGTCTGTGCATGGGGAGTCAGGTGGACTCCCATCCTCTCCAGGAGTTAGAAAGGGCTGCATGGGGCAGCCATAGCGTGTATGTCTGCAGGAGGCAGATTTTGGTCTGTGAGTGAGTAAGCTAGGAGAGAGCTTGACTCTAAGGAAGTCTTTTTGGTCTGAGGAGCAGACCTAAGGCCTTGGCTTGAGGCCTGAAGCAGCCGTGTGGCAAGAGAGTAAGCCAGGAGGCTGAAGTATTCTGATTGTGCAAGTTTCAGTAATGGTGGAACCCCCTGCATGGGCTACTGAGATCTTTTTGTAAACTTTTCCATTCTTTGAAATAAAAGTGGGCTACCATGCCTTTTAAAAAATACAGTTTTGGACTGGTCCACTCATTGAAAACGCACCTACCACTTGAGTCTGATCAACCCAATCTTGCAATGGTTTTATCATGCTGTAAAAAAACTTGAATTTTTTACTCTATATTATCTTTTGGTTGTGCTTTTTCATTGAAGGTATATTCAAAGTTCCACATACATTGTATTTTCCTCTACTCATATATTATTGGGGACGATACCTCCAGTGGTATGAGATGAATAACATGCTGGCCCCACATAGTCTTAACTTCCACAGAATAGGTCCTCTTTCACAGAAACGGAGACATCGCTTTAAAAGCATCTTTCGTTGAAAGCATAAACCCTTCCAGATGTGGTATAGAGAGAAATTATTCAGCAAACCTTCATTTTTTTCCCCCAATGTTCAGGTTTCCATGTTTTTACCATACGCATGCATCTTTGTGGATTGACCTTGGATAGAAGCAGCATGGGGTGACAGCTTAGTGAAGTTCATTTTTTTTTTTTGCTGATACTGGGTTACAGAAGTGCTGATTCAGTTCTGCGCTAATTTCGGAAGCTGTACGTTTTGTAACATTTAAAAAATGATCCCGCATTACTTCTATCTCTGTCGGAGAGCTTCAAATTTGTTCTCCTTTGCCGAGGTGTGTTTAGAATATGCAGTCACTAGATTAGAGAATGTTCCTCTCCATATGTTTTGGCATTTTTGTTCATGGCTACACCTGTCATTTTGGTTAATATTTGTCCACCCTACTCTACATTGTAGAATGAACAATGTGTAGATGTGGTTATCCCAGGCATGACAGCTGAAAACGTTGTTACAATGGAAAGAGAAATACATTGAGGCCAATATGGACTTTCACAGTACAAAGGGCTTCACATATACACAAGGTAAGTATAGAAAATTTTCGATTTTATTCCAAATGAATTGATAGAGCCGAATGTTTAAGATATGGTTTCCCATGTCTGTTTTTTTTAGATGTCTGTATGTTTTTTTTTTAATATATTTTTGGAATAAAATCAAATTTTCTATACTTACCTTGTGTAGGTGAAGCCTTTTGTACAGTACCATGAAAGTCCATATTAGCCTCCAATTTATTTCACTTTCCATTTTGATTGGGCATAGATACTTTCTGTGTTTGTACTTATACCTGGCACCCCTCTTTTTCAATCTCTTCCCCCCACCCCCCATAGTAGTAGTGTTACTATGGTGACACTGAACTACTCTGATGAAAGTGTGTAAAAAAAATAGTAGTAAATGGGGAAAAAAAAAAAAAGTTACAAAATATTGAAATCTAAACATCCATACAATGACGTACTGCACTGGTGGATATATATATATATATATGTGTGTGTGTGTGTGTGTGTGTGTGTGTGTGTGTGTGTGTGTGTGTGTGTGTGTATGTATATAAATAATATTATATATTATTTTTTTGTTTGTTTAAAAAGTAAAAAAAAATGCATTTTATCATTTTATTCCGTTTTATTTTTCAAAGAATTGTGACAAAAAAATTACATCTTCAAAAAGCTTGCCATGCCAATTAATAAATGCGTCCGACTGTCTACTTTCCAAAAAGGGGTCATCTGGGGATATTTGTACTGTCCTGCAGTTCGTTCACAGAAGTGCAACCGAACAAGCTTTTCCCCGTACGTCTCCTTTTAACCACTTGCCGACCAGCAGCCGTCATACAGCAGCAGGTCGGCTCATTCCCGCGAATCGCTGTTACGGTATGTCGGCTCCTTTAAGATATATATATATAAAATCAGGCGAGCGCGCACCTGCTGCATGGCCGGGGGGAGCTGATGCGCGTAGCCAGCAGCCGCGATGCCCGCCGGCCACCCCGCAATCGCTCCACAGAGAGCTGATGTAAACAAACAGATCCCTGTTGTGACGGTAGTACAGAGTGATCGTCTGTTTCTAGTGATCAGGAACAGCAATCTCGCTCTGTAGTCCCAGTCAGTCCCCTCCCCCTACAGTTGGAAACACCTCCCAGTGACACGTCTAACCCCTTGATCGCCCCCTAGGGTTAACCCCTTCCCTGCCATTGTCATTTATACAGTAATCATTTTTCATTTTCATTTTTACAGCACTGATCGCTGTATAAATGTACTTGGTCCCAAAAAAGGGTCAAAAGTGTCCAACTAGTCTGCCACAATATCGCAGTCCCGCTAAAAATCGCTGATCACTGCCATTACTAGTAAAAAAAATAAAAAAATAAAAAATTATAATGAAAATACCATTAATATATCCTCTATTTTGTAGATGCTATAACTTTTGTGCAAACCAATCAATATAAGCTTATTGTGATTTTTTTTTTTTTTTTTTACCAAAAATATGTAGAATAATACATATTGACCTAAACTGAAATTTTTGTTTTTTGAAAGTCTTTTTTTTTTGTTTATAGCGCAAAAAATAAAAATGGCAGAGGTGATCAAATACCACCAAAGGAAAGCTTTATTTGTGGGGGAAAAAAGAACATAAATTTAATTTGGGTACAGCGCCGCATGACCGCGCAATAATCAGTTAAAATAACGCAGTGCCGTATCTCAAATAATGGCCCGGTCATTAAAGGGGGGTAAAACCTTCCGGAGCTGGTGGTTAAAAAAGAATTCAGCGAGCGGATGCTTCTATAAAGTTCTATGATTTATGAAGTGAGTTCCTTTTTTTAAATAATTGGATCCTAGGCTCTTCCCAGTATCCTCTACCAATCTGCCATGAGGGTATTTTTCGAACGCCATACTATAGAAGTATATTTGGAAGTTAGTTTTCCAGAAAGTGAATATTGATGAGCTCATCATAATTTGACCACAGCACCGGAATCCATGTGACAGCCTCATTCAAGGCTTGCCGGTCCTCCGCCAGTCCTCGTCTACAGGCTATATCCCAATCTCCTATCATTCTACATTCACTGTGCCTGGGGCTACGACGCAACATATGAAACCGTGACACTAATAGATGGGAACATATGAACCGTGACACTAATTAAGCATAATGAATACGGTTAGATAGTTCGAAGATTTCCAGGAGATGCAAACAGATTACTTTGTCAACAAGAAGTTTGTAGAAATGTCATAACAAAATGACATCCAGTTATTATGTGCCTTTCCTTTTTTCTTTTTTTTAATGCAATTGCCGAAACCTGATTTTTTACAACATCCTGGGGTGGGGGGTGGGGGGAAGGGATTGACTAAAACTCGCACGTGGCTGGTACAGCTCAACTTGTCATAAATTATGATTACATCTGACACAATAATGAGAAAATGTTATCTGCAGATTTTGTAGGGATGGCAGTTATCACACTGCTGGGAGAAATACTATATTCTGTTTTTTGTTTTTTGACATAGAAAGTATCGGGATGCACCATTTACTGTATATTTTGGCACAGATGGCTTTGGTTTTCCTGTGGTGACATGATTATATTGGCTGGTGATAGAACTACTTTAAGTGGAAAAAGTAAAAAAATAAATAAATAAATATATATATATATATATATATATATATATATATATATATATATATATATATATATATAAAATCTTTTTAGATTGTACAGTAAGCTCTAACGAGCAAGGCCCTCTGATTCCTCTTGTACCAAATTGTAATGTAACTGTAATGTCTGCCCTCGTATTGTATTGTAAGGCGCTGCGCAAACTGTTGGCGCTATATAAAACCTGTATAATAATAATTTTATATATATATATATAAAATTATTATTATACAGGTTTTATATAGCGCCAACAGTTTGCGCAGCGCTTTACAATACAATACGAGGGCAGACATTACAGTTACATTACAATTTGGTACAAGAGGAATCAGAGGGCCTTGCTCGTTACGTTATATATATTCCCACAAAAATGAGTACACCCCTCACATTTCTGTAAATATTTTCTTCTATCTTTTCATGTGACAACACTGAAGAAATGACACTTTGCTACAATGTAAAGTAGTGAGTGTACAGCTTGTATAACAGTGTAAATTTGCTGTCCCCTCAAAATAACTCAACACACAGCCCTTAATGTCTAAACCGCTGGCAACAAAAGTGAGTACACCCCTAAGTGAAAATGTCCAAATTGGGCTTAATTAGCCATTTTCCCTCCCCGGTGTCATGTGACTCGTTAGAGTTACAAGGTCTCAGGTGTGAATGGGGAGCAGGTGTGTTAAATTTTGATGTTATCGCTCTCACTCTCTCATACTGGTCACTGGAAGTTCAACATGGCACCTCATGGCAAAGAACTCTCTGAGGATCTGAAAAAAATAATTGTTGCTCTACATAAAGATGGCCTAAGCTATAAGAAGATTGCCAAGACCCTGAAACTGAGCTGCAGCACGGTGGCCAAGACCATACAGCAGTATAACAGGACAGGTTCCACTCAGAACAGGCCTCGCCATGGTCCACTAAAGAAGTTGAGGTCACGTGCTCAGCGTCATATCCAGAGGTTGTCTTTGGGAAATAGACATATGAATGCTGCCAGCATTGCTGCAGAGGTTGAAGGGGTGGGGGGTCAGCCTGTCAGTGCTCAGACCATACGCTGCACACTGCATCAAATTGGTCTGCATGGCTGTCGTCCCAGAAGGAAGCCTCTTCTAAAGATGATGCACAAGAAAGCCTGCAAACAGTTTGCTGAAGACAAGCAGACTAAGGACATGGATTACTGGAACCATGTCCTGTGGTCTGATGAGACCAAGATAAACGTGTTTGGTTCAGATGGTGACAAGCGTGTGTGGCGGCAACCAGGTGAGGAGTACAAAGACAAGTGTGTCTTGTCTACAGTCAAGCATGGTGGTGGGAGTGTCATGGTCTGGGGCTGCATGAGTGCTGCTGGCACTGGGGAGCTACAGATCATTGAGGGGACCATGAATGCCAACATGTACTGTGACATACTGAAGCAGAGCATGATCCCCTCCCTTCAGAGACTGGGCCGCAGGGCAGTATTCCAACATAATGACCCCAAACACACCTCCAAGATGACCATTGCCTTGGTAAAGAAGCTGAGGGTAAAGGTGACTAACTGGCCACGCATGTCTCCAGACCTAAACCCTATTGATCATCTGTGGGACATCCTCAAACAGAAGGTGGAGGAGCGCAAGGTCTCTAACATCCACCAGCTCTGTGATGTCATCATGGAGGAGGGGAAGAGGACTCCAGTGATAACCTGTGAAGCTCTGGTGACCTCCATGCCCAAGAGGGTTAAGGCAGTGCTGGAAAATAATGGTGGCCACACAAAATATTGACACTTTGGGCCTAATTTGGACATTTTCCCTTAGGGGTGTACTCACTTTTGTTGCCAGCGGTTTAGACATTAATGGCTGTGTGTTGAGTTATTTTGAGGGGACAGCAAATTTACACTGTTATACAAGCTGTACACTCACTACTTTACATTGTAGCAAAGTGTCATTTCTTCAGTGTTGTCACATGAAAAGATAGAAGAAAATATTTACAAAAATGTGAGGGGTGTACTCACTTTTGTGAGATACTGTATCTATCTATCTATCTATCTATCTATCTATCTATCTATCTATCTATCTATCTATCTATCTATCTATCTATCTATCTATCTATCTATCTATCTATCTATCTATCTATCTATCTAGTCCCCGGGTTACAAACAAGATAGGGTCTGTAGGTTTGTTTTTAAAGTGATTGTAAAGGATCGTGTGGCCCCGAACATCCTCTTCTGGGGTCCCTCGGCAGCTCTCGCGGCTCCTCCCCACATGAGTTGACCCCCTAGGAGAAGCGCTCTCCCGAGTCCAGCATTTGAGTCCACAGACACGAATGCCGGATTCAGTCCTGCCTCGCGGTGGCCGCGTCGTTGGATTTGATTGACAGCAGTGGGAGCCAATGGCTGTGCTGCTATCAATCTATCCAATCAAGAGCCGGGACCCCATGGTGAGACTCATCCCCGCCGACGAGATGAAGGGGCTCAGGTAAGTAAAATAAGGGGGGCTGGGAGGCCAGTGATTTGCTAGAAGTTTTTTCACCTTAATGCATAGAATGAAAAAACACGAGGGTTTGCAACCCCTTTTAAGTTGAATTTTTAAGTCAGAACATGTACATTTTTTTTTAAGTGTAGCTCCAGCCAAAAAATTATTTTTAAGCTTTTTGGATAGCGTAACACACCTGTAATGTTTGTTTATCTGTCTGTGCCCCTGTTCATAAGATTTCACCCCACTTTCTGTCCCAATGACCATTGGATTTTGAAAATTTTGAGTTGTTGTGGAAACAAGGATTGGTGATAAAGATGTGTGTGTGTATATATATATAATCTCTTTACTGTAGTTGAGGAAAGCAGCACCCGGTCTGTATCCAGTGCAATGCAATCTAGTCTTCCCACCGATCAAATGTAGTAAAAGTCCAACTGATTGCTGCACTTAAAATATTTATTGATCAATTATTCAAGAAATTACATAATCAGATGTTTGATGATGATTTGCATTTCGGATGTGCTTTTGATCTGATGAAGGGCGTAAGCTTGTGAGCTTTTTATGTATACAGTGGGGATGGAAAGTATTCAGACCCCCTTAAAGTTTTCACTCTTTGTTATATTGCAGCCATTTGCTAAAATCGTTTAAGTTCATTTTTTTCCTCATTAATGTACACACAGCACCCCATATTGACAGAAAAACACAGAATTGTTGTCATTTTTGCAGATTTTTAAAAAAAGGAAAACTGAAATATCACATGATCCTAAGTATTCAGACCCTTTGCTCAGTATTTAGTAGAAGCCCCTTTTGATCTAATACAGCCATGAGTCTTTTTGGGAAAGATGCAACAAGTTTTTTTCACACCTGGATTTGGGGATCCTCTGCCATTCCTCCTTGCAGATCCTCTCCAGATCTGTCAGGTTGGATGGTAAACGTTGGTGGACGGCCATTTTTAGGTCTCTCCAGAGATGCTCAATTGGGTTTAAGTCAGGGCTCTGGCTGGGCCATTCAAGAACAGTCACGGAGTTGTTGAGAAGCCGCTCCTTCGTTATTTTAGCTGTGTGCTTAGGGTCATTGTCTTGTTGGAAGGTAAACCTTCGGCCCAGTCTGAGGTCCTGAGCACTCTGGAGAAGGTTTTCCTGTTAAAGCAAATTAGACTTTGCGTTATAGTGGTCTTGCTTGTCAATTAGAATCTCTCAGGTTAACCATCATTTTTTTGGGAGGTTGCACTTCATGAACATACAGTATATGTACAATTCATAATACTAATGACTTACAAAGCCATCCACAGCTCTGGTCCAAGCTACATAACCAACGTTTTCTCAAAATAACCAAACCACCCTATTTACTCCTCCTAAGACCTTTTCGTCATCTCCTCCCATTTCCAGGACTTTTTCAGAGCCTCACCTATTATCTAAATCTTCCTACTCCAACCTGGCTGTCTCCTTCTCCAGGGGTCTCCAAACTTTCTAAACAATGGGCCAGTTTATTGTCCTTCAGACTTTATGGGGGCAAGACTGTGGCCAGCAGGAGTGGAAATTTTCCTGACATCAGTGGGAGTAAACCTCATCACATTTAGTATAAGGTGGCGGAATAGTGCCCCATTATTAGGAGGCCGTTGCTGGTGTCAAGAGAAATGGTGCCCCATTGTTTTTGTCAGTTGGCAGAATAGTGTCTAGTATCAGTAGGAGAATAGTCCATCAAGGGCCAGATAATGGCAAGCTAAGGGGCTACATCTGGCCCCCGGGCCGTCGTTTGGAGATCCTTGTCCTACTCTGTGTTTAGGTGATCCTAGAAAACTCAATTCACCTCTTCAAGGGAGTCTATCCCACCTCTACTCAACAACTGAATTCTACTTTCTCAAACTCCTCCTCTCCACACTCATTATTACCCTTTGTATCACTCGCCCCTCCCTTTAGATTGTAAGCTTTCATGAGCAGGGCCCTCCGAACCATGGGCGTCCGCAGAACTTATTTCGGGGGGGGGGGGGGGGACATAATTTAAAAAAAAAAGAAAAAAAAAGTGCAGTTAATTTTTGATGTAGAGGATGTAACCACACTATCACAGACGTGGAGCGTCTGCAGATTTAAAAAATGTAATAGTGACTAAAGAATGACGGGAAGTGTAAAGGTCGTATTTGCCAGCAAGTTGCTGTATCACATTTTAGAGCTGGTCATGAATGATATTTGCTGCCACAACAAACGCTAACCTGGAAGTTTGTCTGACAGCTCAAAACTTGCGGCCCTCGTGGGCGAGAGGAGGCTCAGGAGGAGAACTGGAGAAGTTGGGCTGCTGGCAATATGCTGCAGCGACTGCGGGAGTAGTCGGCGGCCCCGGGACTGGCACTGACTGGGCACAGGCTGGATCCTGGCTTACCAGCAGTGCCACTACCAGTCAGGACTGAGACTGAAGACGCTCGCCTCGTCGCTCTGGTGTGGCTGCTTTCTCTCTCTCTCCCTCTCTCTCTGCTGCTGCAGCCGGAGACTGAGAAGGAGAGAGGAGGTGGGTGGACTCGGAGGTGCGCTGTTTAGCCGTAGGGTGCCCACGTGTTAGCCGACGTCACTGGTTGCTAGACGCTGAGCGGCACTAGCCAGCAACCAGTTCGGCTGCTTCGGCAAATGATTATCAGGGTGGCGGACTGGCGGTGTGATTATTTTTTTCATTCCGGGACACTGTATAGTCCCGGAATGAAGGTGCCTGGGACACGGGACAAAAATCAGAATTAAGGGACAATACGGGGGGGGGGCGCAATTGCCCCTATTTGCGGACACCCATGCTCCTAACCCTCTTGTATTGTATTGCAACTATACTGTCTCCCTTTATTTTGTAAAGACCTGCGCAATCTGTTGGTGCTTAATAGATCCTGTATAAGAATCAGTTTGAGACCCTTATAGGCATGTGTAGAACACCTTGCCTGTACAGGTGGCGCTATTGTGGCAGCTGCTATTCAGAGAGGATGAAGGAGAAGAGGAACTCTTGTTCCTCTGAGGCCCCCATAGGCATGCCCAGGGGAGCAGCTCTGTTTGGACACTGCTGTGCTAGATGACCTCTGCAACTATTTTTCGTATGGGCAGTGTTAATAAATAGCACTGTCCCGCTGCAGGTGGCGTGCATTTGCGAAGTAGCTAGGTCAAAGACAGGAACCCGCTGGTGAGGGACAGATGTCTAGCATAGGGAAAGGTACAGTGTAGGGACCTAATGCCTGAGTGGCTATCATGGAGCTCCTTTCTTCTGCCTCTCGGGTGCCCTTGTTGCCACACTGCCTACCAGTCACCCTCTTTGCCAGATGCTGTCAGGTATCATAAGCCTGCTAACGTATCCTTTGCAGTATTAGGACTGTGTACTACAAGTCCTTCTCTAAACTATTGCTGTTCCGGGTTCTGCAGTGCTATTTAGGTCCTGTTGCCACCTTGACCCTGTTTACTGCTTAGGGGCTGCCGCTCAGGCAACCATGGTCCTATAAGATGAAAACCACTTTGTGGGTGCAGGCTGGAAGTGAGTCTGTCCTGACTCAAGAATTCTGTAAGGATAAGAAAGTATTCCAGCAGCCTGGTTAGCGGGTAAATGCAGCCTCCGCTTGCTCCACCTGATGGAACGCAACAAATGTGTTTTTCCCCACCGCCAGGGGGTTAATCTCATCCTGGGGATGGGTCAAAACGCATTGAGGTTGGCCTCAGATGGAGCAAGCTGAGGCTACTTTCATAATACTTCCTTATTCTGTTGCCACCTTGTTGGAACTTTTGCGTTGATACATAGTTCTGCATTCCTTGGCCTCCATGTGCATTTTCCCCACTTTGGGTACCAAATATCTGGTCCCTCTTCCCTCTTACACATTTCTGAGATCATTCAAAGTTCATTGGCAGCGTGCGTTCGACCCGCATCTGACCTTCTTCAAGTGGTACAGTATATAGACGCAAAATACTCTTGCGCACAGGTGTATTGGCTAAATGATCCCAAGGGTTTAAGAAGAACTATGGGTTTCGGCCTTGCTGCTCTTCAGGATGGGATTATCCTAGTAGTAATGATAAGAAAGAGAGAGAGAGCGCACCACCCTAGTGCATTATCCTTGATACATTTATTAGTTAAAACCAAGATTAAAATCTACTCACAAAGGTAGGAGAAAAAATCGCATTGTATACAGACATCAGAAGGTTCTGATGAAGAAGGGACACCTTCGAAACGCGTTAGCCAGAAGCAGTCCATACGTCCTCTTTCTAGGATCTGGAAAACTGCTACCAGTGGACCAATCGCTTCTGTGTCTGTATACAATGCGATTTTTTTTCTCCTACCTTTTGTGAGTAGATTTTAATCTTGGTTTTAACTAATAAATGTATCAAGGATAATGCACTAGGCTGGTGCGCTCTCTCTCTTTCAATCATCACTTCTTCAAGTGGTACAAGTCTATGGGAGTGCAAAACCTGTTTGAATTTTGACAATTACATACCTTCCATAGATGCCGCACCATACCGTCACACTTTCTGACGGAGAATGTAATCTAATAGTAAGACACAAGTGAAGCGCTACAAGACGAGAGAGGTTTTAGCTTTAGCCTGAAGTTGGCTTTGAACAATAACTCCCAGTACGATATTTGCACCCTTTTGGCGCACACAACCGTCAAGCTAAAATCAGCCAGTCGCCTGCGATAAGGGTTTATTATCCTGGAGGAAGTAGATGTGGTTATATGACGCGTTGTCACAGTGAAAGCAAGAAAGTTCAATTTGCATTTTAGATAAAACGCTCTCCGTCTCGGCGCTCCATAGGTATTCTCCTGGAAGGGAAATGGTTGCTGTGTTTTTTATATTGCATACTTCTAGTCAATGTATTATTCTCCTTATAATTGGGAAGGAGAAGTCATTAAAGAACGGAGGGCACAGCTGCACGGGCCGACAGCCGCCTCGCTCTGATTTATCTGGGCTTACTTCCTGATGTCCACAGGAGAAGCAGGAGGGAAGAAATGCAGAAGAACATAACGGCTCAGTCCTCTGAGGGAACCACTTTTAAGTTACAATAAGCACAGAAGGCAAGCGGCATAACTCATCTTTTCAAGCTGTGCTGTGTGTTGGCGGGAATCCATCACCATTATAAGTAAAAGCTACTTTTTTTTTTTTTTTTTTTAATCGGTACACTGAAATTAGGTATCCTAACCCGCTGGTACCACCATTATAACATAACTACATCTGTTTCTGTGAAATAAACCAACTTTTTATATTATGCTTGTATGTATAAGTGTCCAAAGAGAGACAAATACAATTATGTTCCATGTGGTGTCACTTTGCTCTAAAACATGTAAACATGGACTCGATCTTACTGTATACTACAGTGCCTTGAAAAAGTATTCACACCCCTTGAAATTCTCCACATTTTGTCATGTTACAACCAAAAACGTAAATGTATTTTATTGGGATTTTATGCGATAGACCAACACAAAGTGGCACATAATTGTGAAGTGGAAGGAAAATGATATTCAAAATGTTTTAAAAATATGTGAAAAGTATGGGGGGGCATTTGTATAGCCAATACTTTGTAGAGTCAATACTTTGTAGAACCCCCTTTCACTGCAATGACAGCTGCAAGTCTTTTTGGGGATGTCTCTACCAGCTTTGCACATCTAGAGAGGGACATTTTTGGCCATTTTTCTTCTTTGCAGAATAGCTCAAGCTCTGTCAGATTGGATGGAGAGCGTCTGTGAACAGCAATTTTCAAGTCTTTCCACAGATTCTCAATTGGATTTAGGCCTGGACTTTGACTGGGCCATTCTAATGCATGAATATGCTTTGATCTAAACCATTCCATTGTAGCTCTGGCTGTATGTTTAGGGTCGTTGTCCTGCTGGAAGGTGAACCTCTGACCCAGTCTCAAGTCTTTTGCAGACTCTAACAGGTTTTCTTCTAAGATTGCCCTGTATTTGGCTCCATCCATCTTCTCATCAACTCTGACCAGCTTCCCTGTCCCTGCTGAAGAAAATCATCCTCACAACATAATGCTGTCACCACCATGTTTCACGGTGGGGATGGTGTGTTCAGGGTGATGTGCAGTGATGGTTTTCCACCACACATTTTTTTTTTTTTATAACCTAACCCTGCTTTAAACTTCTCCACAACTTTATTCCTGACCTGTTTGGTGTGTTCCTTGGCCTTCATGATGCGGTTTGTTTACTAAGGTTCTCTAACAAACCTCTGAGGGCTTCACAGAATGGTGTATTTATACAGAGATTAAATTACACACAGGCGGACTCTATTTTCTAATTGGGTGACTTTTGAAGGCAATTGGTTCCACTAGATTTTAGTTGGGGGTATCGGAGAAAAAGGGGGCTGAATACAAATGCACGCCAGACTTTAGCTGTGGCAATAACTTAGGAAACACGGCAGCCTTTTCCAGCAATACCTTACGGGCACATATCACGGTCATCCCTAAGGATGACAAAGATCCCACAGTATGCAGCAGCTACAGACCGATTTCCCTTCTAAATACGGACCTCAAGCTGCGTTTACCAAGATTCTAGCGGCTCGACTAGCCCATCGCCTACAAACGTTAGTCCACTTGGATCAAGTGGGCTTCATCCCCACTAGAGAAGCTAAGGATAGCACAATTAAAGTACTAAATCTAATACATGTAGCCGACCACACCCACACACCTTCTGTTTTCATAAACACCGACGGGGAAAAAGCCTTCGATAGGGTTAACTTGGGAATACATGTTCTCAGTCCTTAGCTATATAGGACTTGGGGAAACCATGACTAGATACATTACCCAAATATACTCCACCCCTACCGCACCAGTTAAAGTAAATGGAATCCTATCTGACCCCCTCCCGATCACGAACGGGACTAGACAAGGTTGTCTGTTGTCAGCCCTCCTTTTTGCCTTATCACTAGAGCAATTCCTATGTAAAATCAGAAACAACTCAGACATCCAAGGCCTTAAGGTGGGAGATACCCGATACAAGGTTTCTGCCTACGCGGATGACTTGCTTTTTTCCCTTACAAACCCGTCAATCTCCCTCCCAAACCTCCTCTGTAAATTTGATACCTATGGAAACATATCCAACCTCAAAATCAACTATAATTAAGTCAGAGGCCATGGGATTAGGGATACCACAAAATGCTATGCAAACACTGCGCTTTAACTTTAAGTGGACAGCGACTGCCCTGAAATACCTGGGCACCTCCATTCCAGCTAATCTCAAGCATACCTTTAATCTTAATTTCCCTCCTTTACTAATCGAAACCCAAACCTTACTAGAACCATGGCACAAGGGCCTCCACTCCTGGTTCGGCAGATGCAATCTTATTATGATATGCATTCTGCCCAAATTCCTCTACTTATTACAGGCACTTCCAATCGCTATCCCAGCATCGTTCTTTAAACAAGTACACAGTCAGTTCAACAAATTTATATGGGCAAATAGGAAACCGAGGCTACCCCGTACCCTACTCTCCCTGCCTAAGATCAATGGCAGTCTAGCGGTCCCAGATGTGAAGAAATACTACCAAGCTGTACAACTGGGTAGCATTATAGACTGGTGCCGTCATCAAGACCTGACATTATGGACACATCTGGAACAAGCTCAAACACAAGTACCCCTACAGGGAGCTGTTTGGTGCTATGAACATCTCCCAGCAAGCGTCAAAAAACATCCACTGATAGGGACGACACTCCGCATAGGGTTACAAACATGTCTCTATCCACACCTAACTCCCCCCTATACCCCATTATAGGGAACCCAAAATTTCCGCCAGAACTGGACCCCCAGGTCAGGAATGTCTTAAAAGATATAAACTGTACACAAGCAAGACACTTTTTGATTATTGACTCTTGGCCCTCTTTAGAAACACTAAGAAGCGAAACGGGCACCTTTACCTGCCGTTTTGGACAGCGGTCCAATTAAGACACTTCCTCACATCCATACCTAACCCGCAAGGGTTTAACAAGCCCCTTACCACCTTTTGAGGACCTCTGCTCGGAGGAAGATGTACTCCCGAGGACACTATCTATAATGTACAACTTTCTGATTTCCCCGACGGAAAGCACACACCCGCCGTATCTGAGTAAGTGGGAAGGAGACCTAAACTGTACATTCATTTCGAACCATACCCAGCGTATCATAACGTTTGCCCTAAAATCTTCCATCTGTACAAAAGTACAAGAAACTAATTATAAGCTCATGACAAGGTGGTATCTGACCCCACATGTCCTACATACCTACTACCCGAACACCTCAGCACTGTGCTGGAGGTGCCAGGGAGACAGGGGTACGTTGTTACACATATTCTGGTCTTGTCCGAAGCTGTCCTATTTCTGGTCTACAGTCCGGAATATACTATCCCAGATGACCCGGCATTCTTCCTACTGCACGTAAACACGATATCAACTAAGAGATACAAAAAATCTATTCTACGCCACTTGTTAAATGCCGCAAAATCCTGTATCCCACTTCAATAGAAAAGTCAAACACCACCAACAGACGGTAGCTAGTTGGATCCGGAGGGTAGAGGACATTAGTAAAGCGGAAGACTTGGTGCTCACTGCGAGACAACAACAAGAAAAATATAAAGAGACATGGGAGCTATAGCACCAGTTCATCTTCTCCTCAGAAGTTATCGCCCTTAGGACTTCTTGAAAAAGCCAATACCCCAAATAAAGATGAACCCAGAGGCCGCCCTGAATCAACCAGGGCTTCCCGATACACTCCTCATCCCTATCCCACCCCCGCCTGTGCCCCCCCGTTCCCTCCTTGGTCCCCCCCCTACCTTGGGGGCCCCCCTCCCTTCCCCACCCCCCCACCTCTGGTGATGGAGTTCCTTCCTGATGGGGCGGGTGGGGTTGGGGGTTGAGGAGGGAGAGGAGACGAAAAGTGACAGAGGTTTTCACCTCTGACTAGAAGATTTACTGATGGAGAGGGCCCACAGCGTCAATTAAAGAGGTACTTGTCACTAGATATACAATTTCCTTTTTGAAAATGTACATGAACCTTTATCTCTCTCTCTCTCTCTCTCCATGTCCATGTGTTGATGTTGATCACGTCCCTGCCCCCCCCCCCTTTTGAATGTTTCTATATGTATGTTTGTACCTATTGTCTTAGCCCATGTTGGGCATTATTAAAAACTTATATTTGGAAAAAAAACAAGGCAGGAAGTCATCCCCCCCTTCCCAATCCAGGCCCTTAGGGTCTGGTATGGATTTTGGGGGAAACCTTGTGCTAAAAACCAAAAAATAAAAAAAATTTGCATGAGGCTCCTTCTAAAATCCATTCCAGACCCTTTTCCAAGCATGCAGCCCGTAGGCCACATGCCCTCAGAATGGGGGATATTGCAATGAGAACAAGGGTTGTCAGGGTGACTTATGGAAAACTGGAAGCCCCCTTTAGCAAGATCTTGCCCCCCCATGTGAATGAGTATGGGGTACATGGTACACCCACTCTTTCACAAAAGACCAAAGTAAATAAAAACCCAGAGCCAGTTTTTGGCAAATCCTTTCTTAGAAAAAGGAAAAATATAATGTCCCCCAAAATAAATCCAGCATCAATCATGATGAATGCTGGCCCACACAAAAAGGAGGCTCATCGGTTGAGGTGGGGGGGCTCATCGGTGGAGGTGGGGGGGGCGAAGGCTTACTGATGAAGGTGGGGACAGAAGGCTTATCGATTGGGGGGGCGAAGGCTCATCGGTGGAGGTGAGGAACAAAGGCTCATCGGTGGAGGTGGGGGGGGCGAAGGCTCATCGATGGAGGTGGGGGGCGTAGGCTCATCAGTGGAGGTAGGGGGCGAAGGCTCATCGATGGAGGTCGGGAGGAGGTATGGGAGGCTCATTGATAGAGGTGGGGGAGGGCTCATTGATGGAGGTGGGAAGGGAAGGCTCATTGATGGAGGTGGGAAGGGAAGGCTCATTGATGGCGGTGGAACAGAAAGCATTTGATAGGCGGTGAGGAGGCACTGTATCGCCATCCGCTTTAACTCTGTGATCTCAGTTCTAGCGCATCGCAACCATATGCATTGCATGCAGTTGCAAGGCTCTTGTAGGGTGGCCCCATTCACTTGCATAGGTCACAATTCTTGCAAAGCATTATGGCCACAGCATGTGTACACCCTGGCCACTGCCTCTGCAGCTAAAGCGGGAAAGCGGTTGGCGGGGGGGGGATTAAAATCGTGGTTCAACCATGGGGTTTCACCATCCCCCAACCTCACACATGAATGAGCCCTATTACATCAGCTTTGTATTTTTAACTTGCTCAGCCATGTCTTTATGAACCTTGCTTTGTGTACTGGTGCGCAGTCATGTTGGAACAGGAAGGGGCCATCCTCAAACTGTTCCCACAAAGCTGGGAGCATGAAATTGTCCAAAATGGCGTGGTATGCTGACACCTTAAGAGTTCCCTTCAAGGGGCCAAGCCCAACCCCTGAAAAATAACCCCCACCATAATCCCCCCTCCACCAAATAATTTGGACCAGTGCACAAAGCAAGGTCCTTAAAAAAACGGATGAGCGAGTTTGGGGTGGAGGAACTTGACTGGCCTTTACAGAGTCCTGACCTCAACCTGATAGAACACCTCTGGGATAAATAAGAGTGGCGACTGCGAGCCAGGCCTTCTCGTCCAACATTAGTGCCTGACCTCACAAATGTGCTTCTGGAAGAATGGTCAAACATTCCCATAGACACACTCCTAAACCTTGTGGACAGCCTTCCCAGAAGAGTTGAATCTGTTATAGCTGCAAAGGGTGGGCCAACGCAATATTGAACCCTACGGACTAAGACTGGGATGCCATTAAAGTTTATGTGCGTGCAAAGGCAGGCGTCCCAATACTTTTGACAATATAGTGGACCTCAAATTACTATTTACTGGATTAAATATTTTTAATATCTGTTTGGGGTTTGTCTAAAATCGCAATTGAAAAAAATGTTATTTTTCTCGCTGATCTTTCTGGAGAATTCTAAGCCTAGTTTAGTGCCTTGGTGCCGACAGAAAATGATTTACGAGCTTTGCCTGGTACCTTGTTTGAATTTCGATGTGTTTTCGGAGCTGCACTCTGATCCCAGTGTGTTGTTAATCTTGCTTGCATTTATCCTGATTATCCATGCATAGAGGCGAGGAGCTGCAGAGGTTAGACTCAATTACACTGACCTGCGACCTTACCGTAATTAAATAAATATCTGAGGGCACCGGCCCGGCCCCAGACGTGTCACCCCATCAAATGGAAAATGCACTCGTTCTGCAGCTGCGATGCGCCTCGGTTATTAAATATATTCCGAATAATATTTCCTTCCATTGGGAATGCTGCAGGTCAATGGTGTCCTCCAAGTCATGGAACCCACACTCATGATGGACGCTTCTTATCTCTTCGGTTCTTTAGATGGGCTGAATAGTTGAGGACATCGTCTTCTGACCTAGGCACAGAAAAACTAATCATGTATTGATACGGAATATTGATGAAGTAAAGTGTGCAGCAAGAGCTTACATACAAAACCATTAGACTTTGTATCACAGCTTTTATTATAATAATCAACATGTTCTACATTAACAGGCCCAGTAAAGTTTTCCATAGTAATAGAATTCAGCTTCACTCAGTTTCAGGGTCTTGGCAATCTTCTTATAGCCTAGGCCAGTGATGGCGTACCTTGGCACTCCAGATGTTTTGAAACTACATTTCCCATGATGCTCAACTACACTTCAGAGTGCAAGAGCATCATGGGAAATGTCGTTCCAAAACATCTGGGGTGCCAAGGTTCGCCATCACTGGCCTAGGCCATCTTTATGTAGAGCAACAATTCTTTTTTTTCAGATCCTCAGAGAGTTCTTTGCCATGAGGTGCCATGTTGAACTTCCAGTGACCAGTATGAGAGAGTGAGAGCGATAACACCAAATTTAACACACCTGCTCCCCATTCACACCTGAGACCTTGTCACATGACACCGAGAGGGGGGGGGGGATGGCTAATTGGGCCCAATTTGGACATTTTGACTTAGGGGTGTACTCACTTTTGTTGCCAGCGGTTTAGACATCAACCACCTCCAGACTGCCCGCGGTCGTTATACGTCGGTATTTTGACATTAAATACCGTTGTTATATGAGCAGATAGCTGCCATAACCCAGTATTTTCCTAAATGGCGGGCAGTCCGCTTTACGATAAAAGTGATCTCCACAGCGGATTCGCCGCAAGGTCACTTTTATCGGCGGCGGGAGAGGTGACCCCCCCCTGGTCATCTCCGCCTCTGACCGGATCCGTCGGTAGCATCGGAGACAATCCAATGTTGTCCCCTGAGAGGCAGGAAGTTGAGTGAGGGAATGATGGCCCCCCACTTGACTCAATGCCGTTGGATGACGAAAGCGACGTCACTTCCGCCCAACGCGGTGGCAGCCCGTCCATTAGGGCCGCCCTCTCTATCCATGCCACACCCTATATGAACAGATAGAGCCCATGCTATGAATGAATCTATCCACGGCTGCCGCGGCCACCCCCTATTCATGCGTCCGTGCATGAATTACAGCGCGCAGGGGTGTTTTTTCTTTTTAACCACCTGATTTGAGCCATAGGCTTTAATTGGCTTCAAAATAGGGTGGGCTCATGGCGCAGAGCATTGCACCAGGAGCCCACCCAGGTGTTACAGCAGCGAATGTATATTCTCTATTGAAACACTGATCCTCAGTCCGGCCAATCAGAAGCAGGTCTGAGACACGTTTTCCGATTTGGCCAAAAAGAGAAGAGTCCCAATTGGCCACTGAGGAGGAGGTAGGAGGAGGGAGGAAATGGAAGCCACCGCAATGCCCGTCGAGAGCAGGGGAAGGGAAAGCCGCCGGCACCGAGCAAGGGAAGCGCTGTACACCGTAGATGGGGTAAGTACACCAGACGCGACTGACGGGGGGGGGGTGCTTCTGTCTGGATCAACTGAGGGTATAAAATTGGGTATATTGGATTGTACGATATTTTTTATTTGATATGTTTTTATAGTTGAACTGGATGGACTTGTATCTTTTTTCAACCTGACTAACTACGTAACCACACCTTAGGATCTAGAGTCTGAAAGCCTTTATCCCATTATATGTATCCACAAAAAGAGGGCAATCCATTCCGGTAATAGCTGCCTAACTTCATTAAAAAAATGAAAGTATTTGGACATTATCGTTACGCGGGGGGATGTGGTTATGGGGGAACATTGTCGGTCAATGGGTTATTGTGATGGCCAGTTATCGCAATGGACATGGATGACCTGATGATGTGATTGGTGCTAGATTTACATTGTGGGACTATTTTAATTTAATTTTTATAAAGTTCTTTTTTATGGTGTAGAGGTCTTTATTTTGACATTTTTTTTGGGGGGAATGAATAAAAGTGGGTACTAATGTACCTGTCCTCATTGCCCTGGGGAGGCTGCTATCTGAGGGACCCCTTAGTAAAAAAGGAGGCTTCCAAATTCTGAAAAGCCCTCCTACAAACTACCACATCCTCTTGGGGATTAGATGTGGGCGATGAGGCCTTTGCACCCTCAACATTGGGACAGGGTGCTTTGTGGGGGGAGAAAAAAAAAGCAACTACATCGCTGCTCTGTGTACAGAGCCCTGTTTTGTTAGTAAATCCAAGTTAAGCTAAGCAGGTCCCGGGTCATGAATCATTGGCTGGGACCTGCTGACCAACCTGTGCTGTACCAAATCACAGCACAGATGGGACTGGATCATGTCCATGTGCATCATGGGTGATCAACTTGTGGCCCTCCAGACTACAAGTCCTATGAGGCATTGCAAGGCTGAGAGTTACAAGCGTGACTCTCAAAGGATGAGGCATGATGGGATTTGTAGTTCCGCAACAGATGGAGGTCCTCAGGTTGAGCACCCATGATGTACATGATCTGGCACAGAACAGCCGTCCTGCCACAGTATATTTACCTGGGTGTGGTCTGCAAAGAGTAAAAAAATAAAAATAAAATATTTGTATTGTTACATGGCCCCCCCAGAAAGAATACCAAAATTCATCTCCCATAGTTTTCGAAAGGCTTTGTTCACCCATTAGAGTCACCAACCTGCCCAGTTGACTCATCTCTAACCCCACACAGAACTTTTTATTAACAAGACAACACGATAATATACAGAAGGTCACATTTCATGTAAATATTTTCATCACGTAAATATATAAAATGACTAAAACCAAAAAAGGAAATGAAGGATAAGAGACCTCGGTGAAATATTATTATTCCAGCAACAGATTAACAAGCAGAGAACATCTATAAATCAAAGTAATGTCATTATAATTTATTCTTGTTCTGTATAAACAGATGTATCACATTTTGTAGTGTAAATGCCAAAGGAAACAAAACTACTTCTATAGACGGGTCACAAATTTAATAAATGGGAAAAGTTTTTATCTCTTAAAACGTGACAAATAGCTTTTTTTTTTCTTTGGTAATTTTGTTTAACCACTTAAGGACCAGAAGGATTTACCCCTCCTTAATGACCAGGCCATTTTTTTGCGATACGGCACTGCGTGGCTTTAACTGACAATTGCGCGGTCATGCGACGCTGTACCCAAACAAAATTCTTCCCCCCCCCCCCCCACAAATAGAGCTTTCTTTTGGTGGTATTTGATCACCTCCTGCGGTTTTTATTTTTTGCGCTATAAACTAAAAAAGACACATAAATAGAAGGTCTGGTGTCACCCCAACATCACCTCCATCCCCAATACAATACATATATACATGGGATTGGCCCTGGGACTTTCAATGAGGTGAGTATGGTTAGCCAAGGAACATATCATGAGTATATAAAAAAATATATAGATTTATTGCAAATTGTCGTGCATGTAAAACACAACGGCAGTAAATTTCTTCATCAGTTTAGGCCGATATATATTCTTTTACATATTTTTGTTTAAAAAAAACCACAATAAGCATATATTGATTGGTTTGCGCAAAAGTATTAGCGTCTACAAAATAGGAGATAGTTTTGTAGCATTTTTATTATTATTTTTTTTACTAGTAATGGCGGTGATCAGTGATTTTTAGCGGGACTGCGACATTGCAACAGATAGATCGAACACTTTTGACACTTTTTTGGGACCATTGGCATTTATACAGGGATCAGAGCTAAAAATAACCACTGATTACTGTATAAATGTCACTGGTAGGGAAGGGGTTAACACTAGGGTGAGATCAAGGGGTTAAGTGTGTTCCCTAGGGAGGTGTTTCTAACTGTGGGGGGGGGGACTGACTGGGAATAGAGAGAGATCGCTGTTCCTGATCACTAGTAACAGCAGATCTCTCTCTACTTCCCTGACAGAACGGGGATCTGTCCGTTTACATTGACAGATCCCCGTTCTGTCTCTGTGAGATGCGGTCGCGGGTGGCCGTACTGTACCCTGTAACTCTATATGTCTGACTCCATAATGAACAAGAATATCCACCAATACAGATCCTTACCAGTGGACAGAGATTCAATAGTATATACAGTATATACACAGTGGACACAAATCAATAGAAGGCATTCAATAGAAAATTATATTTAATGAAACAATTGTAAAGGTCATTGTAACTCTTCTCCACCCAACTATTAAATTCTGGAAGGTTACCCTAATAAAATCCCTACATGTCCCCATCCGGTCCTGAGCCTGTAACTTTAATAACCACCTGGAGGGGTTATCTCATTCTATATAAAAGACATATGCCTCGTTTCCACTGATCGGTTCGGTTCGGTACGCTATTTTAAGTGTTTCCATTATGAAAGCGGCAGTGCTGTATTTTGGCCTAGGCCAACAAGGCCCAGGCCTAGGGCGGCACTTTGTGGGTGGGCGGCGGCCGCGCCCCCCCCCTCCGCACGAAAAAAGCCCCCCCTCTGCCTCCTAAGTCAGTCCATTGCTTTGCTGGCCGAGCGTCTCTCACATGGAGCACACACAGCGTGTGCTCACAGTTCCCCCCTCCCCCTCCCCTTCCCCTCTGCATAGACAGGAGAGAGAACTTGTCAGCGTCTCCTCCAGTGTTGTGATTCCAGGATCGGATTGTGTCTTCAGTGGACAGACTCAGCTACAGTCTGTATATTCTGGAGAGTGAGAATAAAATCCCCATCCTCTTCACTGTCTCTCCTTAAACATCACTCAGGGCTTATCTGTGCTCTGACTTTGTTTCTCTTATCATCTCCCTGTGATCTGAAATACAGACTCTCTGATAATTAACCCTTTGTGTCCTTGCTGTGCTTCAATGGACACATGTACACTGCTGCTTACATTTATGGTTAACTCTTTACAGCTCAATATCTGCAGTCTGGTGATTCTGGAATCAATGGCATTTAACACCTTAGTGTCTGCTTGTATATGTGGTTAACCTTTCATAGCTCCTTGTATCTCTAAGCCCCGGTTCACATTGATGCTACTTTGAAATCACTATTTCACTTGAAGTAGCGCGATTTCAAAGTAGCAAGGTCAGTGTGATTTCAGGTCCTACTTGATACACATTTGTGTGTCTTCATTCACAGATGTCTATTGAAGTCGCACCTGAAATCGGCAAAAGTAGCACAGAAACTACTTTTGCAAATCAGTGCGACGCTGCAAAATCAGTGTTGCACCGATTAGAACAGTGCCATTGCCTCCAATAGCCTGCGACTTGTCATGCGATTTGATCTCTCAAATCGCATGACAAATTGCTCCAATGTGAACATAGGCTTAGGCTCAGTTCACACTGGCTTTGATGGGCACTGACGAGACTGCACTGATAGGCACTGACGAGACTGCACTGATGAGCACTGATGAGGCTGCTTTGATGGGCCCTGATGAGGCTGCATTGATGGGCACTGACGAGGCTGCACTGATGAGCACTAATGAGACAGCTTTGATGGGCACTGATGAGGCTGCTTCGATGGGCACTGATGAGGCTGCATTGCTGGGCACAGATGAGGCAGCTTTGATGGGCACTGATGAGGCTGCTTTGATGGGCACCGATGAGGCTGCTTTGATGGGCACCGATGAGGCTGCTTTGATGGGCACCGATGAGGCTGCTTTGATGGGCACCGACGAGGCTGCATTGATGGGCACCGACGAGGCTGCATTGATGGGCACTGACGAGGCTGCATTGATGGGCACTGCTGAGGCTGCATTGATGGGCACTGCTGAGGCTGCATTGATGGGCACTGCTGAGGCTGCATTGATGGGCACTGCTGAGGCTGCATTGATGGGCACTGCTGAGGCTGCATTGATGGGCACTGACGAGGCTGCTTTGATGGGCACTGACGAGGCTGCTTTGATGGGCACTGACGAGGCTGCTTTGATGGGCACTGACGAGGCTGCTTTGATGGGCACCGACGAGGCTGCTTTGATGGGCACTGATGAGGCTGCACTTGGTACCCACTTTTAACCACTTCAATACCGGGCGCTTTCAGCGCTGTCACATTTTGAATGACAATTGTGCGGTCATGCAACACTGTACTCAAATTACATTTTTATGTTTTTTTCACACAAATAGAGCTTTTCTTATTTTTTACACTACAAATAAAAAAAGACCGAACATTTTTTAAAAAAAAGCATATTTCTTAGTTTCTGTTATAAAATTTTGCAAATAAGTATTTTCTTTTGATAAATTTTGACCAAAAATGATGCTGCTACATTTCTTCATTTCTTTGGTAAAAATAACCCAAATCAGTGTTTCAGGGGGACAGACATATGTTTTATGGGGACACAGACATGTGTATGGGGACAGGGGTGACAGTGGTGCTTGGTGTACTGTTTGTGGGGTGGTCTGTAACAGCTCTTTGTGTAAAATCATTCTCGAACAGAGAGCTGTCACAGATCTGCAGCCCCCCCCCCCCTGCACTGAGCTTGGCAGGGAGAACTGTCACAGAGACATGCGTCTCTGTTTACATTGTGACGGCTGTGATTGGACACAGCCGTCAAGTGATCGGGAGGGCCGATCACAGCACCCATATCTTTGCTCAGCTGGATTCTGTGATTATAATGATCACAGGACCAAGCCGCAGTGCGCCTTGTGGCCGTGCTGCGAGCACTCGCTCTGAGGAACGTTCCTGAACGTCCACTCAGGACAAGGAAATGACCACCCCGCCGTTTATGTGCAGTGGCCGGGTGGGAGGTGGTTAATGTACAGAGAGAAAGAGGTGGAGCTCTAAAAAGAAAAGGTGGGTCCTAAAGAGGAAAGGGTGTGGTTTACAGATGACAGGGCGGGTCTTAAACAGGAAGGGGCTTGGCATTGACAGGAAAGGGTGGGTCGTATTTAAATTAGGGGGTGCACAAGTTTAGTCAGGCCTAGGGCAGCACAAAACCTAAATACACCTCTGACTGTAGTAGATGTGAGGGAACAGGATCCAGGGGACAGGTGGTAAGGCGGGCTTCTGAGAAAACTTTAGAGACCTCTTCAGTAAGGGCAAGGTCAAAAGAGGGGAGTGTTGAGAGTGGATTAGTACAGGGTATGTTAAGAGGGTTAGATGTCTGTGCAGTGGAGATGTCCCCACGAATTGCATCAATCTTGTTTTTGAAGTGATTGGCAATCTCGTGAGCAGTGAGCGAGTTACTGGGTGGAGATGGTGAGAGAAGAGACGATGAGGACTGGAAGACGGAATATTAATGAGGGTGACAAAGTAGGTTTGTTTGGCAGCATGGAGGGAGGAATTGTATTTTAGGAAAGCAGATTTCTATCGGGTGAATGAATGCTGAGTTGGTTTTACGCCACACTGGCTCCAGTGCTCGGCTATGTCTCCTAAGGTTTCTGGTGTTGTCCTTCTGCCAAGGTTGTAATAGTTGGGGCCTGACATCTTGTGTGGTGAGAGGCGCAAGAGAGTCCAGTGAGGATGATCGGGAACTGTTGTAGAAAGAGGTGGCCAGGTCGAGGCAAGACAGGGGTGAGATTTTTTCATGGAGGTGGTCAGTTGCAGAGTAGAAAAGAGAAGGAATAAAGTGGCGAAGGAGAAAGTAATGAGGTTGTGGTCAGAGAGAGGAAAGGGGGTGTTGGTGAGGTTGTAAAGGGTGCAAAGATGGGAGAAAACAAGGTCGAGGGTTTTACCATCAGAGTAAGAGGGGGGGCTGTGTCCATTGTGTAAGGTCAAAGGATGAGGTTAAGTTGAAAAGTTAGGATGCAGCTGGGCTGCTAACATTGGCAGGGATGTTGAAATCGCCAAGGATAATAGTGGGTATTGCAGAGGAAGAGAAAGTAGGGTAGCCAGGCAGAGAAGTCATCAAGGAAGCGTGACACTGGTCCAGGAGGCCGTTAGATCACTGCAATCCTTAGAGAAATGGGAGAAAACAGGCAAATGCAATGGGGGTTGATTTACTAAAACTGGAGAGTGCAAAATCTGGTGCAGCTCTGCATAGAAACCAATCAGCTTCCAGGTTTTATTGTCAAAGCCTAATTGAACAAGCTAAAGTTAGAAGGTGATTGGCTACCATGCAGAGCTGCACCAGATTCTCAGTGCTCCAGCTTTAGTAAATCTACCCCACTGTGTCTCAAAATAAGAGAAGGACAGAGCAGGAGGGATAGCCAGGACATGAAAGGTGCTCAGTGGGGATAGAAGCAAACCAACTCCACCTCCTTTCCGTCCACTGGGTCTTGGTGAGTGAATGAGTCCAGTGGAGGCCTCCATGGGAGAGGGCTGCAGGCGAGGCAGAATCTGACTCTTGAAGCCACGTTTCTGTGATTGCAAGATAGTTAAGGGAGTGGGAGACAAAAAGGTCATGGACAGAAGTAAGCTTATTTTAGACAGAGCGTGCATTCCAGAGGGCACATGAGAAGGGGAGGGTGGTTTTTGGGAGCAGAGGGATCAAGACAAGATTGAGAAAATTGTGGCTGATGCTGGAGGGAGGGAGGGTGCCAGGTGTGGGGATGAGATACTGGAGGACCGGGATTAGGGGAGATATCCTCAGAGGTTAGCAGAAGAAGGAGGGTGAGATAAGTAAGATGGAAGTGGGAGGTGTATGAGCGCATGTGCTTCCCTGTCTTTGTGTGTGGGTCAGCAGGTGGGTTAAGTATTAGCAGGAGGTGATGACGGCAGTAGTGTAGAGAAGGTAGAAGTGATGGTGATATGTACAAGTTTTGGGATGGAAAAGAGGGGAAAGGAAGTGAGAATTTGAAAGCAGAGGACACTAGTATGAGAAGGCAGAGTAGAGGGGACATATTAAGGGATTGTGGGGATAGGATTCAGACTTGCAGGATGCCTTCCAAAGTGGTGGTTTGTGGTCAATCCAGAGTGAAGCAGAGTTCTTTGTGATCTTTTCTTGATGCTTTCATTATCCTGCTTTAGTTAACCACTTGCCGACCCCTGCACGCCGATATACATCGGCACAATGGCAGCGGTGGGCAAATGGGCGTACCTCTACGCCCCCTTTAATTGGCGGGGCTAATGGGCGGGCACGCGCCCGCCTCATACAGCGTGACCGTGCCCGCCACGTACAGCATGACCGTGCCCGCCACGTACAGCATGACCGTGCCCGCGGGTCCCGCGGACTCGATGTCCGCTGGTGTCCCTCGATCAGGGCATTTACCCGTTCTGCCTAATGACATGACAGAGATCACTGCTCTCTGTGATCTGGATACAAACAAGGCCTGGGGAATGCCCAGAAAAAAAAAACCAAGCCTAGCTACCACCAGCTCGCAGACAACCAAATTAACCTGTCTAACAGTCTGCGTTAAAAACAGGGGTTCAGTCCGCACGCATTTGCAAATGCATGCGTAAGCCACAGAGCCTCGTCACGGCACCCTGATATCTGTGGGATCTCAGTGATCTGGAGCGGTGATCGCTGTCACGTCAGTAGTAGCCCCCCCACAGTTAGAATCACTCCTTAAAGCGGGGGTCCACCTATCTATCGTTTTTTTGTTGTTTTTTTTTTAGTTCATTCACAAACTTTTCTTCTCAGCATTACATACTCACATATTGTGTGTAATATGTCCGCCTGTGTCAGATTTCGTCGGAAAGAATAACTTATATTATTCACTGCAGGCGGTTTCCATCTTCATTGTGGGCATTTGAAGCCCACAAGCATTTATTTCCTGGATGTGGTGAATGCTGTGCTCCCAGCATTCACCGCTCGTTCCCGCACATGCTCAGTGGCATCCTGGGAAGCCTGAGACTAGCTCCCAGGAGTCTGGGAGAGGCTAGAAACACGCCTACTCCCACGGGAGGAGAACCAGGAAGTGCAAAGAAGAATAGAAAAATAAAAGGTAATTACGGTGATTTAAATTTTTTTAAACGGCATGTCAGCATCTAGGCAAGGAAGAGAATACATACAGATATTGTTCAAAATTTGGGTGGAACCCCGCTTTAAGACACACTTAATCCCTTGATCGCCCCCTAGTGTTTAACCCCTTCCCTGCCAGTGTCATTTACACAGTAATCAGTGCATTTTTTTATAGCACTGATTGCTGTATAAATGACAATGGTCCCAAAATAGTGTCAAAAGTGTCCGATGTGTCCGCCATAATGTCGCAGTCACGCTAAAAAAAATCGCAGATCGCCACCATTACTAATAAAAAAAAAAAAATTAATAATAAAAATGCCATAAATCTTTCCCCTATTTTGTAGACGCTATAACTTTTGCGCAAACCAATTTTTGCAAATTTTTTTTTTGTTGTTGTTTTTTTTGTTTTTACCAAAAATTTGCAGAAGAATACATATCGCCCTAAACTGAGGAAAAAAAATGGTTTATTTATATATATATATATATATATATATATATATATATATATATATATATATATATATATATATATATATATATATATATATATATATATAATATAAAAAAAAAATATATATATATACACATATAATTTTATATATATATATATATAATTATATGTGTATATATATATTTTTTTTTTGGGGGGGGGGGGGATATTTATTATAGCAAAAAGTAAAAAATATTGCTTTTTTTCAAAATTGTTGCTCTTTTTTTGCTATAATAAATATCCCCCCCCCCCCCCAAAAAAAAAAGAAATATTTTTATATATATAAAAAAAAAAAAACTATTTTTTTCCTCAGTTTAGGCCGATATGTATTCTTCTACAAAAATATTGCTTTTTTTTCAAAATTGTTGCTTTTTTTTTTGCTATAATATCCCCCCCAAAAAAAAAAAACGCATCAAATTCCACCAAAAGAAAGCCCTATTTGTGGGAAAAAAGGACGTCAATTTTGGTGCAACGTCACATGACCGCGCAATTGTCAGTTAAAGCGGCGCAGTGCCGTATCGCAAAAAAAGTGCTCTGGTCAGTGGGGGGGGGGGGTAAAATCTTCTGGGGCTGAAGCTGTTAAACTGCTAATTACTCCTGCAGAAAAATTACTCAAAGCTGCAAAAATGACTCCCCCCCCCCCCATGGGCACAACTCAATTTATACAGAGATGATCAAATGAGGAAATCTTCCACAACCTAATTAGGGATGGATAAGGAAGACATGAAATAGGGGGAGGAATGGTCAGAGAGACACAGGCCACGGTCAATAAAGATGAGTATCTCTAAGGTTTCAATAGGAGGTGAGAATCCATCATTAACAAGTGGTCAAGTTACAAATTAAAAACAAAAAAACCCCAGTTAAAGCAAAGTTTTGCAAAGCAGAGAGACCGTTTTGAATTGCTTATTATTTACAATTTATACCGGAAATTAAAAGAAATCATTTTTTTTTCTCCCTTTTTTATAGTAAATAATAACCCCCCCCCCTCAGTGATTAATAAATATCCGTAAAAGAAATCTCAAAAAAATAAATTAAATTAAACAATAATGTTTATTCAATAATGGTAATGTGTTATCTTTGTACATTGACCTCACACACACCAGAATAAAGATTTTTTTTTTAAAACTGACAGTTATTACCAGAATGGCAGATTTGAATTATTTCAGTTGGAGCTAAAAATAGAACAGCCCATCCAGCTGGTGAAGCTGTGTGAATTCAGTCTACAGACAGGGATAAAATGTTTTTATTATGGGCTGCATAACAGAAAACATGGAGAAAACAGATGAAAAATAAGCAAACGATGTCCCATATTTCTTTTATCGATAAAATAATTGCCTAAATAAACCCGACATAGATGGTCCAATAGCATTGTTTACCAGATGTTGTGGTGCAGCCATGGGCTGCACCACAACATCTGGTGGGCGTGCGCCCAATAACAGGGGAGCGCCAGACAAATGCACCGCCCACTGCTACCGCCCCTAATAGGGGAGGAGCCAGGGCAATAGGGAAGAGGATCAGGGCTGCCATAGGCAGAATCTGCCCCTTCTGATGCCGCAAAATCACCATCACCAATCCAGATGACTGTTTTCTTCTCCCTCCAGGACAAATTGAAGAACATCTCAACGTCAGACAGCCTTACATACGGATTCTGTACATCAGTAAGGCTGAACTGGATAAAATGATGGAGGAAGAGCAAAACCAAGTCACTCCATCCACCAATAAGGACCAGAAGACTGTACAGGACCCAACCATGGAGGACAAGGACATGCATGTCACTCCATCCACCAATGAGGGCCAGGAGACTGTACAGTCTGAGAATATGGAGGACAACATTACTGCAGCCAGTCCATCCACCGAGGACAACAATACTGCAGTCAGTCCATCCACCAAGGACAACATTACTGCAGCCAGTCCATCCACCGAGGACAACAATACTGCAGTCAGTCCATCCACCGAGGACAACAATACTGCAGTCAGTCCATCCAGCGAGGACAACAATACTGCAGTCAGTCCATCCACCGAGGACAACAATACTTCAGTCAGTCCATCCACCGAGGACAACAATACTGCAGCCAGTCCATCCACTGAGGACAACAATACTGCAGCCAGTCCATCCACCGAGGACAACAATACTGCAGTCAGTCCATCCACCGAGGACAACAATATTGCAGTCAGTCCATCCACCGAGGACAACATTACTGCAGTCAGTCCATCCACCGAGGACAACAATACTGCAGTCAGTCCATCCACCGAGGACAACATTACTGCAGTCAGTCCATCCTCCGAGGATAACAATACTGCAGTCAGTCCATCCACCGAGGACAACAATACTGCAGCCAGTCCATCCACCGAGGACAACAATACTTCAGCCAGTCCATCCACCGAGGACAACAATACTGCAGTCAGTCCATCCACCGAGGACAACAATACTGCAGCCAGTCCATCCACCGAGGACAACAATACTGCAGCCAGTCCATTCACCGAGGACAACAATACTGCAGCCAGTCCATCCACCGAGGACAACAATACTTCAGCCAGTCCATCCACCGAGGACAACAATACTGCAGCCAGTCCATCCACCGAGGACAACAATACTTCAGTCAGTCCATCCACCGAGGACAACAATACTGCAGCCAGTCCATCCACCGAGGACAACAATACTTCAGTCAGTCCATCCACCGAGGACAACAATACTGCAGCCAGTCCATCCACCGAGGACAATAATACTGCAGCCAGTCCATCCACCGAGGACAACAATACTGCAGCCAGTCCATCCACCGAGGACAACATTACTGCAGCCAGTCCATCCACCGAGGACAACATTACTGCAGTCAGACCTTGTCGCCACCATCCGAAGGGCGGTGGCATTAACAGAGAGCATAGTTGCCACCATCCAAGGGGCACTTACATCATTAGAAAGCCTTGTCGCCACCATCCAGGGGGCAGTGGCATTAACAGAGAGCCTCGTTGCCACCATCCAAGGGGCACTTACATCATCAGAGGACCTTGTCGCCACCATCCGAGGGGCAGTGGCATCAACGGATGTAGGGCTGAACTGGATAAAATGATGGAGGACGAACAAAAACAAGTCACTCCATCCACCAATGAGGACCAGAAGACTGTACAATCTAAGACTATGGAGGACAACAATACTGCAGTCAGTCCATGCACAGAGGACAAAAATGCTGTAGCCAGTCCATCCAGTGAGGACAATACTGCAGCTAGTCCATCCACCGAGGACAGCAATACTGCAGCCAGTCCATCCACTGGGGAGAATAATACTTCTGCCAGTCCATCCACCGAGGACAAAAATACTGAAGCCAGTCCATCCACCGAGGACAAGAATGCTGCAGTCAGTCTAGCCACCGAGGACAACAATACTGCAGTCAGTCTATCCACTGAGGACAACATTACTGCAGCCAGTCCATCCACCGAGGACAACAATACTGCAGCCAGTCCATCCACCGAGGACAACATTACTGCAGTCGGACCTCGTCGCCACAATCCGAAGGGCGGTGGCATTAACAGAGAGCATAGTTGCCACCATCCAAGAGGCACTTACATCATTAGAAAGCCTTGTCGCCACCATCCAAGGGGCAGTGGCATTAACAGAGAGCCTCGTTGCCACCATCCAAGGGGCACTTACATCATCAGAGGACCTTGTCGCCACCATCCGAGGGGCAGTGGCATCGATGGATGTAGGGCTGAACTGGATAAAATGATGGAGGACAAACAAAAACAAGTCACTCCATCCACCAATGAGGACCAGAAGACTGTACAATCTAAGACTATGGAGGACAACAATACTGCAGTCAGTCCATGCACAGAGGACAAAAATGCTGTAGCCAGTCCATCCAGTGAGGACAATACTGCAGCTAGTCCATCCATCGAGGACAGCAATACTGCAGCCAGTCCATCCACTGGGGAGAATAATACTGCTGCCAGTCCATCCACCGAGAACAAAAATACTGAAGCCAGTCCATCCACCGAGGACAAGAATGCTGCAGTCTGTCTATTCACCGAGGACAACAATACTGCAGTCAGTCTATCCACCGAGGACAACATTACTGCAGCCAGTCCATCCACCGAGGACAACATTACTGCAGCCAGTCCATCTAGTGAGGACAACATTACTGCAGTCAGTCCATCCACCGAGGATAAAAATGCTGTAGCCAGTCCATCCACCGAGGACAGCAAAACTGCAGCCAGACCTCGTTGCCACCATCCAAGGGGCACTTACATCATCAGGGAACCTTGTCGCCACCATCCGAGAGGAAGTGACATCAACAGAGAGCCTCGTCGCCACCATCTGAGGGGCAGTGACATCAACACAGAGCCTCATCACCACAATCCGAGAGGCAGTGACATAAACAGAGCCTCGTCACCACCATCTAAGGGGCAGTGACATCAACGGGGAACCTCGTCGCCACCATTCAAGGGCAGAGCCCCATCGCCACCATCCGAGGGGCAGTGACATGAACAGAGAGCCTCATCATCACCACCATCCGAGGGGCAGTGACATCAACACAACACACTCTTCACCTATTTCATATTTTTTAGAAATTTAAAAAAGGTTTGCATTTTTGGGCACCGCACATCACTGCAGAGTTATGTTGTGAACAGGGCACATAGAAAACAATTATTATTTTTTGTGTGTCCTTGTGTTGAGCCTTCACTGATCTGTGGGGGGGGGGCACTGATCTGTGCAGACGCTCAATGCATATATTGTGAATGAGCCCCAAAGATAATGCAAGCAGGTGTGTTTATTGCAAACACAGCACCATATATACCCCATATATACCACCATACATAGCTTCATACATACCACCATAAACAGCATGCCTATATAGCACCATCATGGCCACCAATAGGGAGGTACCACTGGTCCCAGGCAGTAAGGGGTATCAATGCAGCGGGCGGGGGGAACTGAGCTGTGGGGGGCACTGATCTGTGCCAACGCTCAATGCATATATTGTAAATGAGCCCCAATGATAATTCTGAACAAGCAGGTGTGTTTTATTGCATATATTGCACCATAAATAGCACCATGCATACAACCATACATTCCACCATACATAGCATCAGGGTTGCTAATAGTGGGGGACCAAGGGTCCTCCTGTAGGGGGCCCGGGCATAAAGGGGACCCGGACAGAAGGAGGATCGGTGAAGAAGAGAAATGAAAGATGACAGAACAATGCCCTACTAAACACACACACAGCACCCCCTATCCACATTTTCAGCTGCTGGGAGTTTAGCAGCCCTTGGAGGAGATAGGGGGGCGGTGTGTGTATACAGTGCAATGTTATCTAAAGTAAGGGGCGATCCTCTCTCATGTACTGTATAGACCAGCACTCTTATGACAGGAGGGGAGAGCACAACACAGGCTGTTAGTGGCTTCCCCCTGTAAGTTGGGGGAGGGGGGTGGGCGGCTGTCTGTGTTAGCAAATGTAATGGGGATTTGGGGAGGGGATATATGTGTGAGGAGAAATAATAGGTGGGGGGGGGGAGAAATGTGCTAGGATGGTGGGGGGGGGGTTGAACCAGGAGAGGATAAGTCTGTGCCAGGAGAGGACATGTTTGTGCTAGGAGGGGGGGGGGGATTAGTGCTGGGGGATTTGGGTAGGAAGGAATGTATGCTGGGAAGGGTCAATTAGAGGGGGTTGTGCTAGAAGAGGGTTTTTTTTTCTGAAATTTTTGCACAGGGGGTTGGGGGGCGTCAGGAGAGGGGATGTCTGTGCTATGAGGGGGGTGGGAGATTATTGCTGGGGGGGGGATTTGGGTAGGGAGGAAGAATTTATACTGGGAAGATTAATTTAGAGGGGGTTGTGATAGGAGGGGGGATTTTTGTTTTAAAATTTTTGCATGGGGGGGGCGTCAGGTAGGCTGTACAGGATCCCGTGATTTCTAACAGCGGCCCTGCATAGCGTCATACATAGCATATGTAGAGGAGATAAACTGGGCACCCTAGACTGATGATTCAGGGACAATCCGATCGCCTTAGGGGGTCAGGAAGGAATTTTTCCCCCCTTGGAGACCATCTGACGGGGAGGAAATTTTTCGCCTTCCTCTGAATCATCTGAAGGTTTAGGGGGTGTGAAAAGGCCCCGCCTCTGAGGAGTCTTAGCATAACAGCGTCTGACCTCCGATGTTCTCCGAAGCCCGACAATCATTTCCTTCTATGGATTTATCTCCAATAAAGATTGGTCATACCCTAATTGTCTTTGTATGTGAACGTTTTTTTTCTTCCTTTCTCTAATAATAAATATAATGAGGAATGACAGCAGGGTGAGGAATCTCGCCCCATACTTCACCACTAGATCACCCTTCAGCCATGGGATGGTGGTGGGAAACACCATAAGTCTAGTCTCTGTAAATGAGTCATATTATGGCTGCAGGTATAATGTTTGCAGGTACAGGCCGTGTATATATACGCATGGAGTGTAGTCTGGGGCCCAGGGCAGCTGCCTGGTCTGCCCTTTTTTTCATGCCGACGTATATCAACCTTTATCAACCCTTGTACACCAGGGGAACCCAAAAATAATTTTCATAGGAGTCAGTGGGAAGGATGACTCCTTACATTGGTGGTCAATGGAAGGAATGTCCCTCCTACATTAATCAGTAAAAAACAACTGGCCACTGCCCCCACTTATAACTGGCCTTCACAGCAAATGGCACATGGAAGGAAGGGCATTGCATGCAAAACAAAACCAACCAGCTCAACTCGCCAGCCAATCTGCTACCAACCAAATTATCCTGTCTAACAGTTTGCATTAAAAAACAGGGGTTTAGTTAGCACACATTTGCAAATACATGCGAAAGCTGCAGAGCCACTCCAAGGCACCCCGATATTATCTGTAGTCCTAACTCTTGTAATTCGGTTGGTAGCAGATTGGCTGGCGAGCTAGGACATAGGAAATATTGGGGTGCCTTGGAGCGGCTCTGTAGCTTACACTCCATGTCTCTTACATATATGATCAATAGAAAGAATGTCCCTCTTACATATATGGTCAATGGAAAGAATGTCCCTCTTACATTAATGGCCAATGGAAAGAATGTCCCTCTTACATATATGGTCAATGGAAAGAATGTCCCTCTTACATTAATGGCCAATGGAAAGAATGTCCCTCTTACACATATGATCAATGGAAAGAATGTCCTTCCTACAATGGTGGTCAGTAGAAAGAAAGTCCTTCCTACATTGGTGGCCAATGGAAAGAATGTCCCTCTTACATATATGATCAATGGAAAGATTATCCCTCTTAAACATATGGTGAATGGAAAGGATGTCCCTCCTACAATGGTGGTCAGAAAGTACAGCCCGAAGCAAAAAATAAATAAAACAAAAATGAGCGTAGGGCTAGCATGACATGGGGCTCAGGGGAATTTAGAGGTGACAGGGTTAACAACTGTGCAGTAAAGGGGACCTTTTAGGGGATTGGTGCGGATGGTCATTTGGGAGGGGAGAAAAAAGAACTTCAGACATCCGGTAAAGATACGTGGGGGAAGAACGTTCCCGCTCGCCCTCCCTACAATCGGAGTGGTTTGGCTTATGTATGTTGTTTCATGCTATTACGGTTGGGGTATTTGGAGGCAGTTTAAACAAACTGTGTGGTTATCAGATTAGGGACCCATCTAAGGTATGGAGTCCCCAGTGGAATGCCAGTTATGGTGGATTAACTGTTAAGTTACAGTGTGGTATCTGCTGAATGTGGTTCGTCCTCCGAGCCGGTGTGGTGCGGCTAAGGCCTGTGTAAGTACTTACGCAGATACAAAATATATAATTGGGGCCTCCAAGGATCGGCAATCTTCATTTTCTTGTGTTTTGTTTATTATTTTTGGTTTCCTGTTTTTAAGTAAGGTTTTTTGTTATGTTTTGTTATTGCTTTAATAAAGGGGCCGAGACTGCCAGTTTTCACTCCAACATTGGTGTCAATGTTTTTTTTCTTGTAAGCTTAAGTTGGGGTAAAAGAGGGGGATTGGGTAGCAGTTAGCGTTTAAGGGTCAGGATTGCATCTGATGTACCTTAGTCATGCAACATTTACAGACCGCCCTAAAGATCATTGGTGTCATGCTGATGGCCGTGTGAAGTGGCACTGGACCCGAAACTATGCAAACCCCATCAGATGGGAGGTCAACCAACCACAGCTCAAGGAACCCAGAGAAACCTTTGGAGGAACCCTAGTTTAGATCAGCTGCTGTATATATTATATAGAGTACTTATGAATATGCGGTTATCCTAGGTAAAACAATCCCTCCTATACTAGGTCAACCCCCACTGCGCTAAGGATGGTTAACAATGATGATCTTATTCACCTAGTTAAAAGTTCCTACCTACAGCTGCCACTTATTGCAAACAAACAGTGTAAATTAGATTTAAATAAGTGCGTGTGATCAGTGCCAAGACCCCACGTGACAAATTAAATCGTGGCGCTATCGATCAATAAATCTATACCACCTCCAAGGTGAAAGAATAAACCTAACACACACCTTATGATCGGTGTCTATCTGTATATAGTGCAAAAAATGTATAACATAAACAATTATAATGATGTGTGCAATAGTGCTATGATGAAAACATACTATTGGTAGATCCACACCAAAAAATGTCTAAACAATGTGTCAAAACACCACAAAATTGAAAATAAATGTGACTTGGTGTCAATATCACTTAGATGCTGATGTAACGAGGTAACTTATATATATAAGCCCATCAGATGTCAATCCGTGAGCATCCCCGCACACTTCTATAAAAGTGACTGTGTAAATAAAGTCTCTTCAATATCACACAAGTGTGCCAACAAGTGTCCACATCAGTGCTAAAAGCAATAAAACTGGTGCATCCGCAAATTCCTTAATTATAGGAGTGTAGTTTCTTCTAGTGCAATCTTCCACCACACCTCTGTGTTCAGTGACCACTCTCCCTATGGACAGCCACTCACCAACTCCTCATGCCTCTACTTGCGTATGAGGCTAAAAGGCATAGATGTCCGCTTCTATTGGCAAGGTTTAAATCTTATCCATCCGGAAGATCGTTCCATGTGAAGACAAGAAAAACTTCCAATAGTGTAATACTGTAAAACTCTTTTAATAAATCACACTAAAGATACCACTTCAACAGTTTCACTCACATTGTGTAAAAAAATATAAAACCACAGCAAACTCCACAGCAATCTGTCAGGTGTAATATCAACCGGCTGCTAAGATCAATCTCTCAGGGGGTATGCGGTCACGGCGGACCCTCTATGAGCCAGCGTGTAGGAAGTATCTCTCACCCTCTCCCCGCCTGCTTCTTGAATAGATATCGCCGTCTCCCCCACTCGATAATCCGTGCAGCTAACTTCCTTCTGTCACACGTACGTGGTGTTATCCTGCATACGGCCACGCCCCCGACATGTTTCGATACGCTTGCATCTTAATCATGGGATAGGCCGCTTCAGATCCCCATCATTCCTTTTATCCCCCCTCTCGCCAATCGAATGAGGAGTCTCAGTGCGCGTGCGCACCTGATCATTCGGCGCCTGCGCCTTACGAGTGTCCCCGTGGGCGCAAACCCCCGTCAATCGTGACAGCAGACCAAGACATGCTGCTGTATTTTAACCCTGACATGTCAATTAAAAACAAGCACCTGTTACAGCGATATGTGCATATAACATCCTGCATTAACATAACAATGCTAAGCAATATACATAATATCGGTATCCCCACAGTTATAGATATTGAAACGACCTCTTCAATGTGGTTCAGGACTCAATTTAACATCATGCTTACTATAATCTGTGTATTCAACCAATATTAATAATAAAATACCCATGAGATAGATATTAAAAATGTTACAATTATTTAAAAATGGCTAAATAATATTACTGAAATGACCAAATTTCAACTTGCAATGGAGAATGGTCACTATTAATAATTAAAAACTAAATATAATACTACAAAAAATATATCCATAGTCCTATTGCTAAAAATGGTGCAGTGGATCGACTTATTAACATATCTGCTAATTCAAATTACATGGACTTAATAACCCATATAAAATCCATAACAATTGACAATCCATAAAAATAGCCCCCCATTCATCACAACGTCAGGGCATATGTGGGATAGGGAACTAAGTAGTTTACCAACCTATAGAATCTGTCTAGAAATCATTCAAAAAGCAATTTAGGTCCAATTCAATGTTGAGGCCTCTCGGGGTCAAACTCTTAAAGCGAAATATCCATTCCGTCTCTCTTTGTGAGAGGTCTCTTACCCTGTTGGACCCCCTCCAGGATGGGTAGACCACATCGATGCCACAAAATTGTAACAGCTGTTACAATTTTGTGGCATCGATGTGGTCTACCCATCCTGGAGGGGGTCCAACAGGGTAAGAGACCTCTCACAAAGAGAGACGGAATGGATATTTCGCTTTAAGAGTTTGACCCCGAGAGGCCTCAACATTGAATTGGACCTAAATTGCTTTTTGAATGATTTCTAGACAGATTCTATAGGTTGGTAAACTACTTAGTTCCCTATCCCACATATGCCCTGACGTTGTGATGAATGGGGGGCTATTTTTATGGATTGTCAATTGTTATGGATTTTATATGGGTTATTAAGTCCATGTAATTTGAATTAGCAGATATGTTAATAAGTCGATCCACTGCACCATTTTTAGCAATAGGACTATGGATATATTTTTTGTAGTATTATATTTAGTTTTTAATTATTAATAGTGACCATTCTCCATTGCAAGTTGAAATTTGGTCATTTCAGTAATATTATTTAGCCATTTTTAAATAATTGTAACATTTTTAATATCTATCTCATGGGTATTTTATTATTAATATTGGTTGAATACACAGATTATAGTAAGCATGATGTTAAATTGAGTCCTGAACCACATTGAAGAGGTCGTTTCAATATCTATAACTGTGGGGATACCGATATTATGTATATTGCTTAGCATTGTTATGTTAATGCAGGATGTTATATGCACATATCGCTGTAACAGGTGCTTGTTTTTAATTGACATGTCAGGGTTAAAATACAGCAGCACGTCTTGGTCTGCTGTCACGATTGACGGGGGTTTGCGCCCACGGGGACACTCGTAAGGCGCAGGCGCCGAATGATCAGGTGCGCACGCGCACTGAGACTCCTCATTCGATTGGCGAGAGGGGGGATAAAAGGAATGATGGGGATCTGAAGCGGCCTATCCCATGATTAAGATGCAAGCGTATCGAAACATGTCGGGGGCGTGGCCGTATGCAGGATAACACCACGTACGTGTGACAGAAGGAAGTTAGCTGCACGGATTATCGAGTGGGGGAGACGGCGATATCTATTCAAGAAGCAGGCGGGGAGAGGGTGAGAGATACTTCCTACACGCTGGCTCATAGAGGGTCCGCCGTGACCGCATACCCCCTGAGAGATTGATCTTAGCAGCCGGTTGATATTACACCTGACAGATTGCTGTGGAGTTTGCTGTGGTTTTATATTTTTTTACACAATGTGAGTGAAACTGTTGAAGTGGTATCTTTAGTGTGATTTATTAAAAGAGTTTTACAGTATTACACTATTGGAAGTTTTTCTTGTCTTCACATGGAACGATCTTCCGGATGGATAAGATTTAAACCTTGCCAATAGAAGCGGACATCTATGCCTTTTAGCCTCATACGCAAGTAGAGGCATGAGGAGTTGGTGAGTGGCTGTCCATAGGGAGAGTGGTCACTGAACACAGAGGTGTGGTGGAAGATTGCACTAGAAGAAACTACACTCCTATAATTAAGGAATTTGCGGATGCACCAGTTTTATTGCTTTTAGCACTGATGTGGACACTTGTTGGCACACTTGTGTGATATTGAAGAGACTTTATTTACACAGTCACTTTTATAGAAGTGTGCGGGGATGCTCACGGATTGACATCTGATGGGCTTATATATATAAGTTACCTCGTTACATCAGCATCTAAGTGATATTGACACCAAGTCACATTTATTTTCAATTTTGTGGTGTTTTGACACATTGTTTAGACATTTTTTGGTGTGGATCTACCAATAGTATGTTTTCATCATAGCACTATTGCACACATCATTATAATTGTTTATGTTATACATTTTTTGCACTATATACAGATAGACACCGATCATAAGGTGTGTGTTAGGTTTATTCTTTCACCTTGGAGGTGGTATAGATTTATTGATCGATAGCGCCACGATTTAATTTGTCACGTGGGGTCTTGGCACTGATCACACGCACTTATTTAAATCTAATTTACACTATATAGAGTACTATCAGGCCAAACATGTGTGGAAGGAGAAAGTTACATTGTTAAAGAAGTTCTACTAATTTAATGTTAGTTAAGAAGTGAACAGATGGTGGTGGGGACACTAAATCCAAAGATGACATCAATGTGAAATGATACCATTTCAATGGGAAGTGTAGACAACTCCCTCTTTGGATTTGGTGCCTTCACCTTCTTCCTCTGACTGGAAATTCTGAGAATTAAAATGGAAATTACTACGCAGCACCCCAAATAAATAAGAATCGTGTACCCCGACTCGACATCCCCCATTGGGATGATGTCAGTTGGGAGGTATAAACAGCCCAAACCTTGTTTCCTTTATATTTGGATTGAGTAGGAAAAGGTTCAAATCCCCTCATGTTTTTTTTTTTTTGCTGTCTGTGTTCTGCCGGGGAGATTTCCCTTCACTTCCTGTTCTTGGTAAGCAACAGGGAATGAGACAAAATCTCTCTAAAGTAAATGTAATTCCCGAATCTGAGAGTTGTCACAGGAACAGGCCTTCCAATTGGAGGATTTAACCGGTTCCATACAGGCCATTTTCACCCCCTTCCTTCCCTGACCAATTTTTAGTTTTCAGCGCTGTCACACTTTAAACGACAATTGCGCGGTCGTGCAACGTTGTACCCAAAAAAAATTGACGTCCTTTTTTCCCCACAAATAGAGCTTTCTTTTGGTGGTATTTGATCGCCTATGCGGTTTTTATTTTTTGCGCTATAAACAAAAGAAGAGCGACAATTTTGAAAAAAACACAATATTTTTTACTTTTTGCGATAATAAATATCCCAATTTTTTTTTAAAAAAACACATTTTTTCCTCAGTTTCAGCCGATAGGTATTCTTCTACATATTTTTGGTAAAAAAAAATCGCAATAAGCGTATATTGATCGGTTTGTTCAAAAGTTATAGTGTCCACAAAATACGGGATAGATTTATGGCATTTAAAAAAATATATATTTATTTATTTTTTTAGCGGCGATCGCGATTTTTTTTCGTGACTGCGACATTATGGCGGACACTTTTGACACATTTTTGGGACCATTCACATTTATACAGCGATCAATGCTATAAAATTGCATTGATTACTGTGTAAATGTGACAGGCAGTGAAGGGGTTAACCACTAGGGGGCGGGGAGGGGTTAATATGTTTCCTAGGGAATGCTTCTAACTGTAGGGGGAGGGGACATACAAGGGGAGGAGACCAATCAGTGTTCCTCCGTTCTGGGAACACAGATCGCTCTCCTCTCACCTGACAGGCTGTGGATCTGTGTGTTTACACACACAGATCCACGGTCCGGCCCGGTTAACGGGCAATCGCGTGTGCCCGGCGGACATTGCACGCGTGCGCCCCCTAGACGGCCGGGAATCCCAGGACGTCATATGAAGTCCACCCAGGATGGGAGATCCCATCCCAGGACGTCATATGACTATATGTGGGTAGGGAAGTGGTTAATCTTATTTCCAGAGAGGCAGGATCTTCCAGTCTATGGATAGTATATATATAGCATATGCAGTAGCCATAAGAGTCAGTGTATTAGGTGCCTTGGTGACAACAGGTGTTGTGATAACAGAAGACAAAAGTGAACTAAATATAGAAAAGACTTTGCACAGGCCATTGGATAAGCTGCCTGGGGGTCATTTAAGACAATATGAGGACCCGTTTCTGACGTTATATCTATCCTGTTCTGTGACTGTGGCTGGGTTATAAGCCAAAAGGCGCATTTGATCTCCTGACCAGAGATCAAGGGAGCTGGTAAGAGGCAGTTATTTTGAAGGTGAAGGACTGCCCTATCTCCAACACTATTTTCTATGGTAAATTTGAGTGTGATGTCACTTTTGCTGGGGATGAAGATCTATGTCCTATGGTGATCTCCTGCCGGATTACAACTGATACTGTTTGGATGTTTTGAGATGGACTCATTAATTTGATGTACCTTTAATTTCTTTCAACTCAAGTTCATTGAGCGCGGTTTCTTTTATTATTTTAAAATCTTATTTCTCACTCTGGTGACAACTCTAAAGTTCCGCATTATCAGACCCGTTCTGTCTAGGTGGTAATGCAGGACAAATGGAAAGGAGGAATTCAATAGGGACACCTACAGCAATAAAAACCTGACACAACGTCCAACCCTTCCCCCAATCCATTAAAAACGGCAAAAATATAAAAACTTGCCTTTACATAGACTTTAATGTACTGCAGTGGCGTAGCGTGGGGGGTTCAGGGGGTGCCATGGCCCCGGGCGCGTCATTTAGGGGGGCGCCAGTATGTGTCACTGGCTGCCTCCTCCTAATTTCAAATTCCTGTGTCCCCGGGTTCCGGCCGCCATGTTAAGTGCCCGGTGCCCTGTGATTGGGCGTATGGGGGTCATGTGAGGCGTTGGGCTGGCCTGTCCTTGATCGCTCCTGAAGTCCCGCCTCCACACATGACTCCCCATACGCCCAATCACAGGGCGCCGGGCACTGAACATGGCAGCAGGCAGAACGCAGGGGAGAGAAGAAACAACGTGAGCTGCCGCTGTCTTCTCCTCCTCATCCGGATCGATGCAGCCAGGACAAGAAGGTGAGTGAGAGTCTTGTTACTGGCTGGGGGGGGGGGGGCGAGAGAGACTGTAGGCAGGACAGTATAGTGGACAGTGTAGTGGTCAGTGTAGTGTAGTATGGTGGACAGTGTAGTGGTTAGTGTAGTATAGAATAGTGGACAGTGTAGTATGGTGGTCAGTGTATAATGTGGTGTAGTGGACAGTGTAGTATAGTGGTCACTGTAGTATAGTGGACAGTATAGTATAGTGGTTAGTGTAGTATAGTGGTCAGTATAATGTAGTTTAGTATGGAGGTCAGTATAGTATAGTGGACAGTGTAATGTAGTATAGTGGTTAGTGTAGTATAGTTTAGTGGTCAGTGTAGTGTAGTGTAGTATAGTGGTTAGTATAGTATAGTGTAGTTTTAGTATGGTGGTCAGTGTAATGTAGTATAGTGGTCAGTGTAGTGTAGTATAGTGGTCAGTGTAGTGTAGTATAGTGGTCAGTGTAGTGTAGTATAGTGGTTAGTGTAGTATCGTATAGTGGTCAGTGTAGTGTAGTATGGTGGTCAGTATAGTGTAGTATAGCGGTTAGTGTAGTATAGTATAGTGGTCAGTATAGTGTAGTTTAGTATGGAGGACAGTGTAGTATAGTGTACAGTGTAATATAGTATAGTGGTCAGTGTAGTATGGTGGTCAGTGTAGTGTAGTATGGTGGTCAGTATAGTGGTCAGTATAGTGGTTAGTGTAGTATAGTATAGTGGTTAGTGTAGTATAGTTGTCAGTGTAGTATAGTGGACAGTGTAGTATAGTGGTCAGTGTAGTATGGTGGTCAGTGTAGTGTAGTATAGTGGTCAGTGTAGTGTAGTATATAGTGGTCAGTGTAGTGTAGTATAGTGGTCAGTGTAGTATAGTGGTCAGTGTAGTGTAGTATAGTGGTCAGTGTAGTATAGTGGTCAGTGTAATATAGTGGACAGTATAGTATAGTGGTCAGTATAGTGGTCAGTGTAGTATAGTGGTCAGTGTAGTGTAGTGGACAGTGTAGTGTAGTGGTCAGTGTAGTATAGTGGACAGTGTAGTGTAGTGGACAGTGTAGTGTAGTATATAGTGGTCAGTGTAGTGTAGTATAGTGGTCAGTGTAGTATAGTGGTCAGTTTAATATAGTGGACAGTATAGTATAGTGGTCAGTGTAGTGTAGTGGACAGTGTAGTGTAGTGGTCAGTGTAGTATAGTGGACAGTGTAGTGTAGTGGTCAGTGTAGTATAGTGGACAGTGTAGTGTAGTGGTCAGTGTAGTGTAGTGGTCAGTGTAGTATAGTGTACAGTGTAGTGTAGTGGACAGTGTAGTTCTCAGTGTAGTGGACAGTGTAGTGGTCAGTACTATTGTATTTGAAGGGACTCAGGGAGTGCTAAAAGTCCGCAGGTTGGGGGGCGCAAATTACTTGCCTTGCCCTGGGTGCTGACAACCCACGCTACGCCGAAAAAATTCTCACCGCACAGGCAAAGATCCACTTCCAGGTATCAACTCAGTTGTCTCTCAGGATAAAGAGCCCCAGGTGCTGGCTAATGCTGAGTCATACTGAAGAAAATGAGAAAATCCGGACAGCCGCACTCCAGGAAGATGTATTTCAAAAGTTGTTTATTGTAATAAATTCTTGAGCATACAGCATACAAAGCACTGTGGCAGAAAGTACAGGCAATCAGCTAACGCGTTTCGCGCGTATCCCAAGCGCTTAGCTCATAGCTTCCTGGAGTACGGCTGTCTCGATTTTCTCATTTTCTTCAGTATAACCCACGCTACGCCACTGGCCGTCAGACATCGCGGCTGCCGGCCACACGCATCGGCTTAGGGAAAGCGGCACGGGACTACAACCTTTTCAACCACTTCAATACCGGGCATTTTCACCCCCTTCCTGCCCAGGCTAGTTTTCAGCGCTGTCACATTTTGAATGACAATTGCGCGGTCATGCAACACTGTACCCAAATTACATTTTTATCATTTTTATTTTATCATATTTCTTGCGTTATAAACAAAAGAAGAGGGACAAGTTTGAAAAAAAAACACAATATTTTTACTTTTTGCTATAATAAATATCCCAATTAAAAAAACAAAAAACAAACCAATTTTTTCCTCAGTTTAGGCCGATATGTATTCTTCTACATATTTTTGGTAGAAAAAATGTCAATAAGCGTATATCGAATGGTTTGCGCAAAAGTTCTAGCATCTACAAAATGGGGGATAGATTTATGGCATTTTTTGTTATTATTTTAGTTTTTTTTTACTAGTAATGGCGGCGATCTGCGATTTTTATCATGACTGTGACATTGAGGAGGACACATCGGACACTTTTGACACAATTTTGGGACCATTCACATTTATACAACGACCAGACCTATAAAAATGCACTGATTACTGTATAAATGTCACTGGCATAGAAGGGGTTAACACTAGGGGGCGAACAAGGGGTGAAATGTATTACCTAGAGCAGTGATATGCAATTAGTGGACCTCCAGATGTTGCACAGCTACAAGTCCCATTATGCCTCTGCCTCTGGGTGTCATGCCTGTGGCTCTCAGAGTCTTGCTATGCCTCATGGGACTTGTAGTTCTGCAACAGCTGGAGGTCCGCTAATTGCATATCACTGACCTAGGGAGAGATTCTAACTATAGGGGGAGGAGACTCACAAGGGGAGGAGACCGATCGGTGTTCCTCTGTACTGGGAACACATGATCAGTTCTCCTCTCCCCTGACAGGACGTGGATCTGTGTGCTTACACACGCAGATCCACGTCCCGGCTCTGTCACCGGCAATCGTGGGTGTCCTGACGGGCACATGCACCGACTCCTGAGTGGCGGGGGGGCGCGCGCGCCCCCTAGACGACCAGGAAACACAGGACTTAATATGACGCCCACCCAGGGTGGGAGATCCCTCCTGTGGACGTCATTTAACAATAGCTGGGATGTGAGGTTGTTAAATAGCCAACGTACAATAACGGCGATTCGCGCAGCCGCGCCAACCTGCTGCAGTACAACTGCGGCGGGCGGTCGGCAAGTAGTTAAAACACTTATCTCATGCAGCTTTTTTTTTTGTCTTGTTTTTTTCAATTCAGGCTCAATGAAGTGAGCTTTATTTTCTTCTATACATCTACATTTCTATTTATAAAAAATATATAATATATATGTAACGCTGGTAGATTTTTTAATCTACCGCTTATATGTAAATTTAGTGGGTCATCTGTTCTGTATATAGTTCAAATTTAATCTATGGGCAAATTAGCCTCTGTTCCAGCTTTGGCTGTGTTGCCTGCAGTTCCACACTGTTGCCTGTAGGTGTTGTCACCATAGGTCAGTGTTGGAAAGCAACAAGCTGAAGTATATGGAGTGCGTTCTTTCTCGGAGGCAACTCGGCAGAGGTGGTCTGCTGCTGTGCATTCTGGGAGAGGGTATTTATGGGACAGACGCCATGTGCTAGGAGTCAGTTCTACCTCGTGGCCCTCCAGACTGGAGGGCTGCGTCTCTGCAGCCGTTCAAGTAGGCCCAGAAGCCTGTCTGGGGCCTATTACTGCTGGGAGGCATGGTCCTGTGCTGTCTGTCCTGCGGGAAGAAGCCAGACAATTGAGAAGACCTAGGGGAGGACCCGTCATGGAAGGGACCATGCGGAAGGCTGGTCTTGAGAGGGGCCTAGTGACTCGATTGGAGGACGCATCTTATATCTAACCTACCACACAAGTACTGCCGGGTCGGCTTAAAGGTTCTGGTACCGTGTTGCTGTTCATCTAAAACTACTACGTCCTGTGGCAGAGGACTATACAGTTACATCGTTCTTCTCAAGTCTGTGGCAGAGACTTTTCTTTTGTTCGTGCTACGCTTCGGCCGCTAGGTTAGTGAGAGAGACCTATCCGGGTGGGCAGAGATTAAACCCTGGATTGAAGATACTTTCGTCCACGAAAATTTAAGTCCTCAGAGATGCTAAGAAAAGGTAATTGAACTTCCCTGCAACTCCTCTTCTACCTCTTTTCTGCTACTCCTTCCAGTTATCTCCAATTAAAGCATTGGAAAAATACTAAAGTGACTGGTGCCTACATTGTCAGATACAAAGCTCAACGTGGACTCTAAGTTCTGGTATTGGTGAAACTACGGGTAAAGAGGTGACGGTAACAGCCGGATCTAAATCAGCAGCTCCTTCGGGAGTTAGTGCTACATATATAAATTTTAGTCTTTCCTATTCCTTGATTATTGTTTAATTGTTTTATTGCAGGCAAAGGATTCTGTTACAGTCTTCTACTATTGTGCATGTCGTTGGACATCAATGTTACAACATCAGCTCCAAGTAGTGCTTGGACCTTAGAAGAAATGGGTACACGCAAGAAACTTGTCCTGAAAATGTAAATGTTAGTGCAAATCGAAAAAGTACCAAGGATATTTTCTAATTGCAAGTGATTGGAAGTCTTCCTTCTCCATTAAAAATTGTAGGAAATACAAAAGCAAGCCCATAATTAGGAAGATGGGCCTTTTAAGGTGCCTTAACTAGACATACAGTATACACAGCCGTGGCCAAAAGTTTTGAGAATGACTGAAATATTCATTTTCACGAAGTCTGCTGCCTCAGTTTTTATGATGGCAATTTGCATATACTCCAGAATATCATGAAGAATGATCAGTTGAAATTAATTGCAAAGTCCCTCTTTGCCATGAAAATGAACTTAAAGTGGGGTTCCACCCAAAAAAACAAAAATACCTGAAAAATTCTAAAAAAACAAAACAAAAAAACATTTGGATATTCTTTTTTTTTTAACTTACCTCTAAATGCCTGTTGCTAGGTGGTCCCTCGTAGTCTGCCTCTTCCAGTGCCTGGGCTGGTGACATCACTTCCCCCTCGGCACAGGAAGGGCTCGGCTCTGCTCCCTCCCTCCTGTCAATCATCTGGGACCCATTACAGGTCTCAGGTGATTGAGCGACCAATCACGGCGCGTAGCACCGCTCGCACATGCGCAGTGGGTGCCAGGCTGTAAAGCCACAGCCCGGCGCCCACAGTTGAAATGCCGGCGCCAACGAGCGGAGGGGGGGACGAGCGGGGCTTCGATCCCCCACATCGCTGGACCCAGGGACAGGTAAGTGTCCAATTAAAAGTCAGCAGCTGCAGTATTTGTAGCTGCTGACTTTTATTTATTTATTTATTTTTTTAATGGACCCCCTGGGTGGAACTCCTCTTTAATCCCATAAAAACATTTCCACTGCGTTAGTGAAGTAGTGTGTAAGTTGATAGGGGGCGCTAATGGTTAGCAATGAAAAAAAAAAAAAAAAGAGTGGTGCAACTAAATCTCTATGTAAAAAACTTAACACAGACAAAAACATAAATGGTGAAAAAATAAAAATATGAATAAAGAATTGTATCACACAATATAAATGTGATAATAATAAAGTCCCAATGATTAAATAACTCAATAAGACAGTAGAACAGGAAAATCTTCCAAGATAGATTGATTCATCAATATACACAAATGGAAAATCCTTCACCAAGAGTAAAAGTGCACCTTGCAGTGGTAGATATCTGCTTACCAGATACCAATGACTCCTTCAATTAAAAAGAGAGTCATTAGCGCTTGTGCAGGGTTGTGCTTGCTCACATAGGACGGCTGGATGCTGGATGGTAATAGGCAAAGGACCCTTCTTGCCTCGGTACTCAGACATGGGATATGTGAAAGACAATAAAATCTTCCATAGTGTAAAACAGTTTATTAAAATTGTAGAAAACAAATGAAAGCCAAATGGCCGCTTACATTAAAAAGTGCCTACCCGGCACTGGGGCTGCTCGCTCATCTGGGTAAGAGTCTGGGTAAAGATGCCGTCACACCACCTCGATGGTCGGCGTGCCTTCCACCCGGCGTATGCAGTAACCAGAGAAACCGGACGTAAGGGGAAATCACGTGGCCACGTACCGCTCAACATTTCCACTGCATTAGTGAAGAAGGCTTCCGGGGCACCCAAGTAAGTCCAGCAAGCGCCAGGACCGTGTCCTACAGTTGGTTCAGCTGCGGGATCGGGGCACCACCAGTGCAGAGCTTGCTCAGGAATGGCAGCAGGCAGGTGTGAGGGCATCTCCAAACACAGTGAGAAGACTTTTTGAGGGTGGTCTGGTATCAAGAAGGCAGCAAAGAAGCCACTTCTCTCCAGGAAAAACATCAGGGACAGACTGATATTCTGCAAAAGGTACAGGGATTGGACTGCTGAGGCCTGGAGTAAAGTCATTTTCTCTGGTTTATCCCCTTGTTTGGGGCACCCGAAAAAAACCTTTTCCAGAGAAGAAAAGGTGAGCGCTTCCAACAGTCCTGTGTCATGCATCCTGAGACTATTCATGTGTGGGGTGGCTTCTCATCCAAGAGAGTGGGCTCACTTCAAATTTTGCCTAAGAACACAGCCATGAATCAAGAATCGTACAAAAACACCCGAGAGCAACTTCTCCCAACCATCCAAAAAGCTGGTGATGAACAATGCCTTTTCCAGCATGATGGAGCACCTTGCCATAAGGCAAAAGTGATAACTAAGTAGCTTGGGAAACAAAACATTAAAATTTTGGGTCCATGGCCAGGAAACTCCCCAAACCTTAATCCCATTGAGAACTTGTGGTCAAGCCTCAAGAGGCGGGTGAACAAAAACCCCACAAATTCTGACAAACTCCAAGCATTGATTATGAAGAATGGGCGGCCATCAGTCAGGATGTTGCCTGGAAGTTGATTGAAAGCATGCCGGGGGGGAATTGCAGAGGTCTTGAAAAAGAAGGGTCAACACTGCAAATATTGACTCTTTGTATAAACTTCATGTAATTGTCAATAAAAGCCTTTGTCACTTATGAAAAGCTTGTAATTATACTTTAGTGTCCCATAGTAACATCTGACAAAAAGGTCTAAAACACTGAAGCAGCAGACTGTGTGAAAGTTAATCTTTGTGTCATTCTCAAAACTTTTGTCCCCGGCTGTATAAACCGTATCGGTGATAGTTTTTTTTAATATTGTTCATTTTTAAATATTAAATTAAAATACTGATGTGAAGCCCACAAGCATAAACTTCCAGGATACGGTGCTGCTGTATAACCAGCATGGCAACGCCCATTCTCGCGCATGCACAGCAAGGACACCTAGCAGCACAGGAAACTTCTCAGGTTGCCATCACAACGGGCGTTGTCGGAAGTGCCCACCCTGTTGTGATGGCAACCAAGATGAGCCTTAAATCCGCCTTAAATTGCGCCATTTCTTGTTGGGAAATAACGCGATTTTTTTAACACAGTCCTGCCCACTGACTCCTGGGAAATGAGGACTCACATTTCCCAGGCGAGGGAGGAAGTGATGCGGAGCTGGAAGTGGCAGATTAGGAGCCACCACCTAGCAACAGGGCACTTCTGGGAAGTAAAAAAAAAAATATTTCACTCCAAATGTTTTTTAGTATTAATAAAAGACTGGGAAAATGTAAAAATATTTTTCAGGTTGGAACTCCGCTTTAAGGGCTGATTTCCACAGGTATTGTGGTTGCATGAATGGGTGGTTTGTCGGTTCAGCTTGGTTCCCTGTTCCTGTCAGCTAGGCTGTACATGGTCCCATGATATCTAACAGCAGCCCTGATCGGGAGCTTACCGATTCCCGCTGGCTACCTTGCTGGGAGCATGCAGGGAGTGCGCTCTCAGCATGGTAAGTTGTTTTACCAGGAACACGTACAGTATCTCACAATGAGTACACCCCTCACATTTTTGTAAATATTTTCTTCTATCTTTTCATGTGACAACACTGAAGAAATGAGTAGTGAGTGTACAGCTTGTATAACAGTGAAGAAATTACACTGAAGCAGAGCATGATCCCCTCCCTTCGGAGACTGGGCCACAGGGCAGTATTCCAACATAACGACCCCAAACACAGACAACCGCTGCCTTGCTAAAGAAGCTGAGGGTAAAGGTGATGGACTGGCCAAGCATGTCTCCAGACCTAAACCCTATTGAGCATCTGTGGGACATCCTCAAACAGAAGGTGGAGGAGCGCAAGGTCTCTAACATCCACCAGCTCCGTGATGTCGTCATGGAGGAGTGGAAGAGGACTCCAGTGGCAACCTGTGAAGCTCTGGTGACCTCCATGCCCAAGAGGGTTAAGGCAGTGCTGGAAAATAATGGTGGCCACACAAAATATTGACATTTTGGGCCCAATTTTGGACATTTTCACTTAGGGGTGTACTCACTTTTGTTGCCAGTGGTTTAGACATTAATGGCTGTGTGTTGAGATATTTTGAGGGGACAGCAAATTTACACTGTTATACAAGCTGTACACTCACTACTTTACATTGTAGCAAAGTGTCATTTCTTCAGTGTTGTCACATGAAAAGATAGAAGAAAAGATTTACAAAGATGTGAGGGGTGTACTCACTTTTGTGACATGCAATGGCATGCTTTTACCCTTTACATCACCTAAACAGCACTGCTGTAAGGGGTGTACTCACTTTTGTGAGATACTGTATATGTGGGCGCTTGGCATTAAGGCCTAACCATATTTTTGACCGGCCGGCCTCAAGGGGGTTAATGTTGCTGATGATGATCCAAGTTTCATATTGTACACTGTCCTTTCCCCCCATGAAGTTTTTCATGAAAACGAAATGCGTTGAGGTTAATTTACGAAATAGAGACACATCAAATTGTCTACATGTAATCGTTTAATGGTGGTTTTTTTTGGGACACTGGGTGTTAGATCAACTGTTTGGTTTTATCTCTATTTCTCTTTATCTTCAATACCACCTCTACGCCGATGACACCCGGATCTAGCTCTCTACTCCCCAGCCCACCACCTCAATCTGCTTACGTATCACAAATTTACTGAGCGACATATTAGTATGGATTTCACACCATTTTCTCAATCTGTCTAAAACTGAACTTGTAATATCTCCTCCTGATTCCCCCCCCCCCCCATGACTATACCATTGAGATCAATGGCACAACCATTGGTCCCTCCCCCCATGCCAGTGTGCTTGGTGTAATCCCAGACTGTGACCTCTCCTTCTCCGCACATTCAATAAATGGCTAAATCTTGCCGCCTCAACCTCAACCGTGACATTTCCAGAATTCGCCCCTTCCTGACAAACACCACCCCAAGTTAATTGCTCCTTGGTTATTTCCCTCCCTACTGCAACTCTATCCTCACTGGCCAACCTTTACACAGGCTATCCCCCCTTCAGTCTATCCTGAATGCTGCTGCTAGACTTGCACACCTTTCTAGCGAAACTGTGACTGCCACCCCTCTCTGCCAATCCCTTCACTGGCTTCCCCTACCCCGAAATTTTCATATAAAATTCTAAATACTAACCACAGCATGCAAAGCCATCCATAACATCACCCCCAGCTACATCAGCAACCTCATCTGCAGATATCGCCCAAATCGTTCCTCTCCGCTCCTCCCAAGACATCTTGCTCTATAATTCCCTTATTACTTCCTGCCATGGTTGCCTGCAGGACTTCTCCAGAACCTCTCCCATCCTCTGGAACTCACTACCCCAGTAAGTCCAGTTAACTTCTATCCTGTCCACCTTTCAGGGAAGCCTACCCCACCTCCACCTAACAACTGTACTTGGGCCACCTCCATCAGACCATCCCCTGCAGCTATTATCACCCCCCCCCTCTCTTTAGATTGTAAGCTCTATGAGCAGGGCTCTCCTGTTCCTTCCTTATTGTAAAGTGCTGTGCAAACTCTGATATACAAATACCTCAAGGGTGATTCTAGCATAGCCACTTGCTGCCAAATCATGCACATGTACGTCATTTGACTTCCCCTGGTTATACCAGGATGATGCCTGCAGCTACAAGCATCATCCCGATATTGTTTTTTAAGCTGGTGGCTAATTAGTTGCTGGATTGCTTTTACCCCTTTCCTTCCCTCCGCGGCTCTCCCGAGCTCTCCTGTTCCACTGGGAGACCCAAGGGTTCAGCCAGTGCTTCTACTGGCTTACCATAGAGCTCGTGGAAAACCACAAGGTCCCCGATGAGCTCTATGGTATAGCAAACCGGAAGCGACAAGCATTTTAGTAACTTCCGGTTTCCTGGATGTTATCAGCGCCATTTTTTAGTTTGGAAAGCATCTAAACATACAAATCTTGGTGTGATCAGATGCTTGTCTAGCGCACTACTCCCGTGCGGAGCTGCTGGTAGTTCATTCCTTTCTGTTAGTGTAGCTCTGTTACCATTTCCCTGCATGAATGATACAGCAGACAATCCAGAACAGTTAAACATTAAACTTTATTATTTTCCCTCAGTGCATGGCAGAAAAGAATGTGCAATATGTACAGTCTGTATCTTCAGGAAGTATAAGCTGCCTCTCCAGATCAAAATCCCGTCTCCAACCAGAACACTAAATTGGCTGTAGAAAGGATTAGTAGAGATGCTCTTTCCCATTCTTGCCAGCACTTATTGCAGTACTGTGGTACAGAGTCACTCTGAATAACATAATAAGTCCTGAGAGTACATAGTCCAGATTATATAGAGCCACTCTGAATAACTCTTAACCTGCACTTGCTTCCAGTTATGCTTTGCAGCTTTCCTCCCTCCTGTTTACTGCTACTTCCCAACCGTACAGCACTTCCAAGTTATACCCAAAGAACGTTACTCTGAATAAAGTTCTTTGGCCGACTAATTGGATTTCTCCTGGGTATTAATTCTTTAAGGCCCAACTCCCTGCACAGTTTTCTTCATTGACCCGCACTCCAACACTCTTTTATGGTATTGATTCTCTAAGGCCGAAGTCCTGCACCTCCTCCTCCATGACCCGCACTTTAACACCTTTAAGTCTTTTGGAAGCACTGTTTCCCTGGGTTTCCACTCACTTGTACTCAACAGTCCATGTTTGCCACGGAAGATCGATCCCCCAGTCTTCCTCCTGTTAGTAGTAGTAGTAACTTCCTCCTGATGTCTCCTCCATCTCTCCTCCGCGCATGGCACCTTCCCCTCCCCAGAGGGGAGAGCGCCCGAGCTGCACCAGCCTCTACATGCTCTCTTCTTCTTTTCCTCAATCTCGAACCCCCCAGGAGCATGTGACCTTAGCTTTTATAACAGTCCCGCCCCTGCCCAAGCAAAACCAATGATTGGTTCAGAGGGGTCTCCAAAAACTACCTTCCACTCTACTCCTTCAGTCCACCCACTTTCCAGAACATTTCAGGGAAAGTGATGGAAATCTTACAGGACAGAGTGTAGGTGGACACACCCTCCTCTATTCTAACAAACCTCCCAACCACATTAACCAACCAGCTTACACCAACAGGGTAAAACACTGGCAATTTTACCTGACACCAATCCTAACTGACTACTTTAGCATACACCTAAGTAGGTGGGCGCTACACTTGTAAGGGCAGAGGAGATATCTGGGGTCTAAGGCCCCTTTCACACGATCGGACCGTTCAGATCCGCCTGTCAGTTTTGACGGCGGACCTGAACGGGCGATCCATGTTAGCCTATGGACCGTCGGATGTCAGCGGAGACATGTCCGCTGACATCCGACCCCGTCCGATCCGCTAAAAGCAGACGTATGGGCTCTACGTCCAGATCCGTCGCTGGCGGATCGGGTGAGATCGTCCGATCCCTCCATAGGCGGCAGCGGCGCCTGACAAGCCCCTCCCCGCTCAGTGAGCAGAGAGGGACCTGTCATCCGCCGGCTCAGCGGCGATCAACGGACTGATCTCCCGCTGAGCCGGCGGACCGAGGCGGGCTCCGTAGAAACGGAGCCCGCCTCGTGTGAAAGGGGCCTAATAGACCCGGTATCTCCCCACAATGAGTATCTGTCACTGCCTATTGCCATCACAAGAGATGTTTATTAGACATGTGCAATTCGTTTAGTTCCAAATTTGTTTTTTTAACAAATTTTGACAAATTCGTTAATTTCCAAATTTTTCAATTTATGAATTTTCAAATTTCCAAATTCGAAATTAGGAAATTCCAAAATTCAAAATGAGGAAATTCCAAAATTGGGAAATTCCAAAATTCAAAATGAGGAAATTCCAAAATTCAAAATTAGGAAATTCCAAAATTCAAAATTAGGAAATTCCAAAATTCAAAATTAGGAAATTTGAAAATCCAAAAATAAGAATGAAAATCTGAACATTCAAAAGAATGAAATTTCGAAAACCCCAAAGTCTGAAATAATAACTAACTAATAATAAATATTAAATTATAGGTATTTGAATTTCCTTTCAAATTTGGCTCTTGGTGAACTTAGTTGAAAGAATTATCTGAAATAACGAATGCTATATCTAAACAAATGGAACGTAACGATCTAATAATAATAAATAACAATAATAATAATAAAAAAAATTATTATTATTATTTATTATTAATTTGTTCCATTCCATTTGTTTAGATGCGGAATTCGTTATTTCAGATAATTCGTAACTTCAGATAAATTTGTATTCATTACTTTCACTAACAGCCAAATTTGAAATGAAATTCCAGTACCTATAATTTAATAGTTAGTAGTTATTAATTAGTTATTATTTCGAATTTTACTGATTTTCTTTTTTTTTTTTCAGATTTTCGAATTTCCGAATTTTCGAAAAAAGCAAAAAAACGAATGAAACGAAAACTAACAATTTTTTTGTCAGTGCACATGTCTAATGTTTATAAGAAGAAAAAAAAAGAAATGGTAAAAAAATTGACAACCTTTTTTTTTGTTTTTTTTTTTTTTTTTTTATAAAGTGCCCCCGTGCAAAGGTAAACGCATGCGTTGGTCCTGAACTTATTTGTAAATGGCGATTGCACCACACGTAACTGGCGAACATTAGAGCGAGAGCAATAATTCTAGCACCGGACCTCCTCTGTAACTTTAAACTGGTAACCTGTAAATGGTTTTTAAGGCCTCGCCTATGGCGATGTAGTTTGTCGCCATTCCACAAGCGGAAGGAATTTTAAAGAGTGACATATTGGGTATCTATTTACACAATGTAACATAATCTTTAATATATCAACAAAAAATTGGGTACGATATTGTGTTTGTGTGCATTCAAATCCATTAAAGTGTGTTTTCTGTTCCCCAAAAATTTGCGCTCGAAAAAACGCAAACACTGTCTGACATTAAAAAAAAAATTGAAAAACCCACAATTTTATTCTCTTGGGCCTCTGCTAAAAATATATGTTTGGGTGTTCTAAGTAATTTTCTAGCAAAAAATAAAATTTTCTGTTTGTGAACAAAAAGTGTCAGAAAAGGCCTGGTCAGCAAGTGGATACGGAGCTTAAAGGGGTTGTAAAGGCTGAAGGTGCATTCTATGCATGAAGGTAAAAAAATCTCCCCCCCAGCCTCCTAATACTCACCTGAATACCCTCTCAATCCAGCTATGTTCACGGGAGCCCCCCCCCCCCCAGGTCTCTCTCTCTCCTCATTGGCCAGTGAGCCAATCAGAAGAGAGCGGAAAGTAGGGCTGAGCCGCGGCTCTATGACTTATGGTTGCATAGAGTGGGGCTTGGGAGCGAGCAATGCACCAGTGCCCCCAAAGCAAGCAGCTTGCTATTGGGGGCACTGGTCATGGGGAGGCAGCCAGGAGCACCGGCGAGGGACCTGGGAAGAAGAGGGTTGGGGCTGCTGTGTGCAAAACCATAGGGCAGGTAAGTATGACGTGTGTTATTTAAAAAAACAAGAAGTCTGAACCTTTAATATCACTTTAAAAAAAAGACGCAACCACTCATTGAAATTGGTTGAAGAAGAGGTTTAACCTTAAACTGCGTAGAGGGTTCTTTACTGTCAGAGCGGTAAGGATGTGGAATTTCCTTCCACAAGCGGTGGTGTCAGTGCGGGGGGGGGGGGCATCGATGGTTTAAGCACTTCAACCCCGGAAGAGTTCACCCCCTTCCTGATCAGAGCACTTTTTTGCGATTCGGCACTGCGTCGCTTTAACTGACAATTGCGCGGTCGTGCGACGTTGCACCCAAACATAATTGACGTCCTTTTTTTCCCCACAAATAGAGCTTTCGTTTGGTGGTATTTAATCACGAAAAGAATGCTCTCCTTGCCCGGCCGGTCAGTTTAGGTGGACGGCCATGTCTTGGTAGGTTTGCAGTTGTACGATGGTGCAGTTGGATGATGGATTGAACAGAGCTCCGTGAGATGTTCAAAGCTTGGGAGATTTTTTTTATAACCTAACCCTGCTTTATACTTCTCCACAACTTTATTCCTGACCTGCCTGGTGTGTTCCTTGGCCTTCATGATGCTGTTTGTTCACTAAGGTTCTCTAACACACCTCAGAGGGCTTCACAGAACAGCTGTGTTTTATACTGAGTTAAATTACATAGGAGGTGAGGTTGAAAAAAGACACAAGTCCATCAAGTCCAACCTATGTGTGTGATTATGTGTCAGTATTACATTGTATATCCCTGTATGTTGCGGTCATTCAGGTGATTATCTAATAGTTTCTTGAAGCTATCAATGCTCCCCGCTGAGACCACCGCCTGTGGAAGGGAATTCCACATCCTTGCCGCTCTTACAGTAAAGAACCCTCTACGTAGTTTAAGGTTAATCCTTTTTTCTTCTAGTTGTAATGAGTGGCCACGAGTCTTGTTAAACTCTCTTCTGCGAAAAAGTTTTCTCCCTATTGTGGGGTCACCAGTACGGTATTTGTATATTGAAATCATATCCCCTCTCAAGCGTCTCTTCTCCAGAGAGAATAAGTTCAGAGCTCACAACCTTTCCTCATAACTAAGATCCTCCAGACCCTTTATTAGCTTTGTTGCCCTTCTTTGTAGTCGCTCCATTTCCAGTACATCCTTCCTGAGGACTGGTGCCCAGAACTGGACAGCATACTCCAGGTGCGGCCGGACCAGAGTCTTGTAGAGTGGGAGAATTATTGTTTTATCTCTGGAGTTGATCACCTTTTTGATGCCAATATTCTGTTTGCTTTGTTAGCAGCAGCTTGGCATTGCTGAGCCTGTCATCTACTAGGACCCCCAGGTCCTTCTCCATCCTAGATTCCGAGTTACACACAGGTGGACTCTATTTACTAATTAGGTGACTTCTGAAGGCAATTGGTTCTGCTAGATTTTAGTTAGGGGTATCAGAGTAAAGGGAACTATACAAATGCACCCCCCACACTTTTCACATATTTATTTGTAAAAAAATTTGAAAACTTTTTATCATTTTCCTTTATTTATGGGCCACTTTGTGTTGGTCTATCACATAAAATCCCAATAAAATACTTTTCCGTTGTTGGTTGTAACATGACAAAATGTGGAAAATTTCAAGGGGTATGAATACTTTTTCAAGGCACTGTAAGTTTTATACAGTTAGCAAGTGGATAAACCGGGGGAGTCGGCAACCAGTAGATTGCGGTCTGGGTTCGCTGACCCGCCATTCCAGAGCATCACACGGTGTGCAATGCAGAGGGACTACTTGTGAATTCACAGCTTTATTGGGTAGTAGGGAGAGGGAGCCGAATAATCCTCCTCTGTAGTGCCGGCTCCTGTCCCGTGCGAAGTGACACCAAGTGCACTCCACCTCTTATCCCGGCTAGTGATATCCAGAGTGGTGGAAAGAAGAGATCTTTAGGTCAATGTGAAGTAATACACTGGGCATAATCAGTGTTGCCAACCGTCAGTATTTTTTACTGGCCGCCAGTAAAAAAACAGGCAATTTTCTCCTGCCAGTAAATGCCAGTAAAAGTAAGAAGTTGCCAGTAAAAAATATGGCTGTGACACTCGTCTTGGTCCGGAGCCAGCTGAGACCATCCGAGTGCCTGCTACAGTGCGATCGGGCGGCTCTGGCGGAGGCGGTGCCTGAGCATGTCAAGTGATGTCATGATGCAATGGAGCCAAGCAGAGCAGCCAGAGCCTCGTGTGCGGGTCTGCGGTATGGGAGCAAGGCATGCTGGGACCGGGACCGTCGGTGCTGTTTAGACTGGAGTGGACTGGAGGGAGCGCTTGGCTTGGAGAGAGATTGTCACTGTGACTCAGGAGGGGACGTGTTGTGTCACTGAGATGTCATCATCATCTGTGCTGATGCACCCTGCTGTCAGTGTCACAGTGACAGTCAATTTAATGTGTGTGTGTGCCGCTCATTCTAATTTCTGTCCCTCCTGAGTCCTGTCCCCGAGCTACTTACTATATCGAAAATAAAATAAGAAAGATGTTTTTTTGCCTTATTATCTACCTTAAATCATATTGTTAATTGCATATTGTATGTTTGTAGCCTAAATACTCAAATTTGCACTTACAACTGTAATTTTGTAACTTTTGGAAATGCCAGTAAAAACGTGGCTGTGCCAGGAAATTTTGGGTGTTGTGTCAGTAAATTTCAATCTGGTAGGTTAGCAACACTGGGCATAATAGTATAGGGCTACAAATAAAAAAAAAAAACCTTGCAATCTACTATGTGTGTTCACAATTAGCTAGTAACTTGTTACTAACTAATTACTAGCTGGCACTATTCACAATCCCATAAAGTTGTGCACAAATCAAATCAGAAGTATACTTGTGAATGATACTAAGCTAAGCAGGGCAATAACTTCTCCGCAGGATGTGGAAACCTTGCAAAAAGATCTGAACAAATGAATGGGGTGGGCAACTACATGGCAAATGAGGTTCAATGTAGAAAAATGTAAAATAATGCATTTGGGTGGCAAAAATATGAATGCAATCTATACACTGGGGGGAGAACCTCTGGGGGAATCTAGGATGGAAAAGGACCTGGGGGTCCTAGTGGATGATAGGCTCAGCAATGGCATGCAATGCCAAGCTGCTGCTAACAAAGCAAACAGAATATTGGCATTAAAAAGGGGATCAACTCCAGAGATAAAACGATAATTTTCCCGCTCTACAAGACTCTGGTCCGGCCGCACCTGGAGTATGCTGTCCAGTTCTGGGCACCAGTCCTCAGGAAGGATGTACTGGAAATGGAGAGAGTACAAAGAAGGGCAACAAAGCTAATAAAGGGTCGGGAGGATCTTAGTTATGAGGAAAGGTTGTGAGCACTGAACTTATTCTCTCTGGAGAAGAGACGCTTGAGAGGGGATATGATTTCAATATATAAATACCGTACTGGTGACCCCACAATAGGGAGAAAACTTTTTCGCGTTTAACAAGACACGTGGCCACTCAATAAAATGAGAAGAAAAGAGGTTTAACCTTAAACTACGTAGAGGGTTCTTTACTGTAAGAGCGGCAAGGATGTGGAATTCCCTTCCACAGGCGGTGGTCTCAGCGGGGAGCATTGATAGCTTCAAGAAACTATTAGATAATCACCTGAATGACCGCAATATACAGGGATATACAATGTAATACTGACATATAATCACACACATAGGTTGGACTTGATGGACTTGTGTCTTTTTTTCTACCTCACCTACTATGTAACTATAGTAATAGTATAGGGTTGCTTTCACATTGATGCTGTGCAGGGCAGTCTATCTGCGAGTTTTCTATGCTTAGCCATAGACTTCTATTATATACTGCGGGTTTGGTTGACCACCTGATTTAAAGCTGGATTCCGGCCACCTAAAAAATTTTTTTAAAGTCAGCAGCTACAAACACTGTAGCTTCTGACTTTAAATAAGTAGACTTACCTGTCCTGGGTGCCCGCGATGTCGGCTCTCGGGTCCCGGCACCGCCATCCTAGGTAAAGGAAACAGGCAGTGGAGCCTTGCGGCTTCACTTCCAGTTTCCTACTGTGCGAGCGGCGCGATGATCTGTGGATGACCCCATGGTTTTCTGGGAAAACACACAGTTCCCAGAAGACAACGGGGCCGCTCACCGAGGAGCAGGACACGTCGCGGAATAGGAAGAGGCAGATTAGGAAGACTGCCTAGCAACAAGGGTTTAGGTAAGTATATATATATATATTTTTTTTTTTTTTTCTAAATGTTTTTTTTTACATTTTTTAAAGATTTTTGGTGGCATTTTTTTTTTCCCGGGTGGCCCTCCACTTTAAACCCATGATTGCCATGCAATGCATGTGATTGTGACAAGGTAATACAGCAATTAGAGGTTCAAATCCGGTGTGAAGAGGCAACACTGTGCCTGGTGATCTTTGACTTCTCCCATGTTGTTCAGGTAGATCTCCACCTCTTTAACCGCTTGCCGACGAGCCAGGTTGCCTTGGCTGCGCAAATCGTTGTACTGGTACAGTGGTTTCTTTTAATGGCTATAGCAGGCGTCTCCCCCCCCCCCCCCCCCCGCGCGGAGCCGATGTCCGACGGCCACCCGCGATCACTTCACAAAGAGCCAGAACGGGGATCTGTCAGTGTAAACAAACAGATCTTCATTCTGTCAGGGGAGTAGAGAGTGATCGTCTGTTCCTAGTGATCAGGAACAGCGATCTCTCTCTCTTCTCCTCCAGTCAGTCCCCTCCCCTCACAGTTAGAAACACCTCCCTAGGGAGCACTTGACCCCTTGATCGCCCCCTAGTGTTAACCCCTTCCCTGCCAGTGTCATTTATACAGTAATCAGCGCCTATGTTTAGCTTTGATCACTGTATGAATGTCAGTGGTCTCAAAAAAGTGTCAAAAGTGTCTGATCTGTCTGCCTCAATGTCACGGTCCCGCTAAAAATCATTGATCACCGCCATTACTAGTAAAAAAAAAAAATTATAATAAAAATGCCATAAATATACCCCCTATTTTGTAGTGCGCAAACCAATCAATATACGCTTATTGCGATTTTTTTTTTTTACCAAAAATATGTAGAATACATATCGGCCTAAACTGATGAAGAAATTTTATTTATTTATTTTTAATTTGGGAGATTTTTATTATAGCAACAAGTAAAAAATATTTTTTTTTTCTAAAATGTCGGCCTTTTTTTGTTTATAGCACAAAAGAATTAAAACGGCAGAGGCGATCAAATACCACCAAAAGAAAGCTTTATTGGTGGGGGGGAAAAAAAGGATCTCGATTTTTCTATTTGGGTACAGTGACGCACGACCGCGCAATTGTCAGTTAAAGCGACTCACAAAAAAAATCACAAAAAATGGCCTGGTCATGAAGTGGGTAAATCTTTCCGGGGCTGACGTGGTTAATTCCGGTGTGAGGAGGCGACGCCGTGCCCGGTGGTCTTTGACTTCTCCCATGTTGTTCAGGTAGCTCTCCACCTCTTTAACGTTGCCTATCCCCTGGGTTAAACCAACTATGTAACTGTAAATATGCACTAATATAAATCCTGTATAATAATTTTGTATTGCTTTTATATAAAACTTTAATGAAGTATTTTTGTAACTTTATTCTATTAGTATTGTTCCTGATGTGCCTGATAAATCCCAACCAAATTGAACTCTTCTGTTGTCTTCTCCCATCGAAAACCTTTCCGGTCAGAAATAAAAACCTGGCAGACGTTAGTGGAGGTGTGACTCCATGATGTCTGGGTTAATAACAGTGTAGGCCTTGGATCTATCGGAGTAATGAGGCCACGGTAGGTGGGGGGGGGGGGGTTAGTAACCCCGAGGTCTGTAGCCTCCCATATCTTCCCATCGTTCCTGGATCTGATTCATGTAGTACAGAAGGAATTGTACGGGAACGTACACGCCGGCACTTTGTCAGGCGCTCCTCACATGTGGTGACAACACAATCTTCTACCGTCAGCGTCTCGCGTATTAATAAAGCTTGAGCGCCTCGCGTGTTCCTGACAGGTTTCGTCTTATTGAGAGAGGAAGTTTTAGATTTATGGAGGAGTTTTTCTGTAAGACAAAACGCGGTGGCTACAGACGTGGCGGGATCTGTCACACGGAGCGAAGATGTCGGTGGAGACACATCTATCAGGCGTCTGTTCATTACCCCCCCCCCCCCCGTCCTTCACTAGTGCGGTGCCACATTGATTTCCCAAAGGCCAACATCATTCCTCCTGTGTGCGCACGCTTTATTAAAGGGCCGTCGTTCGAATATGTCTGTTTGTGGATCAATCACCGGAATTCACTAAATTCCACTTTCGTGGGGGGGAAAAAAAATAGCAAATAAAAATAATACATCGTATACAATTGCTACACGTTTAATTTTTTAACCACTTGCCGACCGCCGCACGCCGATATACGTCGGCACAATGGCAACGGTGGGAAAATGGGCGAACCTGTACGTCCTCTTTTAATTGGCGGGGCTAGCAGGCACCCGCCCGCAGCATGAACGTCTCCCGGCGATCGTGTCACGGAGCCGCGGAACATGGAAGTGCCTATGTAAACAAGACGTTTCCCAGTACTGCCTAGTGACATGACAGAGATCACCGCTCCCTGTCATCGGGATCAGTGATCGCTGTCATGTCAGTGGTAGCCCCTCCCCCCCACAGTTAGAATCACTCCCTAGGACACACTTAACCCCTTGATTGCCCCCTAGTGTTTAACCCTTTACCTGCCAGTGTCGTTTTTCACAGTAATCAGTGCATTTTTATAGCACTGATCGCTGTATAAATGACAATGGTCCCAAAATAGTGTCAAAAGTGTCCGATGTGTCCGCCATAATGTCGCAGTCCCAATAAAAATCGCAGATCGCCGCCATTACTAATGAAAAAAAAAATTATAATAAAAATGCTATAAAACTATCCCCTATTTTGTAGACGCTATAACTTTTGCGCAAACCAATCAGTATACGCTTATTGCAATTAGTTATTTTTTTTACCAAAAATATGTAACATACGTATCGGCCTAAACTGAGGAAAAAAAATTGTTTTTTTTTATATATTTTTGGGGGATATTTATTATAGCAAAAAGTAAAAAATAATGCGTTTTTTTTTTTTTCAAAATTGTCGCTCTTTTCTTGTTTGTAGCGCAAAAAATAAAAACCGCAGAGATGATCAAATACCACCAAAAGAAAGCTCTATTTGTGAGAAAAAAAGGACGTCAATTTTGTTTGGGTATAACGTTGCACGACCGCACAATTGTCAGCTAAAGCGACGCAGCGCCGTATCGCAAAAAATGCTCTGGTCAGGAAGGGGGTAAAATCTTCCGGGGCTGAAGTGGTTAAAAATGCCCTTTCCGTTCCAATCTGCAGGCACTGTAATTTTCTGTAAAATACAATCTGGCCACCTGGAGGCGCTCTGTGCACAGACGGTATACAGGACACCCCCCAGAAATGTAATTTCCTGCTCACTGATTTTGCCAGAAGTCTGCCCTAAGCTCTTATGAGCTTAACCCTCTTGTATTGTAACTGTACTGTCTCCCTTCTATATTGTAAAGCACTGCGTTAACTGTTGGCGCTATATAAATCCTGTATAATAATAAGATACAAGTCTGGTTTTGGGCATCCCCTGCAACTAAAAATTTCATTTTTGGTGACATACTCTCCAAGGGAATAACATTTTTCATCACTTTTATTCACAAAGCCTGGGACTCGGCTGGAAAGCATCAGATCGTTTATTTTTTTATTTTTTCGATCTGATGCTTGAGGTGAGATGTGGGGTCTTAATCTCTCCATAAAGAGGACCTGTCTCGCACTATTCCTATTACATGGGATGTTTTAATAGGAATAAAAGTGATCAAAAATTTTATTTTTAAAGGGAAAGTGTAAAAATTTTAATAAAATAAACAATAAAAGGAAAAAAAAAATAAATTAAAATGCCCCTATCCCCGCTAGCTCGCATGCAGAAGCGAACCCATACGTAGGTCATGCACGCATACGTAAACGACGTTCAAACCACACATGTGAGGTATCACCGCGAATGTTAGTGTGAGAGCAATAATTCTAGCCCTAGATCTTCTCTCTAAACATATAACCTGTGAAATATGTTTAAGCGTCGCCTATGGAGATTTTTACGTACCAACGTTTGGTACCATTCCACAAGTGTGCGCAATTTTTAAGTGTGACATGTGAGGTATCTATTTACTCGGCGTAACATCATCTGTCACATTATACAAAAAAATTGGGCTAACTTTACTGTTTTTTGTGGGGTTTTTTTTCGTGAAAATGTTTTTTTTTTTTCCAAAAAAATAAAAGCGTTTGAAAAATGACTGCGCAAATACCGTGTGACATAAAAAGTTGCAAGATCGCCATTTTATTCCCTAGGGTGTCTGCTAAAAAATATATAGAAGTTTTCAGGGGTTCTATATAATTTTCTAGCAAACAAATGACGTTTACATGTAGGAGAGAAGTGCTGGAATTCGCAAGGTATGGAAGTGGTTAAGGGCATGGCAGCTCACTTTTATTTAAAATTCTTGTTATTCACGATTTATATAGTGCCAACATTATACGCAGCGCTTTATAATGTATAGGGGGGACAGCACAATCACAGTACAGTTCCATACAGAAGGGATAGGAGGGCCCGGCTCGTAGAGCTTACATTCTAAAGGGAGGGGGTGGTGGTACAAAAGGTAATAGATGCGGGGAATGATTTGATGGGGTTGTTAGGTAGGTGTGGGATAGGTTTCCCCGAATAAGTGAGTTTTCAGGGATCTCCTAAAGGTGGACAGGGTAGGGGCTGATCGGATATACCGGGGCAGGGAATTCCAGAAGATGGGAGAGGATCTGGAGAAGTCCTGAAGGCGAGCATGGGTGGAGGTAACAAGGGAGCTAGAGAGCAGGAGGTCCTGGGAGGAGCGGAGGGGGCGATTTGGGCGATATCTGCAGATGAGGTTGGTGATGTAGCTGGGGGGCGATGTTGTGGATGACCCTGTATGTAGTGGTTAGCATTTTGAATTCAAGTCAAAAAATAAAAAAAATCAAGTCAAAGTTCATACAGATGGCTCTTCCCACACAGGGGGTTCTCACCATTACTGGTGGTAAAAAGTGATTAATGCGCTACCTGTAATGAATAAGAGAAAAAAGCTGCTACAAACAATGTGACAAACATGAACTAGTGAAAATATATAAAATTGCAGCGCTAAAACAGAAAAAAACACCATATGTGATATAAAGTGAATGTCTCTGAAAACATGTGTGAATATTCCCTTGGAAGGGTATAAACAAAAATTAAAAAAACAGTCTGTAACAAAAATTGTGCTGGGGTGAAATCAGGATGGGGATTCCATCAAAGTTCCAGGTACCCACTCCGAAGACATCAAAGCAGTAAGTAGATGTAAATGTGCTTACCGGATCTGTTGGACTCTACTGCCTTTAGCATAGAGTCAATCGAGCAGTGTGCCACCACGGGCAGATGTATCGATAGCCAGGGACCGATGGAATGCCTGCAACCAAGATGTCACCGCTGGAACTCCAGGATGAAAGCCAGGTCCGATTCCAAGGCTCAAACATTTTCTTGTATCAGGGAAATATGTGGGAAAAAAAAGGAAGTGCCTCCACATCAGGGTTGTTTTATTGCTAAAAAATCGTGATACATAAAAGTGATCACAATTGTAAAAACAGAGTGGCAATGTAGAGAGTTAAAGCCGCCCTACGCGTTTCGATCAATAGACCTTCAACAGGGGCATAGAAAAACTCATACTACACTGCCCAAATATATAAAATATCCTAAAATTGCAATGATGTTGCTAGACCAATCAGCTGCAAGCAAATTACAAATGAAAATGTCATTGGACGGAAGATGGTCACGTGATTAGGCGTGGCCAACCGCGTCTCAAAGACCACTAAATAGATAATCAAATGCTGGCACAAGAATCTCCCAATGGGAGCATTTGGCGTCACTAAAGCTGGGTGATCAGCTGCCAAGTTTCAAGTCAGTGTCTCGTGTAAAAGCCAGCGAAAAAGCAGGGCAAAAACACGTGACACCGTCATCTCCTGGAAGTGTATGTATTATGTATCGGGAAGACCAAACAGCAGTGGACGCAGTGCTGGAAAAGCCTGTGAATACGGGGGGGCGTGTCCCCACAGCGGTCACCTGACGCGCGGCCAATCTCCATATGATGCCGACGGCAGCCCAAAAGAGGGGCGTGCGCTGGGGCCCTAGAAGATCAGCGGCGTGCGTCACATCGGAAGGCCCGCACCTACGTCAAATCACTCACATGACCCTCACATATTAAAGGGAACACATGGCGGATGTCAAGCGACATCTAGTGGGCAAATAAACATACCAATATAAATAACAAAGAATGTATATAAATGAATAATAAAAGGATCGTGTCGCGGACGGGGCAGGCGGCCCCGCAAGCCGGCTAAACAGCCGAAATACCTACGAGGCCACATGTCCAGTTCTGCCCCCATGATCACAGCTGAAGAAGGAAAACATAATAATGGAAATAAAATGAAAATAAAATATACTTATGAGAATATACAGTACATCAAATTAATACAATGAACTTAAGACTATAAAACCTCCAAAATGGTCACCAATACAACATAAAATTCATAAACTAATCCAAGAATGATTTAGGCAAAATATACTGTAATAAGCATATGAAAAATGTGAATATCATGAACGGTAAATGAATGAATTCAGATCCCACTCAACGTTGAGCCCAAACGGAAAATAAGATCTGAGCTCATGTATCCAATAAGTCTCTAATTTGGAAACTCCCCGTAGGCGGGACTCTCCTCTCCAATGGGGGACAAACCTGTCAATAACTTGGAATAAACTTCCCGTTGGATCCTTGTTGTGATATAATAGATAATGACGGGGTACCGTATGCTTGCTTTTGCCACTCTTTATACCTGTAATAGGTTCATTCACACGTACCGTGAATGTTCTAATGGTACGCCCCACATATTGCTTCTTGCAAGGACAAGTAAGCAAATATACCACATATTAAGTGGCACAAGTAGCATAATTGTCTCATGCAATAGGTGCGTGAAGTGGTAGTAGAACTGAAAGTATCAATTTTACGTCTCACTGCAACGTTGTGCGCACACACATTGCACCTTCGGCACGGGTAAAAACCTTTGCATTGTTGGAAAAATTAGACTTTTTTCGGAGGGTCTATGATGTTGGGGGCGATTTGGCCTTGTATAGAACGGGCACCTCTAAAGATGACCCCAGCGTGCTCAGGGAGAACGGGGCCCAGGAACCTATCGCTCCTAAGTACCCTCCAATGTTTCTTAAAGATCTCTTTTATTTGTCTAAATTGTGTGGAATAAGTGGTAAAAAAAAGCCCATATTTTCACTATTCTCACCATTACTGCATAGACATAACATTCAGGCTCCTGGCTCTCTTGTGGGAGCTTTCCTGCTCCAAGTACCTCTGTAGGGTCTTCCTAGAGGTATGTGCAGATGCTAAACTTTAGCTTTTGTGTCTTTCCTTGCAGATCCCTAGCTGCTCTTGTCCCTCCTGGACTCTCTCTCTACAGCCTCCTGGCTGCTTCTGTCCCACCTGGACTTCCTCTCAGGTTTGGGGCTTCCTCTGCCCCAACCTGAGCACCTTGATGCATGACCATATCTCACATGGCTCCCTTCAGATACACTGGCCTCCCCCCGGAGGGTGGGCCCTAAGCTCTAACTCTGACTCTATTATGAAGCCAGCACACACCTAAATAATCAGTGTGCTTGCTTCTCTCTCAAATCTGGCGTAAACCACCATCCTACCGAGCAGCACGAGGTCCTCCTGCTATACTAGGCACAGTCACAGGGATCAATTTAGGGTTTTTACTTGAGTTCCCCCAGGACAGCTGCCACCTTCCAGCTTCCTGTGGACATGGTTTCTGTGCGTCAGACAATCCTTCTCCTGACTAGATCCCTTGTGGTGAGGTGCTGCAATCAGCTTCTAGAAGATCCATCTAGGTCCTCAGCCCTGATTCTGCCAAGTCCTCTAGCTCAGTGTTTCTTAACCTTTTTTTCAGTCAAGGCACCCTTCAAAAATTATAGACAGTCTCAAGGCACCCGGTTCTAAAATGTAAAAACAACTCTAATAGTTTTACATAATGCAGCAACATCCAAGTAGGACACCCAACGTTAGAGGTGATTTATTCTTCCAAAGCAAATACACTTTTGCAAATTGGTACCTATTCGTTTTCCAATGTTTCTCCATCACTCAGTTAATCTGACCCCACCGCTGATGGAGAAGGGCGGGGGGGGGGGGTTCAAACAAGGATGCTATGCAAGGGACTGACATCCTCTTTATTAACTGACAGCTAGAAGGTTGTAATGGTGCGTGTAGCACCCTCCTAGGTAGGTGCTAGAGAATGCATAGTTTTTAGGTATACCTGCTTAACAGGGGGACATTCAGGCAAATTTAGGTGCTCTCTGCCTAACAGGGAGCAGTGATCCAATGATAGGGTCTGCTCAGTGTGATCAGATGCTGCTCATGTTATCTGCCTGTTTCACACTACCATTAAATGCATGTGCCTCCACTGTGGGGACACTCATACTTTAGTGTTAGGACCACAGATACAAGGGTGCCGTGACGTGGCTCTGTGGCTCACGCATGCGTTTGTAAATGCGTGCGGACTCAACCCCTTTTTTAACGCTTACTGTTAGATAGGTCAATTTGGTTGTCTGCAAGCTGGTGGTAAGTAGACTTTGGCTTTTTCCTGGGCATTCCCCAGACACTTGTTGGTACCTGTTTCACACTGGTCCAATAGGAAGGGGCATATCGGACAGTGGGAGGAAACCTGACAAATGGGAACATGGGTGTAGATACAGCCCTGGCCATTGGCAGAGGAAGGTGCCCCAAGGCATGCTGGGTGACCTATTATACCAAGAGAGCACATGTGCACAGGGGTCTTCAGCTGGAGAGCGGGGTCCCGGAGGAAGGGGGGTTGCTGCCTCTTCTCTGTACAGGCTGCCATGTGGCCTCAGGTAGTCGACCTGAGGGTCAGAGTTGCAGAAGCGGCAACTCAGATATCCTATAGAACTGAATGGGAGGGAGACGCACCTAGAAGGATCTGTTGCTGGCTACAGACCTAAGCCTAGGGGCCTGTTCTGGTTAGTGTCTCAAAGAATCAGGGTTCATTGCGTCTACTGCCTGAGCAGGCAAAGGACTTATACTTCCATACAAATGCTGTAAAAGGGTCTGCTATTCAGTTCAACCAAGTGAGGTCAAGTGAGAGTTGTCCTCATCTGTGCATAGTTAAAGTTTGAGTATCCCACTAATCCCTTCTCCTAACCAATAAATACAAAAAAAAAAAATCCCCTAGACTGGTCTTTGGATAATGAGCAGCTGAGTGTGCACCTGGTCATGTGAAAATACTCAAGCATCTGGCTGCAGGATAAACGGAGGGAAATCTATACTCAACGACCCTTACAGGGGTAGTGCTACATGAGCAATGAAAACCCATGGCTTTGTGGAACTAAAAGGCAGCCTCCATCCACACGCTGGTTTGTACACAATTTTTGAGCAATTTTTAAGCATTGTGCCAAGGCACTCCTGGAAAAAAAACCTCAAGGCACCCTGGTTAAAAAAGGCTGCTCTAGCTGAACAGTCTATGGGCTGCCTAAGGTCTAAGGAGAAGGAACCCAGCTCTCCAGTGCTTCCGACTATTTATCACCTTTCCAGCCCCCTTCTGGATACTCCTCTCCAGGGATTGGCTGGTTATTTGAAACTGTTTCTAGAGGCAGAGGGAAGCAATCAAACTCCCAGTCGATGAAACCCTGAACAGACCAGGACAAACAATCAACATTGCCTTGACTACAGAAGAAGCCAAAGAATAAACGTACCCAGCATCCTACGTTAGGGGGGTTCCTACACCTAGAACTTGGTTCATTGCCCGGATTGTGAGGTTACATTATTTTTTTTTCCCTTCTATTAAAGACGCTATCTCATTTAGATGGAAAAACTGAGATAACAGTAGATAATAAGCAAAATGAAGATTGTACACACTGAGGTTTATGGAGGTTTGTAGCTTTTCTTTGGTTGTCGGAGATTTCTACCTGCATGATTTATTAAAAAGAGACGATAAATCCCCCCTCCGTTCCTGTCTTCTTTTCTTCCTGTTGGGAAATCTTCATATTAAGTTTTCATATATAATTCAAGTTGTTAATATATTAAATATCTTCACGTTAAAAGTTTTTTCACATATAATTCAAGTTTTTTTTTTTTATTTCTTAATCTATCTGGGAAAAAAGAAAAATGACAGCATATTAAAAAAAATCATTAATGCAACTCTAATTATGAGTAAAGAAATTGTCCCCTTTAAATTTAACTACTTTAGCTCTGGAAAGGTTTTAACCCCCCCCCCCCCCATGACCAGGCTATTTTTTTTTTTGCTATTCAGCACTGCACTACTTTAACTGACAATTGCGCAGTCATGCAACACTGTACCCAAATTATAAAAAAATTTCTTTTTTTTTTCTCACACAAATAGAGCTTTATTTTGGTGGTATTTGATCACCTCTGGGGTTTTTTTTTTTTCTTGCTGTATAAACTAAATATCCTGAAAATCTAAAAAAATAAATTAAAAAAAACCAAAAAAAACCAAAATCTTTTCTACTTAGTTTATAAAATATATCCAATAAAATAAAATTTTGTCATACACATTGGGGTGCTTAGGCACGAAAATGTTGATACACGCTACATATCGCTGTGCGCTCCGAATGATTGCTCTCCCTATCACCACTGTAACGCTGAACTGATGACCTATAGGGGGCTTTTAAAGCGTTGCCTATAGAAATATAGGGTGCTGAAGTTTGGTGCGGTTTCGTGGATGCGCGCAATTTTAACCACTTGACCTATGCAAGATTCACCCCCCTTTTTCGTGACCAGACCATTTTAATTTGCGATACGGCACTGCGCTACTTTAACAATTGCGCGGTTGTGCGACGATGTACCCAAATAAAATTGATGTCTTTTTTCCCCCACAAATAGAGCTTTCTTTTGATGGTATTTGATCACCTCTGCGCTTTTTAGTTTATAAACAAAAAAAGACCGACGGTTTTGGGGGGGAAAAAAAACAATATTTTTTACTTTCTGCTATAAAACATATCCAATAAAAAAAAAAAAATCTAAGTACTTCATCAATTTAGACCAATATATATTCTGCTACATGTTTTTGGTAAAAAAAAAAAAATCCCAAAAATCCCAATAAGTCTCGTCCTGCCCCCCTCCCTGGCAGCTACAATTGAAGTATTGGCATATAACACGCACACGCTATTTGCACCAGATTTTCATGGTGAAAAAGTGAGTGTTATACGCCAATAAATACACTAGATTTATGGAATTTTTATTTATTTTTTACTAGTAATGGAGGCGATCAGCGACATATAGCAGGACTGCGATATTGCGGCGGACAAATCGGACACTAACTGACACTTTTGACACTTTTTGGGGACCAGTGACACCAATACAATACTAAGTCCAATCCCTGTACCTTTTTGCAGAATATCAGTCTGTCCCTGATGTTTTTCCTGGAGAGAAGTGGCTTCTTTGCTGCCCTTCTTGACACCAGGCCACCCTCCGAAAGTCTTCTCCTCTCTATGTGTGTGCCGATGTCCTCACACCTGCCTGCTGCCATTCCTGAACAAGCTCTGCACTGCTGGTGCCCCCCGATCCCGCAGCTAAACCAACTGTAGGAGACAATCCTGGCGCTTACTGGACTTTTTTGGGCACCCCGAAGCCTTCTTCACAAATGCAGTGGAAATGTTTTTTATGGGGTTAAGTTCATCTTCATGGCAAAGTGGGACTTTGCAATTAATTTAATCTGATCGCTCTTCATAACATTCTGGAGTATATGCAAATTGTCATCATAAAAACTGAGGCACCAGACTTGGACACAAATATATTTTTTCACATCCTCAAAATTTTTGGCCACGGCTGTAGTATTAACCACTTGCCGCCCGCCCACCGTCAGATGACGGCAGGTTGGTGTGGCTCTTATTCTGGGTGGACATCATATGACAGCGTACCAGAACGGGCGCTCCCACGGGGGTATGCAGCGGGGCGATCGCGGTCACGCCGTAGTGCTAGGACACTGTGTGAACCCCGATCTCTGTAAAGAGCCACTCACGCCGCTCTTTAATCATGTGATTGGCTGTGTCCAATCACAGCCGGTCACATGTGAACAAGGAAGTGCCAGTAATCGGCTCTCCTCGCCTCTCACTGAGTGTGTGGTGAGGAGAGCCGATCAGCGGCATTTCCTCGCAGGGGACAGTGAGAGATGTATCAGTGCCCTGATTACATTAGAGTGCCACGAGTGCCAGCAACCCATGCTAACTAGTGCCCACCACAGCCAGAAATCAGTGCCCATTTGTGATGCCAGTCAGTGCTGGCTTTCAGTGTCGCCTAACAGTGATGCCCATCAGCAATGCCCATCAGTGCCACCCATTAATGCCCATTAATGCCACCCATCAGTGCCACCCATTAATGCCCATTAGTGCCGCCCATCAGTGCCACCCATTAATGCCCATTAGTGCCGCCCATCAGTGCCGCTTATCCATGCAGCCTATCAGTGCCCACCAGTGCTGGCTTTTAGGGCCCTTAAGTGCCACCTGTCAATGCTCATAAGTACAGAAAATTAGTGCCTCCTCATCAGTGCCACCTAATCAGTGCCCATAAGTACAGAAAATTGGTGCCTCCTCATCAGTGCCGCCTCATCAGTGCCGCCTCATCAGCGCACATCAGTGAAGGAGAAAAATTACTTTTTTACAAAATTTACTGACAGAAACTAAGAAAAACTTTTTTGTTTAACAGTTTCAGTCTTTTATTTTTTTCATAAAAAAACAAAACAAAACAAACATCCCAGCTGTGATTAAATACCACCAAAAGAAAGCTCTTGGTGTGAAGAAAATGATAAAAATGTCACATGGTTACAGTGTTGTATGACCGCGTAATTGTCATTCAAAGTGTGACAGCGCTGAAAGCTGAAAAATGGCCTGGGCAGGAAGGGGGTGAAAGTGCCCGGTAGATAAGTGGTTAAAAAGAATAAATAAAAATTCCACTGTAAATATACCATTCTTTGTTCCTCCCAAGACCTCCTGCTCTCTAGCTCCCTCATCACCTCCTCCCATATCCGCCTCCAGGACTTCTCCTGAGCCTCTCCCATCCTCTGGAATTCCCTACCCCAATCTGTCTGACTATCTCCAAATCTATCCACTTTTAGGCGATCCCTGAAAACTTTTCTCTTGAGAGAAGCCTATCCTGCCTCCACGTAAGAACTGTACCTTCATTTTCTGCATCAGATCACAGTTTTTTTACCCTTTTGTATCACTTGACCCTCCCCTCTAGATTGTAAGCTCTAAGGAGCTGGGCCCTCTGATTCCTCCTGTATTGATTTGTATTGTACGTGTACTGTCTGCCCTCATGTTGTAAAACGCTGTGCAAACTGTTGGCGCCATATAAATCCTGTATAATAATAATAATAATAATAGTTTATAGACGTATAACTTTCATGCAAATCAATCAGTATAAACTTATTGGGATTGTTTTTTTACCAAAGACATGTAGCAAAATACATTTTGGCCTAAATTTTTGAAGACTTTTTTTTTTTTTTAATTGGCTATAAAATAAAATAAATAAAATAACAGAACGAAAGTTTCCTTTTGAAAAAAAGAAAAAAAGATGAACCATTTGAACCCCCCCCCCCGCCACTTGCTGTGGGTGTACTGTACTGGGGATTGTACTGGAGAGCGCTCTGCATGCGCGGATTGTAAGACGAGACAAGCGATTTGGTTTTGATGGTTTTTAGATTTCTTTCTACCAGCAGCTCATTTATATCTGTCAGAATGATGAAGTCGCTGTTTTCTTCTCTGATTTCTGACTTTTCCTGACACTCCGTTTTGTCTTTATAAAACTTTTATCGGCTCGTCTCATTTGAGTGAAAAGGAGAAAAATCTCCTTTAATAAATATTCATAAAATTCTGGATGTTTAAAGCACCAACATTTTTTTCACAGAGCTTTTAGAGGGTGACTTCACACATAGTAACTATACGATCCAATGCAGGAGGGTTCTGCTCGCGAGAGCTTACAATCTAAATGGGTGGGGCAAGTGATACAAAAAGATAACTTCTAATGACTTTCGTCATTTCTGACACTGACTCCACTTTCTAAAGCAGTGGTCTCGACTGTGGCCCCTTGCTAGTTTTCATACAGCTACTGGAGCCCTATTCCTCCCACTGATACCAAAGATGGGGCACTATTTCTCGCACTGACACCAATGATGGGGCACTATTCCTCCCACTGACACCAATGATGGGGCATTATTCCTCCCACTGACACCCGTGATGGGGCACTATTCCTCCCACTGACACCAATGATGGACCACTATTCCTCCCAATGATGGGGCACTATTCCTCCCACTGATACCAATGATGGGGAACTATTCCTCCCACTGATATCAATGATGGGCCACTATTCCTCCCACTGATATCAATGATGGGCCACTATTCCTCCCACTGATACCAATGATGGGGCATTATTCCTTCCACTGATACCAATGATGGGGCACTATTCCTCCCACTGATGTCAATGATGGGCCACTATTCCTTCCACTGATACCAATGATGGGGCACTATTCCCACACTGATACCAATGATGGGACACTATTCTTCCCACTGACACCAATGATGGGACACTATTCCTCCCACTGATATCAATGATGGGGCACTATTCCTCCCACTGATATCAATGATGGGGCATTATTCCTCCCACTGATATCAATGATGGGGCACTATTCCTCCCACTGATATCAATTATGGGACACTATTCCTCCCACTAATACCAATAATGGGGCACTATGCTTCCCACTGATACCAATTATGGGGCACTATTCCTCCTATTTATACCAATGATGGGACACTATTCCTTCCACTGACACCAATGATGGGACACTATTCCTCCTATTTATACCAATTATGGGGCACTATTCCGCCCACTGACACCAATGATGGGACACTATTCCCCCCGCTGATACCAATTATGGGGCACTATTCCTCCCACTGCCACCAATTATGGGACACTATTCCCCCCACTGATACCAATGATGGGGCACTATTCCCCCCCACTGACACCAATGATGGGACACTATTCCCCCCACTGACACCAATGATGGGACACTATTTCCCCCACTGACACCAATGATGGGGCACTATTCCTACCACTGATACCAATGAAGGGCCATTATTCCTCCAACTGATACCAATGATGGGGCACTATTACACCCACTGACAGCAATGATGATGGGGCACTATTCCCCCCGCTGATACCAATGATGGGATGCTATTCCTCCCACTGATTCCAATATTGTTGCGATCTTGCCCCAGCTTGGACAGGCTCTGTGTGCTCTCTGAAAACCACTGAGAGCCTGAGCCAGATGCTCCCACCCCCTCCACAGCCCAGCGCTCCAGTGAGTGCGAGGGGCGGCAGAGCAGAGAGCCAATGGCTGACAGTCTCTCTGCTCAAGGAGCTCTGAGAACTGAGTGATCACCATTGAAGAGAATAGATCATTGAGAGCTGCACTCCAGTCTCTACTCTGCCAAGTACTTTTATACAGTCATCAACAATATAGATGCAGCCATGATGTCTCCATCCAAAAACCACTGCCTTAACGCGTTTCACCACAAACTGCTTGATTACGAGCCCCGACCCTTGTGCTCAAGCCATTCATAGCAAACTGTCTTAAGGAGACGATGGTCTTCGGATGGAAACATCATGATTGCATCTCTATTAATGATGATTGTATAAAAGTACCTGGAAGAGTAGAGAATGGAGTGCAGCTCTCAACGATCTATTCTCTTCCATGGTGAGTGAAGACGCGTTTCTTACAGCCGCCACCTTGTCTGTAGACAAGCAAGAAGAGCAGGTCTGGAGCATTGCTGTGGGTATGCACTGGTTTGACACAATATTGTTACCCCAAAATTTTACACAACCCCCAGAGAAGACCTCTTTGTTTGCCTTGTCCAGCCCTCATTAATTCCTTCTTCCCCTTATCCTCCTAACCATCATTTTCCTGATGACTTTTTCTCATTTCTATGCTTTTTTTTATTTTTTTTTAAATTTTAACCACTTGCCGACCACCTAATGCGCATGTACTGCGGCAAGTCGGCTCTCCTGCGTGAAATCATGCAGCTGTACGCCAGTTTCTGCAGAAGCTTTAGGGGGCATGCTCGTCGCCAGAGGCGCGATCGTGCACTGATTGGCTAGAGGGGGTGCCAATCAGCGGGTCCGGTGGACCCAATGTCTGCCGGCCACCTGCGATCGTTCCCGAGAGACACAGAATGGCGGTCTGTAAACAAGGCAGATCACCATTCTGTCAGGGAGTAAGACAGAGATCCTGTGTTTCTTGCTAAGCAGGAACATGGATCTCTGTCTTCCCCCAGTCAGACCATCCCCCCACACGGTTAGCAAGCACTCCCAGAGAACACATTTAACCCCTTGATCACCCCTGATGTTAACCCCTTCCCTGCCAGTGTTATTAGTACAGTAACAGTGCATTTTTTTTTTTAGCACTGGTTACTGTAAAAATGTCACTGGTCCCCAAAAAAGTGTCAAAAGTTTCAGTCAGTGTCCTGTTTGTCCGCCACATTGTCGCAGTCTCACTATAAGTCGCGGATTGCCACCATTACTAGTAAAAAAAAAAAAAAAGTACATAAAAATTTTATACAAATATCCCATAGTTTGTAGACGCTATAAGTTTTGCGTAAACCAATCAATATACACTTATTGGGATCTTTTTTTCCCAAAAATATGTAGCAGAATACATATTGGCCTAAATTGATAAAGAAATTAGATTTTCTTACATGTTTTTATTGGATATGTTTTATAGCAGAAATTTAAAAAAATATATATATATTTTTTTTAATTGGCGCTTTTTTTCGCAAAAAAAAAAAAAAACAAAACGCAGAGGTGATCAAATACCACCAAAAGAAAGCTCTATTTGAGAAAAAAAAGACATCAATTTTATTTGGTTACAATGTCGCACGACCGCGCAATTGTCAGTTAAAATAACGCAGTGCCGTATCGCAAAAAATGGCCTGGTCATTAAGGGGGTAAAACATTCCGGGACTGAAGTGGTTAATGTCGCATAAACAAAAAGCAAAAAAAAAAAACGTTATTTCTTTTTAAAACCCGATAACTTTAGGATACTTCCAGAATAATAGCGCAACAAGTTATAGAACAAAAATGTACGCTTTTTAGCTACAATCGTTTTTTAAAAAAAAAAGAAGACAATATAAAGTACTTTTTTTTTTTTTTTCTTGCATTTTTTATATATTGATTGCATACAAATAAAATTATTTTTGCAAGGCAGTATCCACAAAGGAAAGCCTCGTTTGTCCTAAAAAAATGTATGTATGTATTTGTTTTCTTAGGATATTCTTGCCAAATTCATAGCGAAAATTACGTCTCTGTACTTGATTTCTTCCTTTGGATCAGGAAACGCGCTCCCGCTGTGATTGGACGCAGCAGGAGCCAATCAGCAAGTCCGACGGACACGCGTCCGCCGAGCCTCGCCGATCGTTCCCGAGGCAGGCAGAACTGCGGTCTGTAAACAAAGCAGATCGCCGTTCTGTAAGAGGGGAAGATAGAGATCTTGTGTTTCTGCTAAGCAAGAACACTTATCTCTGTCTCCCCCCCCCCCCAGTCAAAGCACCTCCCCCTAGGGACACATTTGTCCCATTGATCGCCCCCTGATGTTAACCCCTTCCCTGCCAGTGTCATTAGTACTGTGTTTTGTTTTTTTTGTTTTTTAGCACTGATCACTGTATTATTGTCACTGGACCCCAAAAAGTGTCACTTGTTGTCAGATTTGTCTGCTGCAATGTCGCAGTCCCGCTAAAAATCGCTGATCGGCGTCATTACTAGTGAAAAAGAAATTTAAAATTCCATGAAATCTATCCCATAGTTTGTAGACGGTATAACCTTTGCCGAAACCAATCAATATACGCTTATTGGAATTTTTTATTTTTTTTTGTACCAAAAATATGTAGCAGAATATTTTATTGGCCTAAACTGATGAAGAAATTTAGATTTTATGATAAAAAATGTGGGATATTTATTATAGCAAAAAGTAAAAATACTGGGGGTTATGAAGAAATTTCGATTTATATATATTTATATATATATATATATATATATATATATATATATATTTTTTTTTTTTACATATTTTTATTGGATATGTTTTATATCAGAAAGTAAAACAATTTTTTTTTTTTTTTTTTGCAAAATTGTTGCTCTTTTTTTTTGTTTATAGCGCAAAAAATAAGAACCGCAAAAAAAAAAAAGACAAAGTAACGCAAGTTCTGTATGGCAAACAAATGGCCTGGTCATGAAGGGGCGTAAATCTTCCGGGGCTGAAGTGGTTAATAAAACTATATATTTTTTTAAATGTATTTATTTCTTTTTTATATCAAGTGGTTTACATCGCACTGTGGAAAACTATTGGTATTTTTTGTACATCATCGTCATTTTAGAACTCGGACACTTCTAGAAAGCGCGGCAGGTTCCGGAGAAGTGGTTTTTAAAGCTGAATCCTGCGGCTGCCGGTAGATTTAAATTCTTGGCGGGGTTCCAGCACCTGCCAGTCAATCTTAATACCGAGATGAAGGATTTAATCCAATTTCTCAGGTTGGTCGGGTCCGGATGATTTATCCTCCGGTGGTAGATGCCGAGGTCACTCCGAAAAATGGAAGTGCTGAGCCGTCTTATTCCAACTCTCATTACAAACCCATTTGCAAAACTTTCCAGCGCACTCTCTGCGGAGACGGAGCGTTCCCATCTAAATACAGGCACTGAGAAAATGAACAAAAAAAAAAAGGTTAAATATTAAAGTTCAGCAAAAAAAAAAAAAATAGCTGAGGGGTGACGGAGAAGAGATGAGATGGTTAAGGGTGATTACATCTAACTAATGGTCTATAAGGGGATAAATGGAGACCAATTTTATTCGAAACTTCTATTTCTAATTTGTAAGGTTGGTTTAGATCAGTGGTGTCCAAACTGCAACTGGATGGGGCCCTTTGCTTGCCTTTTGCTGGCCCTTGGGGTACTATTCCTCCCACTGACACCAATGATGGGGCACTATTCCATCCACTGACACCAATGATGGGGCACTATTCCATCCACTGACACCAATGATGGGGCACTATTCCTCCCACTAACACCAATGATGGGGCACTATTCCATCCACTGACACCAATGATGGGGCACTATTCCTCCCACTGACACCAATGATGGGGCACTATTCCTCCCACTGACACCAATGATGGGGCACTATTCCTCCCACTGACACCAATGATGGGGCACTATTCCTCCCACTGATATCAATGATGGGGCACTATTCCTCCCACTGACACCAATGATGGGGCACTATTCCTCCCACTGATACCAATTATGGGGCACTATTCCTCCCACTGACACCAATTATGGGGCACTATTCCTCCCACTGACACCAATGATGGGGCACTATTCCTCCCACTGACACTAACAAAATCCGTTGTCGTATATTCCGAGCGTGTGTAGACAATTCCAACGCACAAAAGTTCTACACATGCTCGGAATCAAACAGAAGAGCAGCACTGGCTATTGGACTTCATTTTCTCTCGGCTCGTCGTCCGTGTTGTACGTCACCGCGTTCTTGACGTTCGGAATTTTCGACAACATTTGTGTGACCGTGTGTATGCAAGAAAAGTTTCAGCCAACATCCGTCGGGAATAAATCCTAGGATTTTGTTGTCGGAAAATCCTATCGTGTGTCCAGGGCATTACTCTACGAACATGTGAAACTTGAACGGTCTCTGTGAGTCAATAGAAAAGTTTAACCGATTGTTTGCACTGTTTTCGGGACGTCCTACTTTGGCCAAAAAAAATAATAAACATCATATATTCCAACTGTGTAAATAGCAGCTTGCGCAGAGTTTTTTTTTTAGGCCTCTTAATCACTGCAGCTTGAAAAAGCTCAGTACAGCATTTTTTTTTTTTTGTACTGATCTAAAATGCAGCCACTGTTTACAACACATATGACAAACACAAGGCCATGGGCTGAATTCGGCCCTCCAGGCATTGTCATGTGGCCCTCGCACGCAGTTTTGCAGCTATGATGTGGCAGATCTTCATTGGGGTTGCACACTAAACCCTGCACTCTGCACACAGCGCACTCCTGAACTCTGCACTCTGTTCACAGCACACTCCTGAACTCTGCACTCTGTTCACAGCACACTCCTGAACTCTGCACTCTGTTCACAGCACACTCCTGAACTCTGCACTCTGCTCACAGCACACTCCTGAACTCTGCACCCTGTTCACAGCACACTCCTGAAGTCTGCACTCTGTTCACTCCTGAACTCTGCACACAGCACACTCCTGAACTCTGCACACAGCAGACTCCTGAACTCTGCACACAGCAGACTCCTGAACTCTGCACACAGCAGACTCCTGAACTCTGCACACAGCAGACTCCTGAACTCTGCACACAGCAGACTCCTGAACTCTGCACACAGCAGACTCCTGAACTCTGCACACAGCAGACTCCTGAACTCTGCACACAGCAGACTCCTGAACTCTGCACACAGCAGACTCCTGAACTCTGCACACAGCAGACTCCTGAACTCTGCACACAGCAGACTCCTGAACTCTGCACACAGCAGACTCCTGAACTCTGCACTCTGTTCACAGCAGAATCCTGAACTCTGCACTCTGTTCACAGCAGACTCCTGAACTCTGCACTCTGTTCACAGCAGACTCCTGAACTCTGCACTCTGTTCACAGCAGACTCCTGAACTCTGCACTCTGTTCACAGCAGACTCCTGAACTCTGCACTCTGTTCACAGCAGACTCCTGAACTCTGGGACAGAGGGAACGACGCGTGAGGGGGGACAGAGGGAACGCTGCGTGAGGGGGGGGGGAGGAGACACAGAGGGAAAGCCGCGTGGGGGAGGAGACACAGAGGGAAAGCCGCGTGTGGGGGGGGGGGGGTTGAACGACGACAGAGGGAAAGCCGCGTGAGGGGGGGGGACAGAGGGAAAGCCGCGTGAGGGGGGGGACAGAGGGAAAGCCGCGTAAGGGGGGGGGGGGGAACAGAGGGAAAGCCGCGTAAGGGGGGGGCGCGGCAGAGGGAAAGCCGCGTGAGGGGGGACAGAGGGAACGCCGCGTGGGGGGGGGGGACACAGAGGGAACGCCGCGTGGGGGGGGACACAGAGGGAACGCCGCGTGGGGGGGGACACAGAGGGAACGCCGCGTGGGGGGGGGACACAGAGGGAACGCCGCGTGGGGGGGGGGGGGACACAGAGGGAACGCCGCGTGGGGGGGGGACACAGAGGGAACGCCGCGTGGGGGGGGGGGGACACAGAGGGAACGCCGCGTGGGGGGGGAGACACAGAGGGATTGCCGCGTGAGGGGGGGACAGAGGGAACGCCGCGTAAGGAGGGACAGAGGGAAGCCGTTACAGGCTGCATGCTAGAGCTTCCTCTCCTGTTACCTTTTTATCTCTTGGTGTCGGGGAAAACTTGTCAGAAGTGATTCCTGCTCATAGCAGAGGAAGGGGGCAGCAGACGGAAATGACACATTATTGCTCTGGATTGAAGTGGTTGTAAACCCTTACAAACCGCTTTTACCTACAGGTAAGCCTAGATTAAGGCTTACCTGTAGGTGCAAGAAATAGGTCCTAAACCCACACGGTTTAGGAGATACTTGCAAAAGACAGGCACCGATGTCTATGGCACACTGAGCCGTATTGGAGCTTCTTTTATTTTTATGTCATACTACCAACCTGAGAAAAGCGGTGTTCCTATGGAGCAGTGGAGGCGTATGCTCGCATGTTAACCCCAATGTAAGTGGGTTAGAGGCTCTGTCAGGCCAAACACGAGAGTGAGAGGCCTTAACAGCTGGTGAGTTTGAATTTCAGCAGGGAGTGGATTCACGTCACAGAGGTGTGGTGGATGTTTGAAAACACAGCTGAGCAGTTTTGGAGTCACCCTCACTCTTTTTTTGGACTTTCCTCAAATATTTTCACGATTATTTTTCACGATTGATTGGTTTCTGGACTTTATAGACATTTACTGTGTTCAATTCTCATTATATATATATTTTCTTGGATTTATATATTTGTATATCACTTTCACTGAGTGTTATAATTTATATTAGCTCATATTGAATTTATTGAATAATTTATTTTATTTAATAATTTTTACTTTTTGGGATATTTAGCAATATATGTTTTTTTCACTTTTTCTCTAGTCACGTCTGTATTCAGCTCACTGGCTGGATAAGAGTGTCTGGCATCTCCCCACCTGGGGATAAGCGCCACTATTTCATCTATAATTTTCCTTTGGTGAATTCGGTTTATATACATTTTATTGTTAAGTGGCAGCTTTGGCAGGGTTTTGACATTTATTAACATAGCGCGGAGGTGGTAATACAGGTCAGGGGTGGCGTAATTTGCACCTGGTTATCTCCGGTTTTTAAAGCCTAGATTAAGGCTTACATGTAGGTGCAAGAAATAGGTCCTAAACCCACACGGTTTAGGAGATACTTGCAAAAGACAGGCACCGATGTCTACGGCGCACTGAGCCGTACTGTGCGATGCATAGTAGCCCATTATGCTTTACCTTTGCAGGGAAACAAAGAGGAAGTAAAACCCATCAGGGTTTACTTCCTCTTTAAGACAAGTACACACTATAGAGGAATCTGCTTTGTTCAAATTTCATGTCTGAGGTTTACAACCACTTTATCTCAAATCACCAATGGGAGTTTTTCTGTGGAGGCCGTGTAAAGTTTCAGTTATTCATATTCAAATGTATCATTGCTGTCAATTGTAAAGTCATTGTAAAGTTTGTGATCCGTCTGAATGATGATTCTTAGTAATAAACTATTCTGCCTTTTGCGGCTGATCTTCCTTAATGTATTCCGAGGAATCTTCTACTTGGGACAGGCAGCTCTCTGTTCAGGTGTCGGGAATACATTACATTATTCCTTTTATCATCTTCCTTTTGCTTCTGAAGGATGAGACGATGTAAAACATGCCCGCTTGTAGGCACGTTATTATTTCATCTTTATTTCTTATTCTCTGTGCTTGGTAATAATATGAGATCAACTGCCTTTACTTTTAATTATTTAAGATATGCAGAGCCCTTTGATAATATAATCTGGTGGAAGTGAGGGTTGTATAAACCTCCAGTAATATGGTGACATACTATAGATAAGGGCAGCTCAATCATCAATATGTAGGTGGGGTGCCCTGGATTCCTGCTGTGACAGACCCAACCAGGACAGGGGCTTTTGGAGAGGACGGCAGGCTAGCCTCTTGCCTACTGGCTATGGGCCCTGGCTTTTGAGGGGGCTCTATTCTTTGGGAGATGTTTGCCTGGGGGACCTTTTTTGGAGTGGTTTTGATTCAGGTGCAGGTCTCCCCGAAACACACACACTCTGATAAGTGGAGGACCCGGATGCAGATTTGGGGCTTCTGTGCCCATACCAGCAGTGACTGCTTCAACCCCCTCAGACTTAGAGCAGATATTAAGATAATCCGCTCAAAACAACCTGGTGCTATAATTTTGTTTACTGAGGTGTCTTTCTCTCTTGTTATCATTTCCCCATTGTGTGCCTCCTAGGTGTGAATTCCCATTAATTGAGTCACCTATTGTTTCTGTCTGTCTGCAAATCCTCTTGGAGATGTGACTAACGTTGTGTCCACTTTACCTTGTTACCGAACCATTGTGGTTTAACAAGTAAAGGCGCAATACCTCAGTATTGCTTGTATATGGTCCATAATAGTCCAAAAGGGCAAGTATCAGGGTAGCAAGAATAGGTGAGTCTTCAGGGCTGCCACCAGAGGAGACCATCAGCAAGTTCCACTTGAGCTAGGAAAAAAACAAGTAAGAGGGGCACCTCTGAGAATATATCAAAACACTTTATTATAAAGAACAATATCCGCTCACATGGAAGTAAGACTTTCGGTGCATCACTGGGATGAACAGGAGGAACTACAGATAGCAGAAGGTCCTCTTTGCTGGCAGGAAGCAGCACATCAAATCCCAGGGACATGGAGGGCAGTGAGTCATCAGTCCTTGCAGGATATCACCGCTTTAGCGTCGGACCTCTCGTCAGGTCACCGCAAAAGATGGAGGACGGCCGTGCAGTATTGGAGCCAAAACGAGGCTTGGATCGCAAGCAGCGTGGCACAGGATGATGACGTCCCTATAATGCGACGCGTTTCTGAGCCTGCGTGCTACGAGTGGTACGGTAGCCATGCTCCTTTGTCAAGCAGAACCATTATGGGATGGTTATGTGTTTGTTATTAATGAAAAAAAAAACACTGCGCTAAGTGATATCAACAAAATTAAATAGTAATGATATACAATTTTAAGTAACATAGAATATAGTGGAATATTTTAAATAAAATCCACCAGCTGCAGTAAGAACTTGCTAAATAGCAAATAATAAAGCAGATAATAAATGAATAAATTACCGCGCTAGGTGATAACAAAAGGTCCTAATAAAAAAGAACACATATATAAAAAGTCCTTTGCAATGTCAACATGTGTTGTGTTCAGATTTGCTCGTGCTCAATATAAACAATCCGTGCTCCATAGACTTGTACTTAGACTGGGTGCCCCACATGGATGTAAACTCACCCACAGATATTGACCAACTCTCTAGTATGTGTATGTTAACTGTTTATGAGATGTACTGATGATATTACTGTTTAAAGTTTGCATTGTTTAAGAAAATGTGATTAAGCTCCTTATTTGATTTTGTGTGATATATATTAGGAGTATTACAAAAAAGTCAATTCCAGTTTGCACCTAAGCTAGTGTCGTCTAATTCTTGGGTGCAATATTCTGCTATATTACAGTACCTGGTTCCTGGTTCCAGAGTGGAGGAAGCTATAGTCACACCTGCCTTTTGGTGTGATGGCGTCTTTTACTCCAGTGATCTGCCCACAAGGCATTTAAGGGAGGAGTGCAGTGGGTGGAGGAGTCCAGAGTAGGGGTCTAAGGGCTCGAGAGAGTAGGAACAGCAAACCAGAGGATCAGCAGAGCTGGGTGTTACTACTGAATGTGGGATCAGCAGAGCTGGAGGTACTACTGAGTGGGGCATCAGCAGAGTTGGGGGTTTCTACTGAGCGGGGGATCCGCAGAGCTGGAGGTACTTCTAAATGACCAGGAGATCTGCTGAATGAGGGTACTACTGACCAGGGAATCTGCTGAATGAGGGTACTAAAAAGCTGGGGATCGGCTGAACGAGGGTACTAATGAACTGAGGATCTGCTGAGTGGGGGTACTACTGAACTGATGCAACAGGTTTTTTTTACCTTAATGCAGAGAATGCATTAAGGTAGAAAAAACCTTTACAACCACTTTAAACTATCGTTCTGCAAATGTGTGTTATGTGCCTATGTTGGAGACTTATTTGGTGCAAAGAGCCTAGATGATGAGCATAGAACCACAGCAGCCAGAGAAATGTAGGCTAATATAGGAGGGCCCACCTTTTGTTTTCCTTTCTTTTTACCTCTTTCGTTGGTGTTCTACAGAATTCACATACTTGCCTTCCCAGTGAACCCAGCATGGTCCAGTTATGATCCACCATGTTGCTGCCACTTGGCAGGTCCTGTATTGCCATCTTTGTTTCTGAAGTCATTGGGAGCTTGACTGTCTTTTCCTCGTTAAGATAGCCTGCCTGTTCTCTCTGTGATACCAGACCGGATGCTCTGTAGACTCTCCCTATGTCAGCTATGGTAGGACCAGAGTATACAGATTAGATTTGTTGCGCTAAAATAGAAACAATAAAAATAAGCAGCTGACACAATATTGTTGGATACAGTAGAAGATATGTGGGATATAGGTGTAGCGCTATAAAAAGAACATATTCAAAAAGTCCATAAACCAAAAAGATTCCAAGTTTTAGGCAATCAAAATCAGTTCATAGTGAATCTCTGTAGATGTAAAAGGAGAGAGAGCCCATCACCATCACCCAAACACACTGACCCTTACCGTCAGCAAGATGGTTATATAGCATAACGTTATTAGATGGTAACCACGAAAGAGTACTTCTCATTGCCCAAAGCTCCTCACTCCAATAATAGACTCAGAGTTGCGATAGAGGCTGACAGCCAAAATGGATAAACCAAAAGATACACTCCAGAATTGCAGCAAGATATTTGGATATACATGTGGATGAGAAAAGATGTACTCATTGCGCAGACATTCCAAAATAGAGATAAATGTTTTCAGCACCAACTCACAAATAAAAACTTACACATAAGCAATAAGTTAAAAGCGAATAAGGAAAGCGACCAGCGCTTCCTACCACTGAGATAGCCGCAGCTCCTCCGTCCTCTCCGATGCGTCGCTCGTCCCTAAGCTCCGCCCAACGTTTCGGCACTAACGTGCATCATCAGGGGCGTAGGACCAGGGTTAGCTACACAGACTTCAGACCCACAGGTCGCCCCACCTGAGGCCACATGGCAGAAATTGCCAGGGGAGGCAGCATGCCTTCCACCTGGCTGGTGCAATTCTCCAGGAAAAACCCAGAGTCCATGTGCTCCCTGAATATAAATACAAGCACCCAGCATGCCTAGGGGTACCTCCCCTTCCAATTGGCCAGGGCTGTATCTATATTCATAGTGCTCACCTGCACGATTTTCACCTACTATCCAGAACCTCCCTGCATTGCTTGGACACGGAAGCTCCAGACAGCACGAGGAGCATCAGAGCACACTGAGCAGGCAGAGCTGGACGATCACAGCTCCTGCAGACAGCCCAAATATATTTACCTAGCTGCTGTAAAGCAGAGGGACAAAAATAATTCTAACTACAGTAGCACCTACCTAGGAGGGTGCTACACATATATGACACAAACTGTTGTGTGCTAAGGGTTACTTTGAATTTATTGTCATAATGACATATATACTGCAATATATGCAGTAGAAGAGACTATAGGGTCAATTCACTAACGTTTACCGCATACGATAATGCAGTCACGTGACTCATTCGCTAAAATTATTGCAATGCGGTAAATTAACTCCAATTCATAATGTAGCACCCTCTACCTGAAGGTAGGTGCTAGACTAGTATTTTTCCATAGCTCAGGGTCCAAGTACAGGTAAATTTAGCCAGGCCTGTGCTTTAGGCTGGGCCTGGTTGTTTTGATTTGGGACTGGGAGTGTTTGGTGTAGGAGGGAGGTGTGGCAACCTGTGCTCTGACTCAGAGGTGCCTCCCCTGCTTTCAGAAGGATTGTTCTGGAAGAGAGGTTGGGTCTGAGGTTTGAGTGGCAGGCAGCTCATGTGAGGAGCTCTTTCCCTTTGGTATTTGCAGGGGGCAGACCTCCCATATAAGTTGAGGTCACATGCTGCCAGGGAGGAGTTCTGGAAAGCAGGAACAGACAGAATGGAGTGTTGAGTTTCTGTTCCGGGCGTCCCCACAGACTGTGTGGCTGTCTGATTCTCTGGGCCATTGGGGAGAGGCTGTTTAGGCTTCTGGTTCTTTGATTTGCATAGGCAATACCATCATGGTCTGCAAAGAGGAATTATTCAGAGTGATTCTTTCTTGTCACAATGGAAGTGAATAAATAGTATGTCAGTAGTTTTACAGTGAAGGATTTGTACAAGAAAAGAAAGAGCAACAGTCTGCAGAGAAGTTATTCAAAGGAAGGAGACTGGGGGTGCAAGGTGTGCGCCCAAGTTTACAAGGCCAAGGCCTCTGAATAACCTCTGATAATGTGCTAAATACTATGGGCATCTCATATCGTCATTTCTCCCAGCCAAGTTGTATCCTGAAATAAACTTAACAAAACTGTGCAAATGATGGTTCATTGTCTTAACTAATAGATGAGTGTCTGGCAGCAGGGTGATAGGGTGATTGGCAAATTGCTAGTAACCAAGTGGTGAACACACCGCTACAATAAAAAAAAAAATAATAAAAACTATGCAGTATTTACCAGAAATAAAACAAAAAAAGTGCTGGTAAATATCGCTTTAAAAACTCTTAAGTCCAATTCACAAACCCCAAAATCCATACCAGACCCTTATCCAAGCATGCAGCCCAGCAGGTCTGGTATGAACCATACCAGGCCACATGCCCTTAACAGGGGAGGCTCTGCCCCCCCAAAGCACTTTGTCCCCATGTTGATAGGGACAGGGGGCTCATCTCCACAACCGTGGTTGTGGGGATCTGCGGGCAGGAGGCTTATTGGAATCCGGAAGCCCCCTTGAAGAAGGAGCCCCTAGATCCAACCTCCCCATGTAAATGAGTACCCCTACCCATTCACCAAAAAAGTGTCAAATAGTAATAAAAACACAGACTATTTTTGACAATTCTATTCATAAAAAAAAAAAGTATCCCCAGATGGAAATCCATTGTCAATCATGCAGTTCGTTGCACCTGATAAAAACAAAAACGCTTCCGCTGTCCATGGTGGCTGGCCACCTAGGTAAGGTGCGGGGCCACCTGGCTATGTCACCTGGTGGTCCCGCCCCCTTGTGATGTCATGGACCAGTGCATGCTGGGTCGGTGACATCAAGGGGGCGGAACTATCATGTGACATTGCCAGGTGGCCCGGCCCCATTATAATGTCAAATGGGGGAGCCTGCAGTAGGCAGCCAACCTTCATGTACGGCGGGAGCTTTTTTTTCGGGACGGCAGTGTGCGGGCAGCGTGATTGACTTTGGATTTATATAGATAAGAATTGTCAAACACTGTGTTTGTTTTTTTTACTATTTGACACACTTGGTGAATGGGTAGGGGTAATATGTACCCCATACTCATTCACATGGGGGGGCGCCGGGATCTGGGGGCCCCCTTCTTAAAGGGGGCTTCCAGATTCTAATAAGCCAAGGTAAAGGTTGTGGGGGTGAGGCCCTTGTCCCCATTAACATGGGGATGAGGTGCTTTGGGGTGGGGGGCGGAGCCCCCCTGCCCCAAAGCACCCACCCCTCCCCAAATTTGATAACATGTGGCCTGGTATGGTTCGGGGGGGTGCTCGCTCATCCCCCCCTTTTCCTGACCTGCCAGGCTGCATGCTCGGAAAAGGGTCTGGTAAAGATTTTGGGGGGAACCCCACGCAGTTTTTCTTTTCGTTTTGGCGTGGGGGGTGGGGGAGCCCACGTAATTTTTGTTTTCATCGTTTTTATGCTCCATATGCTTTTCTCTTCTTTTCTCTGTTTGTCTGTGTTGTGGGTCTTTGCCATTTCCAAGATGGCTGCAGCAGTGCACCTACACTCTGAGCATTTAGGGTAGGAAGTGATGCGGCCACTGTGGCCAGTTTCCTGGCTTGCCCCTTTCCAAGATGGTGCTGGGAGCCCACAAACTGTGATCTGAGCAATCTGAGGAGCTTATATCATCACTAATGGCCAAGGGTACCAGTTTCAAATGGTTTTAAGACACTTTTGAGCAATAAATGGTGGTGTTCTCTACTCATGCATGCTGGATGCTTATGTACTCATTGTTTGCAGGTATGTTTTCCCTTATTATGGCATTCACCTGGGCTTTTCATATCTCCTCTTTAGTGTTGCTCTGGGATCACTGTGCTTTTTTATGGCATTCACCTGGGCTCTTCCTATCCCCTTCTCAATGCTTGCTCTAGGATCACTGTGTCCTGCTGCTTTGCTCTGTTACTATGGGGAACGCTGCCCAGTCAGAACACCCATAGCTTGTAAGGTAAAGGGATTAGGTAAGTAGTTGAAGATATTGAGAAAAGGAGAGCCAATATCTACAGCTAAGTAAGGACCTCAAGATGGAGAGAGTCCTCTAAAGGTCAGAACAAGTTGCCATCTAACAGCAGAGATCCAGGCAAAGCAGCATACAGCCCTGCAAGGACCTCAAGATGGAGGGAGCCCTCTAAAAGCCACAACAGTCACTGTTTAGGCGCAGGCAATGTTGATCAAGGTCATCATCTTGCCTCATTATTATTGCTCCCCATCTACAAACCCCACAGGTTACATCCCTAATGGTTGCTGCGTTTGTGGTGGAAAGTCATTGCCTGGCAAGCTAGTCCACTTGAAGGAAGCAGCAACTGAAAAAGAAGGGGATGCCAGAGAAGTAGTGGCCTTGAGTAAAGAATTGACAAAGGAGTTGATGCATGAAGCCTCTACTCCTCAGTCTTTGGCAGAATTGTCTAGTACTTCCAACCAGAGCCAGCAGGTGGTGTTCGAATTGGAGAGCTTGTTGGAGGACGAAGACATGAAAGGGGAACTTTTGCCTAATAGAGCCTTTTGCAAGTTAAGGAGGCAATTGCCTGGGGTGAAGTGGAGGAAACTCTCCACAAGGTTTGAAAATACTCATTTCCCTTCATTGAAGGACTGGAGGAGTTAATCCAGGAAGAAAGGCAGGGGCTAAAGAAAAAAGGCCTGTATAAACAAGTTGTCAAAACTGTATCCCCTGAAAGAGCCAAAGGTTAATCTGCTGCTGTCGCCTCCAATGGTGGATGCATCAGTAATGCGACTGGCAAGACATGTCACCTTGGTTACGTTCAATGACGCTTTAGTCTGAAAATTAGATCCAGATCTGAAGTGCCATTAAGTACTATAGCATCTGCAAGTGTCTGCAGAGCAGCAATAACCTTTGCAGTGGTAGGCAGAGCAATATTGAGTTGGACTCTTAATATTAAAGAAGCCCTTCTGAAGGAAGTGGAGTAAGACAAGGTAGTAACAGCTTTGTAAGAGCTGAAATTGGTGGGAGCCTCTGTAGTGGAGGCGTTGGTAGACATCATTTGAAGTTCTCCAAGAGCGGTATTGTGCGCAGTCCTGACAAGGAGGGTATTATAGCTGAAGCCATGGTCAGCAGATTCCACCGTAAACATAGAACTGGTACAAGATACCAGACAACGGATCCAATATATTTGGGAGTAGACAGGATACAGCCATCTCAAGAGTGACCACCCTCACGCCAGGGCAGATATCATCTGACAAAAAACTGAAAAATCTGAAAGGTCCAGTATACAGGTGGCAACTCCCAGGTAGATACCAGGAGGCAAAATCCTATGGTCTGGGAAAAGATTACTAAAGTAACTAGGAAAGTACCCAATCTTCATTGTTGAAGCCTTAAAAATCTAAGGCACCTGTCTTGGGAAAACAGCAAAAGTCCTTTTTAAGGGTGTGCTCATCCAGGGGGTGCCTGTGGGAGCCAGATGAAGTTTTGTGCGCACACCTGAATGGAAAATATTCAGAATCAGTGGGCCATATCAGCTACTGTATATTGGTGTGACATTAGTGGAAGTTTAAGGGATGTCCACCTTCTGATCTCTTCCAGCCAGCCAGACTACCGGATTTGATGGAAAAGTAAGAAATTCTGGTCCAGTTTGTAGCCGAATTTAAATTAAAAAACAAGCAATCATGAAGGTTCCAAATGGCCAGAGGAGATGAGGATTCGGTTCACCCCCTAGTAAAAAAAAAAATCTAAATTAGGCAATCCGTCCCCAGTGCTAAACATGAAAAAACTCAACAAGCACAGAAAGTTGGGAGTTGTGCAAGATAGAGAACCTCCAATTGATACTATTATTCATAGATCTGGGAGATTGGCTGCTCTCTGTAGGTTTATTAGACATGTTTATCCTACAGAATTGACTACACTCTGCAATCTAACACTGAGACTGTATTTCTGGTTGCTACAACCTCCGTGGAAAGAGTGTCAGAGGTGCAGGCTTTGTAACCAAGGAGCCTCGCCTAACATTTTACCTGGACAGAATAGTCCTAAAACCCTCAGATCATTTTTATCCCTAAGGGGTCTTTCTCCTTCCACTTTAACCAGGAAGTCCATTTACTATCTTTGGTGAATCGGGAGAACCACATCCTCTGGATGTTGATCTAACTCTGATGGCCTGCTTGGCAGCTACCTTTTCATTCAAGAATGCTGAAATCTGTGCTTGGTTTCTGGCATAGCTTAAGGCAGAGTCAGTCAGCATCAACACGTATAGTCACCTCCTACTTTAGGACAATTAAGAGCCTACTCTTCACAAGACCTCCCTGTTCCGGAAGACTCTAACTCTATGGACAGCACAGTGCTGATTGTCTCCTGAGGCTATTTGCAAGTCAGCAATATGGTCCTCCCAGGGCACCTTCATTATGCTTTTATTAGGTGAACCCAGCTCAGCTCACGACAGTAAAATTTAAAAAATTTAAAAAAATTTCTTTTACCCTCCCATTTGGCAAGTTAGTTCCCATTGTATGCTGCCATTATACGCCAGGAAAACGGAAAATTGTATATTCGCCTTTCCGTAGTTTTCCTTTCCTGGTGCATCTTCATGGCAGCATACAGATTCCCACCCAAATGATGAGTTACAGTGAATGCTGCGAGCCGGCTTTGTCTTTGATACATAGTTAACCAGTTCGACCGTGTATCCCCAAAAAGAAGCCATAATCCATAAATAAAACCTAGCCTGAATTTTTTTTTTTTTGGGGGGGGTAGTTAGGTTTGCAATAGAAGCCCTACCCCAAAAATAAGCCCTAGTAAAGTCCATGTAAAAATATATAATCCGTTTTGTAAAAATGTTATATAATTTCCACCGTGTCTACTTTTGTAACTTTACTGTCAAAAATAATTTATTTACTGCGCCGCTGGGAGCTCACGTGAGATATTTTCCTCTCCTCTCTGCTCAGCGGCCGCTCCCTCTGCAGTGCTCAGAGCGGGACTGACGTCAGCAGGCATCTGGGCCCTTCCCTCGGCAGTGCTCAAAGCAGGGCTGACATCAGCAGACATCTCAGCCCTTCCCTTGGCGGTGCTCGGAGCAGGGGTGACCGTAGCAGGCATCTCGGCCCTTCCCTTGGCAGTGCTCAGAGTTGGGCTGACGTCAGCAGACATCTCGACCCTTCCCTCAGCAGTGCTCAGAGCGGGGCTGATGTCAGCAGGCATCTTGACCCTTCCCTCGGCAGTGCTCGGAGCGGGGCTGACATCTGCAGGCATCTCGACACTTCCCTCGGCAGTGCTCGGAGCGGGGCTGACATCAGCAGGCATCTTGGCCATTCCCTCGGCAGTGCTCGGAGCGGGGCTGACATCAGCAGGCATCTTGGCCATTCCCTCGGCAGTGCTCAGAGAGGGGCTGACGTCAGCAGACATCTAGACCCTTCCCTCAGCAGTGCTCGGAGCGGGCTGACGTCAGCAGGTATCTCGACCCTTCCCTCGGCAGTGCTCAGAGCGGGGCTGACATCAGCAGGCATCTCAACCCTTCCCTCAGCAGTGCTTGGAGCAGGACTGACGTCTGCAGACATCTCGACCCTTCTCTTGACAGTGCTTGGAGCGGGGCTGACGTCAGCAGGCATCTCGACCCTTCCCTCGGCAGTGCTCGGAGCAGGGCTGACATTAGCAGACATCTCGGCCCTTCCCTCGACAGTGCTCAGAGCGGGGCTGACGTCAGCAGACGTCTCGACCCTTCTCTTGGCAGTGCTCAGGGCGGGGCTGACGTCAGCAGGCATCTGGGCCCTTCCCTCATCAGCGCTTGGAGTAGGGAATAAGAGCTCCAGCAAATCACGTGAGCTCCCAGCGGCGATGTAAATAAGGTATTTTCTACAATGAAGTTATAAAGGGAGACTCGCTGGACATTCTTACAAAATGGATTACATATTTTTGGGATTAAAGATGTCATAATGATGACTCCTGAGCTGACGGTGGGAGAGGGGGACATAGATAAGACCTTCCCCGAAGCAGAGCCACAACCCATTGTATGCTGCCATGAAGATACACCAGGAAAGAAGAATTACAGAAAGGTGAGTGTACAATTTACCATTTTGTATTATATGTAGAGTACTGTGGGAACACATGTTATGTTTGCAGCCGCTGTTTCTTATGGTCGGGATATTTGATTCACCTGATTTGTTTGTAATTTGAGGTGTCTGTGTATCATGCTTTCACTAAAACCAATATTCAGTTTTATTATATGGAAATTTATATTGTTGTAGCACAGGGGTGTCACTTGATTTAGATATTTTCACATGCTGTACTTCTGATTGAATACGCTGTACTTGGAATTTTTGCTTTTATTTATTATTTATAAATAATTTGTTTTGTGCAATAACCTGTTTATAAAACTAAGTTCTATATACTCATATATTTTTTTTTTTTTTTTATTTAGAACAAAGGAAAAGCCAACACCACCTTGGGAAATCCATGTGCCAGCAAAGCAGCTTTCATCGGTTGGGCTGTATTTACCCGAGTGACCAGGAATCACCCTTCCTTCACCCAGATACGCGGGAAGTCTTTCTTGTAAGTTTTGTCTGCGTTCTGATAACTTTACGTTTCATCGATGTGACTCGGCGCCTGCCGCCTGCCGATATATAACCTTCACCGCTCATCCATTATGTAGTCTACAAGTTGCAGAACAGGAACCTTGTTAAAAAATACATCAGTACGCGGTTGTCGGGTTTGAAGTTTTTATTGAGCACATACATTAGTTTTCACAGATATTCAGAAGCACGAGGGGTGTGTATACCACAGAGAGTCGTACACAATCTGCTTCCCGAGCATTACACCACAAAACTCACCGCAACACTATTCATGTTGTGCCAAAGTGTTCCGAAATAAAAGGAGAAGGGTTGCTGGAGGAAGCCGGAGGAACACAGACGTATCCCTTATAGCCGTCTAACAAAGTATCAATATTAATAACTTCTAAAGAACAGAAAATGTCTTTATTTCTATATATTCTTCATAACATTTTTATCTGAAAACATAAACTTTTTACTTTCTGTGTAAGAAATATAGATTTATATATCTCAGCAATTTCAGAGTCTATTACCACAAGCCTTTATTTTATACATATTACTTCCAGTGTTTATTAGATTCAGTGGGAGCGCACGCCGTTTACGGAAATTACCATAATAACCCTCTTCCTTCCATATAATACCTACATTTACCATTGGGAGGGGCGCAACTTTACCCCCCCCCCCCAATTCATTAGCAAATGTAAGTTAATGAAATGGGGTTAATATGAATGTGTATACAGTCTTCCACAATTACAGTGTAATTTATTGTCTTAGACCAGAGGTCTCCAAACTCAGGCCCCTGGGCCGAATGTGTCCCTTTGCTTGTATCCAGCCCTCAGGGCACTATTCCACCCACTGACACCAGAGATAGGGAACTAATTCTCCCACTGACACCAGAGATGCTGTACTGTCCCTCCCACTGACACCAGAGATGGGGTACTTTCCCTCACACTGACACCAGAGATAGGGAACTAATTCTCCCACTGACACCAGGGATGGGGGCGCTATCCCTCCCACTGACACCGGAGATAGGGAACTAATTCTCCCACTGACACCAGGGATGGGGGCGCTATCCCTCCCACTGACACCGGAGATAGGGAACTATTTCTCCCACTGACACCAGAGATGCTGTACTGTCCCTCCCACTGACACCAGAGATAGGGAACTAATTCTCCCACTGACACCAGTGATGTAATTTCTTTACTCCCAACTACCACCAAAGCCTATGGCATTGTTTACTCCCATCGATGCCAGGGCATTTTCTACTCCCACTGGCCACAGTACGGCCCTCCCAAAGTTTGGACAGCAGTAAAGCAGCCCTTTGTTTCTAAAGTTTGGAGACCCCTGTCCTAGACAAAAGGACGTGGCTGGCCTAGGAACGTCTAATATCTATTGATCTTCTCATTTTAAAGTGTATGGGAAGCTTTTTTTTTTTTTTTTTTTTTTGGGATAGATGAGGGCTAGAACCCCATTTAGGATCTTATTCATACCTGATCGTTTTGTAACTCGAATAGTGAAACTCTAAAGCACTCAACATTCAAAATCCCATGGTTTTATAATGGTATTTGAAGCTTGCAGGTCAAAAAAAAAAGTACATGAGCTACTTTTGTGCTACAAGCTTTAAAGTGATACTAAAGGCTGTTTGTTTTTTTTTTTATTTTAAGTAAAAAAAAAAAGAAAAAAAAAAAAGGTTATGCTTACCCGCTCTGTGCAATGATATTGGACAGAAAGGTCCCTTGCCTCTTCGTCTTTGTAAGTCCCCCACCACCAGCACTGTTCACTTCTTCCTCCTCCGCGTGCCTCCTTGGCAAGCTGGTACTAGGGAGGTTCTCGTGCTCCTGAGCCAGGCTTTGTGTGTCCCTAGACTTCCTCCTCACCGGAATTTGACACTGAGCCTATGGGCAGTGGTATCCATAGGCTCTTGCTGATGGGAGTCCTGATCTGAACCTGCGACCTCTGTGGTGTCTGGCTGTGGGGCTAACCTAAGCAGCATTTAGGGCTCATTTACACTTGCTTCAAATAGAACACACATTCAAGGGCCTACCGCTTCAACATGCTTTTTTGATGGTAAACAAAGTGTTGCGCTATAAAAAAAAAAGTTAATAAGTCAATTGTCCCAAGTGAAAAGTTAGAAAAAATGTATATAATGTAAAGTCCACAAAAGATGATGGTGAGGGAATCTTGCAGCCAGAACACAAAGGTGAGTCCACCTCACACTCCCTTCATCTAAAAGGCCAACCACCAACAAAAGGACAAGATGTGCTCTTATCAGATGGCCACCTGGTGACTGGCAGATCTGGCAATCTTTTTGGGAATTCCCTTTAAAACCACATTCCGGTAGGGCTTTGAAGCAAGCGAAGATACAGCCTTAAGGTGTACTTTAAAAATGGACATCCAGAGCTTATGATCACCCCCCAAACAAAGAAAAAGGACCATATGAGTCCGAAATCCATAGAAGAGACCATAAGGGTCCACGTGAAACATGGAGGGGCTGCATCTGGCACATGCTTTATTGAAGCTTGGCAAATGCCCTGTGTGTGTTCCTTTTTATATTTATTTTAAAGGGGCCCAGTAGAACCCGATTCAGTAGTACTCCCACTCAGCAGATCCCTAGCTTATTAGTACTTTCATTCAGCAGATCCCCAGCTTATTGGTACCCTCGTTCAGCAGATCCCCAGCTTATTAGTACCCCCGTTCAGCAGATCCCCAGCTTATTAGTACCCTCGTTCAGCAGATCCCCGGCTTATTAGTACCCTCGTTCAGCAGATCCCCAGCTTATTAATACCCTCGTTCAGCAGATCCCCAGCTTATTAGTACCCTCGTTCAGCAGACCTCCAGCTTATTAGTACCCTCGTTCAGCAGATCCCCAGCTTATTAATACCCTCGTTCAGCAGATCCCCAGCTTATTGGTACCCCCGTTCAGCAGATCTCCAGCTTATTAGTACCCTCGTTCAGCAGATCCCCAGCTTATTAGTACCCTCGTTCAGCAGATCCCTAGCTTATTGGTACCCCCGTTCAACAGATCCCCAGCTTATTAGTACCCTTGTTCAGCAGGTCCCCAGCTTATTAGTGCCCTCGTTCAGCAGATCCCCAGCTTATTAGTACCCTCGTTCAGCAGATCCCCCGCTTATTAGTACCCTCGTTCAGCAGATCCCCCCCCACTCAGTAGTACCCTCAGCTTTGCTGATTCACTGGTTTGCTGATCCTCCTCTCTCTCCAGTCCCCTCTCACCTCCCGCTATATTGCACCCATGCTGCTGTGACATCTGCTAGTTTCTCCTGCTCCGGCCCCCCAGCTCTGCTGATATTCTGCCGCTCAGTCCTCTCTCTCCGGTCCCCGCTCCTATGCTGCTCACCATGTGTGCCGTTTTCTAGTTGCTCCGCTCCAGTCCAGACCTCGCTCACCTTCCTGCTGCTCCATGCTGCACGCTAGATATGAAGTCTGCACCAGACACTCCCAGAAATATATACACATGAACTGGAAGTAACTGCTGATGATGTCTTTCCAGTACACTTGGTTTCCCAGTGCATCCTGGGATATCTCATACCTGCAATACCTCCAAAACAAAGCAAAGCTAATGCTGAATAAATGCGCCTCAAAAGCTTCAGGTGCTGTTAGCGAGTGTTGTCATAGACTTCTTTGGAGGATTTGGAGACGCTTTGAAGCACCAAGAAAGCAACATAGGGGGTAATTTTTGAAGCGAAGCAAGCACAACATATGACCAGGACTTTAAGGTGGCCATTTTATTTAGTGACAGGGGCTTTGATTGGCATTCGAAGTCCAATGCGACATTTTGAAGCAAGTGTAAACGAGGCCTTATTGTAAATTGGGACACAATATCACCTCCCAAAAAAAAAAATGGATATAAAACTTTTGGATTTCCCATTATTTCTTGCCTCAGTGATGGTGGACACCAGGACAGTAGAGGGGTGAACCTACCCAGCGAGAACCCAGGCATCAGAAAGTCCCCATAGGAGGTGTAACCCTTCCATACCCAAGTAAAAAAAAAACTGCCTTTCCATACACTTCAAACTTCAATCTTTCTGGTGAAAGATACGAGATAAGATCTTATGACGGTTTATACCAGGGTGTGCTGGAGGACCTCCCACATCTAATAAGCTTAGGATATAATTTATTTATTTTTTGCTGAGACTCTAATCACAATCTTACCAGCTTTTATTTACGATAATATATACAGTATAATGTAACACACTGGTTTAGAAAATTGCGCATTTATGAATATGAAATACTGTATACTGAATTAAGCACAATAACAAATCTCCCATATAAAGGACACATACTTTATTTTTAAATGCTGGATTATTGACATACTTTTATTTTTTTTTTCCTTGAGACTTATTCAGAGGGTTCCCAGAGGTGCAGAACGGTCCTTGCACCCTGAAGGCGGCCCTCTCCATAGGGTTGTAAAAGGCAATATTACCATTTTTCTTTTTTTCCGTGTGCATTTAGAAAACCCAAGTCCCTGCGTTCAGGGTCACGTCTCCTACACTGGCTATTGCTATTTAATAAGGCAAATTTCTGTATTTGTACAATACAAGCTGCTTTCTCTATGGCTCTTGAGCTATGAACACTCAACATTGCTTTACTTCAGTATTCTGTTCGCACATCATACATACACCGTTATTCTCCTTTATCTAACAAGGAGATTTCCCAACTATGGACTTGTGTCTTTGTAAGTAAATGTTATCCACTAAAGCGAACCGAAGCCCAATGTTTAGGTTTGATTTAAACTATGGAGGCATTGGAGAGGCTGGGTGGAGGCATTTGTAGAAGAACCAAAGGAGAAGAGAGGTTCTAGGTCATGTAACCAGGGCTTTTTTTTTCTTTTTTAAGTGGTAACATGGCGGTTCGCAGTTTCGACACCCCCAGTATGTACCAACAAGGGGCATTGGGTGTGCTGGAGGGTCTATTGATGTTGGTTACTCGGGGGGTCTATTGCTGCTGAGGGGGGTATTGGTGATGGGGAAGATCTACTCTTGCAGCGGGAATGTGAGGGGGTCTAGAGCTGCTGGCTGCTGAGGAGTGTACGGTTGCTGGGGAAGTTCTACTGTTGCAGGGGGAATATGGGGGGGTCTAGAGCTGCTGGGGAGGGTATTGTTGCTGGGGAAGATCTCTACTTTTGCAGGGGGGATGTGAGGGGTCTAGAGCTGCTGGCTGCTGGGGAGTGTATTGTTGCTGGGGAAGATCTACTGTTGCAAATGGAGTTTGTGAGGTGGTCTAGTGTTGCTGGCTGCTGGAGCATGTATTGTTGCTGGAGAGGATCAATTGTTGCTGGCTGCTTTTACTGCCTTCCTTGTTATCATTAACAAATTATTTAGCACCATAAAAAGATACTTGGCTCTGTACTCTTTAAAAGGTGGGTAGTGAGTGGAGAAAAAGAAAGCTGCTCTGAGGTGGGTAGAGGGAGGAGACCAAGGTGATTCGGGGGGGGGGGGGGCATACACTTATTCTCTGAGGGAAAAAATGTCCTCCATGTGACCAACTGCAACTTTGCACTGTTGGTGCAGACATCAGCAGAGGCAAAAAGAAGGGACACCACATGCCGGATAGATCACAAGCGTCCATATATATTGTAAAAAATCCACAAGTATGGCAGTCCACACCCCTGATAACACCTTTCACCAAATCAGGGCTTAGACTATGGCTCCCTATGACTAAGCCCTAATTGGGTGAAACGTGTTAGAGGGGGAAGTACTAGGGCAGGGACTTTAATTGCCATGGTTGCAAATGTTTTCCAAAATTTTGGATGTTTGTGATCTATCCGGTGTGCAGTGGTCCTTCTTTTTGGCTCCGCTTAGTGACCTTCGGCACCTAGAGTTGAAGTGGCAGTTTGTTCGGCCTGATATCAGTAAAGTCTTAATTCACATTGATCAAAATCGGATCCGTAGAGCATGGCTGCTACAGAATTAGGTCACGTATACCTAGAGTACTCCTTGGTGCAGGGCTGCCTACACTCCTGGGAGGTACTAGAGGGTGGGTAGATGAGGTGTAAATAACCTTTTTTTGGGGGGGGTTGATGAGGGCTGTGGAGGGTGATGTGTGCTGAGGTGGGGAATGGGGGAGAGTGGTACAGAAGTCAGAGCTGAGGGGGAGGGGCAGAAGTGAGATGTGGACAGCCTTTGAAAGACAGCTGAACCCTGCACTCTGTGCATAGCACTCCCCTAAAGAATGCACTCTGTATGCAGCGCACTCCTCAACCTTGCACTCTGTGCTCAGTGAACCCCTGAACTCTGTACATACCTCACTATTGGACTCTGCACACTGTACGTAGCGCACACCTAAACTCTGCACTCTGTACGTAGCGCACTCCAGAACTATGCACTCTGTACGTAGCGCACTCCTGAACTCTGCACGTAGCGCACTCCTGAACTCTGCACTCTGTACGTAGTGCACTCCTGAACTCTGCACTCTGTATGTAGCACACTCCTGAACTCTGTACATAGCGCACTCCTGAACTCTGTACATAGCGCACTCCTGAACTCTGCACTCTGTACGTAGTGCACTCCTGAACTCTGCACTCTGTATGTAGCACACTTCTGGACTCTGCACTCTCTACGTAGCGCACTTCTGAACTCTGCCCTCTGTATGTAGCGCGATCCTGCACTCTGCACGTAGCGCACTCCTGCACTCTGCACGTAGCGCCATCCTGCACTCTGCACGTAGCGCACTCCTGAACTCTGCACGTAGCGCACTCCTGAACTCTGCACTCTGTACGTAGCAGACTTCTGGACTCTGCGCTCTGTACATAGCACACATCTGAACTCTGCCCTCTGTATGTAGCGCACTCCCGAACTCTGTACATAGCGCACTCCTGAACTCTGCACTCTGTACGTAGTGCACTCCTGAACTCTGCACTCTGTATGTAGCACACTCCTGAACTCTGCACATAGCACACTTCTGAACTCTGCCCTCTGTATGTAGCGCACTCCTGCACTCTGTACGTATCGCACTCCTGAACTCTGCACTCTGAACGTAGCTCACTCCTGAACTCTGCACTCCACGTACTCCTGAGTAGTCCTATGTATCTGAGTAGATACATAGTCTTACAGATTCAACCAGCCCTTTGAGGGCAACCATAATGCTGTGGCCCGCAACGAAATTGAGTTTGACACCCCTGTTGTAGAACAACCCTTCTGCCGGACAAAGAAGAATTTGATAGCATTTTCAAATGTTTGGGAGACACCTTTCTAGCTGACGTACATATCAGCTATTGAGGAAATGCTGGATGGTCTCACCTCAATGATTAAAGCCCAACTCCAAGCAAAACCTCATCCTTTGCTTTACATAGAATGGGAAAGGGTCTCATCGTAACAGGTCAGTAGAGACTGCTACAGGTTTCCCAATGGCTGGAAGGCTTGCTTATGAAACCTGCCATTGGTTTCCTTAAGTTCTGAGCTTTGGTCATATCTACCCTATTACCAGAGACCTTCTCACTTGATTGTTGCTAATGGATCTGGATCATGTGATCAATGATCTCCTTGAATGGCAATCTTGGCATACCTTCCCTCTCACATTCTTCTCTGCTGCAGAAGACAGAACTCTCACCCTCTGGGGATCCCAGTTTTGTTTCTCATCAACTCTCTCCTGGTCTTATTCTCCCTTCATCCCATTCCTAGTAGTCAGGCTCACCTTTGTGTGCAATCTGCCACCAACTCCATATAGGCTGCACAGGCCCCGTTGGTGGTGGCTGCTGGCACATCCAGCCATTCCCACTGACATAAATTCTATCTTAAGTAAAGGATTACAGCACATAACCCATAAATCACTGCCTCTCTTAATGTAAATTGAATGCAAATTATATTCAAAGCAAAATGAAATCTTGCAAATGTCCTTTGGCCTGTTCTCTTATATACACGGTTTGCAAGAGAAATGCAGCGTGATTTAACAGACCATGCAAGGAAAAAATAACAATATACATGGTATACTAGACAATTTCTCCAAATGTTAACATTTTATAGTCCTTTTCTTTCCTTGTGCAAGAGGATATTTAATCATTTACCGTTTATCAAAGCAAGACAAATGTTACAAGGTCATATATAACATCTACACTTTGTATTGTGTGACATCCAGGGCTGTGTATTGGTGCACTCTACTCACTATACACGGCCATTTACACTTCAGACTAACAAACTACAGAACACGGGTGTTCAACGAAACCTTCCATGACAGAAATAAAAAAAGATAGATTACTGTTGCTGATCACCTACTCGAAATTTGACTGGCTGTTATGCCGACCCACAGGTCTTCATATGTATAAGTAGACATTCTCAGAACCTTCTGATTCCCAAAACTGCATGCTTGCCTGGTCCATGATTCCATCCATGGTCCTCAGAAGAAAGCCCTCATGTTTTTCTGGGAAAAGTGTTCTACAACATTCCCTATGTATCCCTGCTTCTTGGATCCACCATTAAAAAAAAAAATGCCTTGCTGAACTTTCTTACCTCAAGATCACTTGGTCAATTACGGCGTTTCATGATTTGACCATTAAAATCTATAGCCTTCAACAGCAACCTTTAACAGACTTATACTCTTGTTCTGCCAAAGCTATATGATCAGGTCTTTCTATACAACACATGAAGCTCTTGATTACTTGGGTGAGGTGGAACACAAGGCAGCTTCATGCAAACGCTATTGAGGCTACCAGACAAAGCAAATTCCACACCACTTGAGCAATACTCAAGTGGAGGCCGAAGGGATGAAAAAAATCAAGAGAAGGTCAACTACTCATTTCCCATTTGCTAACCTAGTTAAGTTTCAAGTGACTATTTCTGGCAGATAATTGGCACGTTTTATGGACATCTTATGGGGGAACTTCCAGTACAGTGGGCTGGAAGCATGTTGCATAATTTTTGATTAGCACATTACAGGTTGGGCCCTGGAGTATGTAAAGCTGGATTTGATCCTTCATATACTGTGATCAGCCCTTAGCCCTTGTATGACTTCCTGTTTACACAATATGTGCATTCACTAATCAGAATGTGACAGACAAAGTAGTGGCATCATGGGGGGGTTGCCAGTGCCCAGGGTAAGGCAAGTATTGCACCCCCTAACTTGTGGACTGTTAGCTCTCCTTTCAACCACAATAAATGTATATACATACATAGTGGGAAAGTCTGTGCCTTACCCTCACCTCCTCATCCCCTCCCCACACAAATGCTCCCCCCAAATCATCCCTCCCCAGCACAAATCCTTTCTTCAAGCACCCCCCTCCCCAGCACAAATCTTTTCCCCTCCCAAGTTGCTCAGCACAAATCCTTTTAACACCACCATCCGCGCATTATTCCACCCCAGCAAAAATATCTAACGGTGCAACTTTCCCTCCCTGGAATCGTAAAATAGACCTCAGATCAGTGTGGCTCAATACGGGGGGGGGGGGGGACATCCCTCCTTCCTGCTCCTCCTCCTCCTCCTCTTGTGCATGATACACATCAGAGCCAAGGAGGAGCCTAGCTTCCCTTGGCTCAGATGTGTATTGTTACAGGAAGCTGGTGGAGAAAAATACCGGGTGCTGCAGAGGGGGAGAGAGCGTGGTGCTAGGGACCCAGGACACCCCTCGGGAGCTGCGGGTAAGGTGCCCTGGGTTCTCAGCCCTAGCACATCCCTCCCAGGCAAATTTGTGGAGCTAAGTGTCAGAACTTGTTATAGCTCTGGGACTTCAGATCTGCAGGATGCTGGGATTTTGCTGAAATCCCAGGAGGGTCCTGTGGAATCCGGGACAATTGGGAGGTACCATTTTAAGCTCCTAAGAAATTTGCACTATGCCCCTGCCCATGCTACACCACTGGGGGCAAAGAACTGCCTGTGTGACCTCAGATTGATGCTATTAGCAAACAAGAAAAGCAAGTCAGGCAAAACTTCTCCAACCTTCCCCTGGGTCTCCTGCATTTATAGTGTCTATCTTCCTAAGGTCATCTTCAGTGATCACTGACGAGCCAAAGATTGCATAAGTCTCCTAGTTTGGTCACTGTAATGCAAATAAATGGTACCCGTCTCCCTCACCCATTCCATCAAAATAGAACAAGTTAGGTTCTTGGGTATTTAGGTAAACCAAACCATAGACACGTATGAAGGCTTAATCTGCCATTCCCATGTGATTGCTCTACATTGTCCGGTCACTATCCCCACAGAGTTTGTTATTTGGGTAATTTCTGCAAATACTTCTCTTGGCTTGTAATCCAGCCGCCGCTAAAAGCATTTCCAGATAATAATCCGCATCCTTTTGTATCGGCTCAGACCTTAAACTGCTTTCATACATAGATCCAATCATGGAGTAGCCTGTAGTTACCGAAATTACACTGCTGCACGTTTACCGGGGATTTGGCAACTTGTCTTACAAGCACAAAATTACTCATTTCAATGACTATGAGATGGGAAACAATTGCAAAGGAAATTCTAGAAAGTCTGTGCACAGAATAGCAGCCTTTTATCTGAAGCTCCCATTACAATCGTCTCTGAGCTATTCCCGGTGCTTAGGAAACACTCACATCTAAAGGATCAGAGGCAATTTGCTCAAAACACTAGATAATAAAAAGAAAGAAAAAAACTTATGTAAAGTGGTTGTAAGCCTCTGAAATGGAAAATGAAGAAGGCATATCCCTCTATAGCACACGTATCAAGCACAAGGCCTGCGAGCAGAACCTGGCCCACCATGCCATTTCATGGGGCCCTCACACCTCTCCTGGAGCTGCAGCATCCCCCCTCATCTCTGCTTCCACCTTGTCTCAGCAAAGAGGAGGACAGAACTCCTTTGCCAGATCCTGCGCTTCTTTGTGCAGCCGTGGAGACAAGCCGTGGCTTGTCCCCCCCAGTTTCAGCAGTTGGCAGCAGAGAGGAGGACAAGACTCCTCCTACAAATCCTGCGCCTCTTAGTGCAACCACAGCACCCCCTTGTCTCCACCTCCCTTGGTCTCAGCATTCAGCAGACTCCGGCAGCTGACTCTAGTCCTCCTCCAGACCCTGCACTTTCTGCTTCCCAGCTCGACCCTTTCTGGCTTCTTCCCAGCAGCAGCACAAGGTAAGGGAGGGTGGAAGACTCTTGACTTTTGATGGTGGGGGGGCTCATGTCATTCGATCTAAGGGAGGGTGGAGTGCTCTGGACATTAGTCTTACAGATACAACTGGCCCATTGAGGTCAACCTTAATGCTGATGTGGCCCACAATGAAATTGTGTTTGACACCCCTGCTCCTATAGTGTGCACTTGCCTCAATCCATCTGCTCTCTCATTCCTCTGTCTGCTAGAGTCACTTCTGACAGGTTATGGCGACAGCAGACAACCCCGAGAGATGACTTTGATCCCTCCCCAGCACACAGAAGGTGACTGACAGCCTCTGCTGTCCATGTCTCCCTATGAGACCTTGTACAGGGAGGTGTGTCCTTTCCCTCCACTCATGTCTCAGATTACACTCAGCTCTCCCCTCTATGCTGTGCAGTTTGTGACATCAGAGCCCCACCCCCTGCTTGCTGCAGGCTGAGAAATAGCCTTTGATCTTTGTGTTTTAGGAGGCTGTAGAGAGGAGAGGGATGCAGATAAATGAATACAACTTATGTTAGAGGACTTGTTTCAGCTCTGTGCATCACCTGAGGCCAGTCACTTCACTGGGTATATGGAGGGGATTACAACCACTTTAACAGATAACATGGGAGACATTTGAAAACATCTAACATCAGATACCGCACTCCTATGCACACAGCATTGTCTGCACTTCCCCTCATTAGAGCCAAGCATTGGCCTCCTTTACTTTACATCTCTGAGGGTGCCTAGCCAAACGCCTGAAGACCACGTTCAGTTCCTCTGCAATGTAAAACAACACGAATATGAAGTATACACTTGTGTATATATATACAGAATGTATGTCCTATATGCTTGCATTTTTTTTGTTTTATTCATGCTCTGCTAAATCAGCGATCCTGTCTAAATACACCGAGGATACGATTATCACGGCTGACTTGGCCACATAACATTTCATACTAACTTCTAGGCAAAGGGGAGAGTGAAAGCAACCATGTAGCATCTGATGTTTATTTTTAAAATGACTTCTAGCAATCCCATATGCCTCTTAGAGAATCCCCGCACAGCCGGTGGGGTAGCCACACTCAGCGTCTGCAAGTGAAATCCGATTTTGCTTTTGACCTTTTTTCCTCAGTAGACTTCTGCCAGGTTTAAAAGCAAGCTGATGGTTAAAAAGTTGAAAAAAAAAAAGATGTGAAACGAGGACCTGTCTAAACATTTGTGTTCTTTCTTCTATGAGCAATAAGAACCTTCTTCTCAACGTGAACGAGATTCCATCAAAAGGTACCAATCTGTAGTATGGGTAGAACCTAAGGGGGTCACCTTCACAAGATTCAGTGATGTCAATGCCACAAAATAGAATCAAAAAGCTCCGGTGAGCAGGCGTTTGCCAGAGTTTGAGAAGTAACCACATCCATGAAGAAGGTCCCATGTATTCCATGGTGGTAGAACTTGGCTGAGATCCTTGAAATGAATCCATGCATGTGTATCTGCTACTTCCAAGTGATACTTATAGTTAAAAAAACAAAAACAAAAAAAAGACTAAGCCCTTTCTTGTGCTGTACTCCTTAAGAAACAAGTCCGTGTAACGTGTGAGTGTGACATCCTCAGCACACGATGCGACTTTCCTGTCCGATTATGACGGGGTAGAAGTTGTCGTCTGGAGAGCACTGCTCAGTTTCGTCTGGGACTTGTGGTGGGCTCAGAGAGCTTCTCCCGCTGTCATTGTCTTTTCCTGTTAATGAGAAACGGAAGAAAATTTGTAACATTCGTGAATTTAACTTAACAGAGAAATAACATCTGTACTGGCATGGCCCTTCCCCATCAGACACCAACCGGCTACAAGAGCTATCATCAGGGCCATCTTAATGCATAAGTGCCCCTGGGCACTGCCCAGAGGCCCCAGGCACATGGGGGCCCCCATTGTAATCTTGCATTACACCATACTTGCCAACTGTCCCGAATTTCTTGGGACAGTCACGCTTTTTGATAAGCTTCCCCGGGGATGGCCATGTCCTAGGCAGCATCCCAGAATCTGTGCTGCGAGGACACCAGCAGCCCATCACTAGGCTAAACCTACAACTGGAATGACATCTTCCCCGGCTACTTGTTTAAAATTGATTTGATTGAAAGTACAAATAAATATACACTATATTTTCAAAAGTATTGGGACGCCTGCCTTTACACGCACATGAACTTTAATGGTGTCTTTGCCGGTAGGGTTAAATATTGAACAAGACAAGGAATTGGTCGCACACTGGAACTCCAAATTATCTCGATGTCATCTTTATTGTCAAAAAAGGTCAGACAGATACAGGTAATGGTAGACGTTTCACAAGCGATAGCTTGTGAACAAGCAAGCTATCGCTTGTGAAACGTCTACCATTAGCTGTATCTGTCTGACCTTTTTTGACAATAAAGATGACATTGAGATAATTTGGAGTTCCAGTGTGCGACCAACTTCTTGTCTTGTTTGTCTTCCACGGTGGCGAGCCGAGGTCTGCACCTGTGATCCATCCTACACCTGAGTGTGCCTGGAGCGGTGTGCTTCTCTCTGTTCTTTGTAGGGTTAAATATTGAGTTGGCCCACCCTTTGCAGCTATAACAGCTTAAACTCTTCTGGGAAGGCCGTCCACAAGGTTTAGGAATGTGTCTATGGGAATGTTTGACCATTCTTCCAGAAGTGCATTTGTGAGGTCAGGCACTGATGTTGGACGAGAAGGCCTGGCTCGCAGTCTCTGCTCTAATTCATCCCAAAGGTGTTCTTTTGGGTTGAGGTCAGGACTCTGTGCAGGCCAGTGAAATTCCTCCACCCCAAGCTTGCTCATCCATGTCTTTATGGACCTTGCTTTGTGCACTGGTGGGCAGTCATGTTGGAACAGGAAGGGGCCGTCCCCGAACTGTTCCCACAAAGTTGGGAGCATGAAATTGGCCAAAATGTCTTGGTACGCTGACGTCTTAAGAGTTCCATTCACTGAAACTAAGGGGCCAAGAATACCTTTGGAATGAATTAGAGCAGAGACACCATTCTCGTCCAACATCAGTGCCTGACCTCACAAATGCTCTTCTGGAAGAATGGTCAAACATTCCCATAGACACACTAAACCTTGTGGACAGCCTTCCCAGAAGAGTTGAAGCTGTTATAGCAGCAAAGGGTGGGCCAACTCTATATTGAACCCTATAGACTAGGCCGGGGATGCCATTAAAGTTCATGTGTGTGTAAAGGCAGGTGTACCAATAGTTTTGATAGTATAATGTATGTTTAATGCTATCAACTAATTATTATTATAATTATACTTTCATTCTTGAGAGTAGGTTCTTAATTGGGGCAGGCTGGTAGGGGCAAGAGTGCAGTACTTTGCCCAGGGGTCCATGTTGCTATTAAGACGGGCCTGTACATTATGATGCCGTGGGCAGGTGCCTAGACTTGACCATGTACACTACCCCCCCCCCCCCGGATTACTACAGGAGCATGATAGTTTTACTCTGGCCTCAGTGCTGCCCCCTTTCCCCCACTGTTCATCCATGAGCCTCATGGCCAGCACAGCATAAACTAGCAGCACATTGTCTTCGGGTTCAGTTCTCTCCACCCAGAGCTATCGTGAAATATCCCCACTGATGTGTAGGAAAGACTAGACCCACCTCCATCCCATAATTCAGTGCCTGAGTACCATATCACTAGGCCTAGGTGTTCTCACATATGGGGGGGGGGCCCATTTGAGTTAGTCAAATTGTAACGATTGCACATGGGTACTTTATGTAGCACTGCCCCGTAGGAGCCTCTTTAATTTAACCAGTTCCCAGATTTAGTGCAGAGGCACAGCCAGGCATACAGTAGCATTTCATTCATTCTGGCTCAATGATCAGTCTAGACCAGGGGGTCTCCAAACTTTCTACAGAAATGGTTACTGTCCTTCAGACTTTAGGGGGGGGGGCAGACTGTGCCCAGTCGGAATGAACAATGCCCAATATTTGGTATTATTGGGAGAAATAGTTGGTGTCAGTGGGAGGAATAGTGCCCCATTGTTTGTGTCAGTGAAAGGAATTGTGCCCTATTGTTGATGTCAATGATAGGAATTATGTCCCATTGTAGCTGTCAGTGGGAGGAACAATGCCTCAAGGGTCGGATAAAGGCAAGCAAAGGGCCACATCCGGCCCAAGGGTCACAGTTTGGTGGCCGCTGGACTAGGGGATGTCTTTTGAGGATTTTTATTGCTGAAAAACCTGGATGGGGAGGTATGGTGATTCGGGATACCCAAGCTTCACCAAATATAGGTGTGAGAACACTTCACTAGGTCTCTCTCTGAGCAGTCTCTATGTAGAAACAAGTACAGATGGCAAAGACTGAGAACACAGCACACAGTCATTAGAATCAGAAGTTCTGGTCAGTACACACAATGTCACAGCATCACCAGAGGCCTCCTTCCAGTGTCCACCGGACACTTCTCAGTGAGCTCTGTAGACCAGGTTCCCAATTAGAGTCCCTTGTCGAGCTCCAAAAAGGGCTCTTGAAAGATGGTCCCCTAGCTCTGCCACAGCTGGGATCTCAATAAACGTCTGCTGCAATCTGGATAGCTGCTACAGGTGGAGGTACCCACCCCCCACCCAGATAGGTGGATTACCTCCAGCTTGTTGAAAAAGGAGGAACCCTACTTCTTTAAATATAAGGTCCCTTTCACAGGCCTCCAGTGTCTTCTATGGAGCGGCGGATGTCAGCAGACACATGTACGCTGACATCTGTGACCATCCAATCCTGCCCTCCAAAAACAGACAGATGGTGTCCTATTCCCCATCTGGCGGATCAGATTGGATGGCATCAGATGGAAACTGACAGGTGGTCCGTTTCCATCCAATTGCCCAATAGAGGAGAGCGGGACTGTGTCCGTGTCCGCTCTGCATAGACCTGTCATCTGCCTGCTCAGCAGGGATCAGTGGAGAGATTCGCCAGTGAGCAAACGGATTCTGCTTCGCGGAGGCACCCATGTGAAGCCGGCCTTAGACTATTTATAGGCCACTCCAGCCACCTTCTGGGTACACCTTCCCAGGAATTGTCTGAAGCGCAATAAATATTCAGGCTGAGATTTGCCTTGCTCAACCCTCAATGTTTCAGAAGCCTCGAGCAATCAGTCTGTGAGATCCAGAGCAGCCCAAAGCAATCAACAACTACTCCACTGATTTACAAAGGGGCCAAAAAGAACTGCATTTGCCTAACAACCTAACTAGGAGGGTGCGACATTTACATGAACACACACCGTAATATTTTTTTAGATTGTTAGAGAATAACAAAGCATAAGATAGACTTCCCCTTTAAAATGCAGTTTATGGGTTGGCGGAAGAAAGCGGAGCCATTTGTAGTAAAAGCCGATATTGATTGGTGCTTATCCTTTATAACCAAGAGAAGCCGGGCCTGAGATGGGGGAAAGTGATATTTTGTTTCTAAATTTTAAATCAGGCCTGCAGTAAACAAGGCTGGAAACTAATCAACTCTAATCCTGGATTAGTTTTCCAAACAGGATCAAAGCATGAAGTAAAGTCGGGTCATCCAACCAAAATGCAATGATGTCTTATGGATTAGAGCGTGCAGCCAGCATTACAAAGTAATATGGAAAGGTATGTCTGTCACTTAAAGTGACTCTGTCCCCTACACTGAAACCATGAATAAAAGTCCGACCTGTAAAATAAGGAAGTAAATACTTAAAGTAGTGGTGCACCAACGTTTTTAAAAAATATGTATGTATTTTTATAAATAATTGTATTATATTCGACTTTTTAATTAGTATTATGAATTTAAATGAAAATTAATTTATTGTCAGTCATTATCGGAACCTTTTGAAGCTTGCTGTATTTTTGGTGCATGTTTGGTCAATTTAAAAAAATGCACCTCCCCATTGAAATGCATTAAAATTGTAGCAAGAACGCAACAAAAATGCAACACGGGTGCATTTTTGATGCGTTCTTGCTGCGTTTTTAATGCATTTCAATGGGAAGGTGCGTTTTTTTTTTTAGTCACATGACCTATGAAAAACACACCATACGCAAGGTATAATCGTGGCAAAATCACTGCAAAATGGTGGGCGTTTTTTTGGGCAGCCATTATCGGCACTTTTTCTTCTTTCGGCACAACGCTGAAAAACCTATTTTTGGCGGCCGAAATTTTGGTGCATCGCTAACTTAAAGGGTTCGGCTGCCCATACATGAAGCAAATTTCTTTCCTGCAACCAAGAGTTGCAGGAAAGAAATTTGCTCGATTTCCCCATCGACACAGGCGGTTTTTACACGAGAATCCCTCCTGCTGGGCCACCGTCTTCTCCCAGTGGGGAGGGGTGGGCGGGGCAGGGGAAGCCATCCCCGCCGGGAGAAGACAGTGATTTTTGTTAGCGGCTATAGCACGCTGGTTATACTCAAGTTGATCGATTTGGTACATTCAGCTTACCCGTACAGGGTTCTAATCTTGGCCAGTACCTGCTGAACTGGGTTGTATGGCCTTAGTTCACCTTTACCAATAAACTGTCTATGCAGATAAGGGGTGTCTACAAATAAAAACTGCGCAGCTCTGACAAATGTGGAATAAGGACAGGATGATGCCATTTCTGGGAGTTTTTTTAGCCAGGCTCCCAGAGGTATTTAAATGGCCTACAGCCTTAGCAAGAACATTATCCAACTTTAGTCAGAGCTGCACAGTTTGTTTTTACCTACAGGTGCTCCTTACCTGTACTGGAACTTTTTGGTACATAGAAAAGGGTTATTCACTTTCCAACCCATGATGGACTACACCTGATGGTTGTCTGTCCTTTTCAATACTTGGTATATTTGGTTCATATCATGATTGTCCACATTCATTATGACTTGCACAGCAGCATGTTTTGTGGTGTGTATTGAAGGACTGCTGGGCTTGTCTTTGTCTGCGATATTCTAGGAGCCGCGATGCTCTTAGGTGCCCCTCCCATTCCCCTCTCAGCCACTCAGTCTTGGTGCGGGGGGTGTGGCGGGTTCTCCCTCTGCGCAGCCGCCTCATAAATCCGACGCCTTGTCGGCGTTATTGTGCCGGGGCGAGACCACGCCATCTCGGCTCACCAATGGGGAGTCACGTCTGGTTTCAAATGAGTGGCAGCGGTGGCCACCTTGACTCGGACACTTCCCCTTTCATGTCATGCCTCTTCTTTGGAACTTTTTGGTAAAACGTTTGCTCAAGTGAAGACTTTCCCCTCTTTTTTTCTTCCTTCATTCCCTATCTTCTCTGTGTGCCCCACTGGTTATAATATCTTCTTTGTTGTTAGCAGTTCCATGAATTGTCAACTGTGTACAATGAGACATTCACTAGTACTTTTTCTAAAATTACCGATAGGGCTACATACCCCCAAGAATGTTGCTTCCACTCGCCACATTGTTTGCCGACATGTCTGTCTGCCAGTTGGCCTTGTATTGGGTCATCTTTTGATTGAATATGAAACTACATTTGTTTTACTGTAGTGCAACCCTAACAAAACTTTCCAATAAAAAATAAACAAGAAAACAAGCACAGAGTATTCCTCAGTAAAAAAAAAAGAAAAAGGAATATATGCATTCCTGGTGTACACAAATACGTGCATATGAGCATAATGAATTTTAATAGTGATGCACCGAAATTTCGTCTGAAAATTGTGTTTTTGGCAGGCGACTGAAAGAAATAAAAGTGGCCAAATAAAAGTGGCGAAAAAGGGGCGGGGCCATCTCGCTGGGTGCCGCAAATGTATTATCCCCACGCGTCCCTGTCAGTCTCCCCTCCCTCCTGCTGTTCTCACAAGTGTCATGAGATGCAGCCTCCACAGTGCCTAGTACCGCGATCTCACGCTGTGTGTCAGAGATCTGAATCGCTGTGCAGCCACTGTAACAATGTCCCGCCTCTTGTGATAGACGGCACACTGATCCAATGTCATTGTGCTGTGTGTCATAGGAGGCGGGACATCGTTATAGCAGCTGCACGGCGATTCAGATCCAGCTCTGACACACAGCGTGACATCGCCTTACCAGGCACTGGCAGGCTGTACATGATGGGCACTGGTAGGCTGCATGTCATGGGCACTGGTAGAATGTACATGATGGGCACTGGCGGGCTGCATGTCATGGGCACTGGCGGGCTGTACATGATGGGCACTGGCTTGCTGCAATTTATGGGCACTGGTAGAATGTACATGATGGGCACTGGTAAGCTGTACATGATGGGCACTGGCTTGCTGCATTTCATGGGTACTGGTAGAATGTACATGATGGGCACTGGCAGGGTGCATGTCATGGGCACTGATATGTGAAATGGTGTCACCGGCGCAAAAATTAATAAATAATAATAATGAAAAAAATATATATTTACAAAGTTGATCTGCTGCAGTTAGAATATCCTATACCTTGTATAGGGCAGAATGTGTTCAAATGGTGTAACTGCACTAATCCAAACAAATACTTATATATTATTACCACTAATACGGTGTGTATACCTTTATATTTTATGTGCCAACCTAACTCTTCAAAGTGCAACGTGACAATAAAAGTGCCACTGATAGGCTGTACATGATGGGCACTCGTGGAATGTACATGATGGGCACTGGCGGGCTGCATGTCATGGGCACAGGCAGGCTGCTGCATCTGATGGGCACTGCCTCTTGTATCACATCTGCAGTCTCTGACCGTCTCCTGTATCATGTCTGCTAGAGGTGCACCGAATGTAAATTTTGCTAATACTATTAGCAGTATGTTTAAGTTTAAGTAGGAGATTGCAGGCATGACACAAGAGATGGTCAGAGACTGAGGACATAATACAAGAGATGGTCAGAGACTGCGGAATTGATACAAGAGATGGTCAGAGACTGGGGACATGATACAAGCGATGGTCAAAGACTGAAGACATGATACAAGAGATGGTCAGAGACTGAAGACATGATACAGGAGATGGTCAGAGACTGAGGATATGACACAAGAGATGGTCAGAGACTGAAGACTGCATTTTTCTTGACCCTTCTTGCACTAAAGGTGCCAATAATGGGCAACAATAAATTCTTATTCATTTAAATTGATGATATTAATTAAAAAGTCGAATATAATACAATTGTATATAAAAATATAAATATTTTTTAAATATTGTCATTTTCGATATCGGTTTTGGTTTTCGGCCTAGTGCATCCTTCATTTTCGGTTTCGGCACCAAAATTTCCATTCGGTGTACGCCTAAATTTAACCTAGGACGGTATTGTGCACACAAATGCGTGAACATACATATACATGCAAATTCGCGCAAAACAAACACCTGTAATTACGTCCAACAAAGCAGAAGCTCAAACATCAGTACCGTGTGCAATAGGCCTTGTATTCTGGTATTTATGGGTTAGTAGTACTTGTAAATAGTTACACATTACTTAGGGTTTTTTTTTATAAAGGTCTTTCACACAACTTTCACACATTCCAGGTAGGGGGTGCACGTGCCGCCGGCGACCCGGCTGTGCTGTGATTAAACACAGTAGATGATGATCAACGGGTCCTGGGCAATGGATGACCGCCGGCACCCGCTGACTGTCGGGAATACACACAGGACAGAGCTCTGCCTATGTAAACAAGGCAGAGGTCTGTCCTGTCAGCAGGGAAGTAATAGATTTTGTATTCCTGCAAAGCAGGGAAAAAAATGTATGACTTCCCTTATTAAAGTGGTTGTAAACCCGAACAAAAACAAAAAAACAAACCCTGTAAGACAAAGGCATAATGAGCTAGTATGCATACTAGCTCAGTATGAAATATTTACCTTAGATCGAAGCTGTTGCAGCAGCCCCGCACACTGCTCTGACTAGCTACATGTCTCCTGGAGTTATTTCCGGGTTGGCGGGCTCCGGTGCTGGCTACTGAAGAAATAGGGCATGAGTGGCCTGTTTCCCCAGTGCGCATGCGCTGATGATGTTGGCGCAAGCTTTTATGGTAAATATCTCCTAAACCGTGCAGGTTTAGGAGATATTTACAGTACCTACAGGTAAGCCTTATTATAGGCTTAGCTGTAGGTGCAAGTGGTGTAACAGGGTTTACAACCACTTTAAAAGCACCTCACAAAGCAAACCAAAACACTGGCTAGGCACACATTTAACCCTTTGATTGCCCTAGCTGTTTAATCCTATCCCAGCCAGTGTCATTAGTACAGTGCAATTTTCTTAGCACTGATCACTGTATTAGTGTCAATGGTTCCCACAAAGTGTCAGTGTCTATGTCCACCGCAATTTCGCAGTCCCACTATACGTCACTGATCACCGCCATTACTAACAAGAAAGAAAAAAATATTCCAGTATATATCCCATAGTTTGTAGACGTTTTAACTTTTGCACAAACAAATCAATATACGCTTATTGGTATTTTTTTTCCCCTAAAAATATGTAGCAGAATACATATTGGCCTAAATTTATGAAGAAATTCGATTAAAAAAAAAAAAAAGAATTATTGGATATGTTTTATAGCAGAAAGTAGGTCTTTTTAGCAGGTCTTTTTTCGTTTATAGCACAAAAAGTAAAAAACGCAGTGGTGATCAAATACCACCAAAAGAGAGCTCTATTTGTGGGGGGAAAAAATTACATACATTTCCTTTCTGAACAGCAATTGTCAGGTAAAAGACACAGTGCTGTGTAACAAAAAATGGCCTGGTCATGAAGGGGGGTAAATCTTCCAGAGGTCAAGTGGTTAATAGGCCTCTAAGTGTGTAGACCTGTACCTGGAGGTTTCTCAACCAAGAATAACCAGAATTCCCCACGGTCAAGATTTCTTGCCAAGCTGTGTCCTTCAATGAATCTCTGTCCTTCACAACCTGGCTTTCGATTGCCAGGCCTTCAAAGCCAGCAAAGGTAAAACAGGGTGGAAAATCAGCTCTTGGAACAGAAGATCCATCTGTATATGAAGACGCCAAGGGGTGCCCGCAGCCAGGCGCACTGTGTCAGTGTACCAGGGCCAACAAGGCCAATTCAGAGCCACAGGAATAACCAGAATTCTCTATGGTCAACAATCTTGTCAAGCTGTGTCCTTCAAAGAATCCCTGTCCCTCAGAACCTGGCTTTCAATAGCCAGGCCGTCAAAGCCAGCAAAGATAAAACAGGGTTTAAAATCGGCTCCTAGAACAGAAGATCCACCTGTACAGTATATGAAGACGCCAAGGGGTACCGGCAGCCAGGCGCACAGTGGCAGCGTACAAGGATCAACGAGGCCCATCTGAAGCCACAAGAATAACCAGAATTCCCCACAGTCAAGATTCTTGCCAAGCTATGTCCTTCAATGAATCCCTGTCCTTCAATGAATCCCTGTCCTTCAGAACCTGGCTTTCAATAGCCAGGCCGTCAAAGCCAGCAAAGATAAAACAGGGTTTAAAATCGGCTCTTAGAACAGAAGATCATCTGTATATGAAGACGCTAATGGGTACCAGTAGCCAGGCGCACAGTGGCAGTGGTACCAGGGCCAACAAGGCCAATTCAAAGCCACAGGAATAACCAGAATTTCCTTATGGTTAAGATTCTTGTCAAGCTGTGTCCTTCAATGAATCCCTGTCCTACAGAACCTGGCTTTCAATAGCTAGGCCTTCAAAGCCAGCAAAGGTAAAACAGGGTGGAAAGTCGTCTCTTAGAACAGAAGATCCACCTGTACAGTATATGAAGACGCCAAGGGGTTCCAGCAGCCAGACGCACAGTGGCAGCGTACCAGAATCAACGAGGCCCATCTGGAGCCACAAGAATAACCAGAATTCCCCACAGTCAAGATTCTTGCCAAGCTATGTCCTTCAATGAATCCCTGTCCTTCAATGTATCCCTGTCCTTCAGAACCTGGCTTTCAATAGCCAGGCCTTCAAAGCCAGCAAAGGTTAAACAGGGTGGCAAGTCAGCCCTTGGGACAGAAGATCCATCTGTAGATGAAGATGCCAAGGAGCACCCATGACCAGGTGTACCATTTTAGCATACCAGGGTCAACCAGACCAGTCCAGGGCCATGAGAATGACTGGAATTCCCTAGGGTCAAGATTCTTGCCAGGCTGTGCCCTTCAGTGAATGTAAGATACCACTTTACCAGAATTTTAACAGCTGCACAGGGAAATCCACTGAAGAAATCCATTAAGTTCCATAAGAAATTCCACAGATAAAATAACTTTTTTATTTTTAGGCAGACCTTGTTATAAATAACTAAACTAGCGTTCATTTACATTAATTTACATTTTATTTTGGGCTTTTCCCACTTTCTTTTCAATCTTAGTTTATTTCAAAATAAAGATAACAGAAAGATATAGTACCGTATAGTACAATATTGTATACATTATATACACAACACGAAAAATATTGTAATAGAACATTAGATATAGAGGTTTGTAATGTATTAGTGTATTAACAAGTGTGGGGGGATCACCCTGTACCCACCTTTAAACTTTTGTGTGTTTGTGTTATCAGGAGATTCCTCCTCGTTGAGCTAAAACGCTGTATAGATCATTCAATCATTTGTTGTAGAAATTTACGTTGTTGAGCAATTCTGAAAATATAGTCTTTTATATATCAATTTGAGTGACTGGATCAGTACTTAAGAAAAGATAACAGAGAAAAAGGGATGAGTAAGAGCATGTGGAGAGACAGGGGTTGACAACAGACTTGGGGGGGGGGGGCACCCCGACATGGCTAATCAGCGGGCAAGGACTGGGCATCACTGATCCATATAAGGAAGTCATCCGAGTATCGAAACATCGACCATGAGGTCCAAGTGATGGAGAACTGTTCCTCCTTCCCTGCTTCCTGCGCCAGCAAACGCTCCAGATCTCTTATCCGATCCACCTCGATAGCCCAATCTCCCAAGGAAGGCACGTCTATTGTTCTCCAATGTCTGGGGATCACTGTCCTGACCGCGGCCAAAAAGTGGCGCAGTATGTCCTTTTTAATCAGCTTGAGTGGGCCCGGAAGCATAGATAGTATGGCTATCTCTGGTGTGGGCTCAATTGAGGTCGCCATTAGTCTGCTGTAAAGATCAAAGACCTTTTGCCAAAATTTCCGAATTGGAGGGCATGTCCACCATATGTGGAGCATTGTCCCACTAGAGGACAGGCATCTCCAACACGTACCTGAGATAGAGGGGTTAAATCGTTGGATAGTCGCCGGGCACCTGTACCATCTTGTTAATAGCTTAAACCCCTTTTCTTGATTCTTAGTTGCCAAAGAGATCTTATGTGTTAAAATAAAACTTTTTTGCCAATCAGTAGGGGAGATGGAATGCTGTAGATCTGTTTCCCATTTCCGCGTGTATGTTGGAAGGTCAGGGGTAGATGCTCTTAATAGAAGGGAGTATAATAGTGACACTACATGTGTTGGGGGATCTGGCTGTAAGAGCAGCTCATCAAAGTCTGTCGGGTCTTCTAGGATTTCTGAGATGGGGGAGAGAGTACGTATGTACGATATTAATTGACTCCTTTGTAACCACATGGTTGAGTGCCCCGTGCTCGTTTGGGGAGGTATGTCCGGTCTCAAAGATGGGTCAGCGCGTATTACCTGTGCTAAACGTCTGTGACTATCCCTATTCCAGGGTCCAAATCTCTCTTCAACCTCCGCCGGGGGGAAGGCCGGAGTCCCAAAGAGAGGAGTCATCGGGCCCCGGGGTTTAGATAATTTACTCGTTAATAACAGTCGGTCCCATATCTGTAAAGTCTGACGGGTAAGGGCAGTAGAGAGGGTACCACCTCTACGCCGAGTCGCAGGTGTCCACGGCAGGGCGCAGAGATCAGCCTCATTGAGATGTTCCTCCAATTGAACCCAGATCTTGGAGGAGGAATGGTGAAACCAGTCCACAATACGTGTGAGTACCGCTGCCCTGTGGTAGGAGGAAGCATCAGGGACCCCCGCCCCCCCCCGGGCCTTCGGGAGAATCATTGTGTCGTATTTTATCCTGGGGCGGTTACCTTGCCATATAAATTTAGAAAAAATCTGGCGAAGCTTTCTGAAAAACGGGGCAGGAATGTGGATAGGTAAGGTTTGAAAAAGATAGAGGAATCGGGGGAGGACATCCATCTTTAAAACATTCACCCTACCCAACCAAGAGAGCTGTTTAGATGTGTATGTGGTCAGGTCCGTTTGTGTTCTAAGAAGTAGGGGGGTGAAGTTGCTAGTGAATAATTGGGAAGCGTCTGTTGGGATATGGATTCCTAAGTAACGAATAGACAAGGAATTTGTCTTAAAAGGGAAGGAAGACGCAAGTTGTTTGAGAACTGTTTCTGGGAGTGAAATGTTGAGTATTTCTGATTTATTGTGATTAACTTTAAAGTTACTAACATTTCCATATCTCTGAAACTCCTGCATAATGGAGGGTAAAGAGACTTGCGGTTGGGTCACGAAGATGAGTAAGTCATCTGCAAATAGGGCAAGTTTAGTGTGTATGGGGCCTATACTAACGCCGTGGACAGCCGGGTTGTTTCTGAGGGCAATGGCTAGGTGTTCCATAACAAGAACATAGAGAATAGGGGACAAGGGGCACCCCTGTCGCGTTCCATTGCGGATAGTGAATTTTGGAGCTAGAGATCCATTTAGTCTAATCCTGGCGGAGGGAGAAGTGTAAAGGGACATTATTCTAGAGAGCATGTTATGGCCCAGACCCATTTGTTGTAGTGATAGACGCAAAAATTGCCAATCGACACGGTCGAAGGCCTTCTCCGCATCTACCGTTAGCAGGCACAATGGGACATTGTGGGTTCGAGCGTAATCTGCAATGAGAAGTGTTTTCAAGGTGTTATCTCGTGCCTCTCGTCCACTCACAAAGCCCACTTGATCTAAGTGTATGATTCGGGGTAGCAACGGTTGTAGTCTATTAGCCAGCACCTTTGCGTACACTTTCAGATCAACCCCTATCAGCGAGATGGGTCGGTAGTTAGCACACATAGTTAGGTCTTTGTCTGGTTTTGGGATGAGAGTGATATGCGCCTCTAGAGTTTGCGGTGGGAATATCGATCGCTCAGAGATTGAATTGAATACTTTTGTTAAGAAAGGGGTGAGAAGGGGAGCAAATTGTTTATAAAATTTCGGGGTAAAGCCATCAGGGCCCGGGCTTTTACCAGATGGGGTAGATGCAATGGCGCGGGCAACCTCATCTTCCGATATCGGAGCTTCCAAGTCCTCTATCGTTTCGTCATCTAGAGTAGGTAAAGCGTTTTGTGCGATATATGAGGCTTGCGCGTCCGCTTTAGAATAAAGGGGATCTGTGGGGCTTGTTACAGGTATGTTATAGAGGGATTGATAGTAGTCCCGGAAAACCTGTCCCATCTCAAAGGGTGACGAGACAATTTTCCCAGAACTGTCCCGTATATGGGGTATAAAGGTGTTGGGTTGTTTGGTATGTAGAGTGCGAGCTAGTGATCTACCACATTTATCTCGGAATTTGTACTGGTGAAAGGCTAGTTTGTCCGCAAATGTACGAGCTGATGCCTCATATAATTCCCTAAGCTGAGAGCGGGCGGAAGAGACCTCCGCAAGCACCTCCGCAGTCGGGGAGCGTTTATGGGTAGTCTCTAACGTCCTGAGTTTGTGTATAGCCGTGGTTATCGCGGCCGAGCGTTCTTTCTTCATGCGGGCACCCATTTGGATGAAACTCCCCCGTAAAACGGCCTTTAATGCCTCCCATTTAATGGGTGGTGAGGTGTCATCAGAGGTGTGGTCTGTAAAAAAATTTGAGATAGTCTCCGCTATCCGAGTATCGAACCCTGGCTCAGTCAGAAGCGAGTCATTCAACCTCCATGTCCATTCTTTTATTGGCGTAGAGGGGACTGTAAGTGTCAGGAATACAGGAGAGTGGTCGGACCAAACCATCGGGTCTATTTCGCAATTTGGGGACCAGTCTAGACAACTGTGGTCGATCAAAAAGTAGTCTAAACGACTGTACGTTCGGTGCACGTTGGAAAAGTGTGTGTAGTTTCGTGATTCTGGGTACAATATCCGCCATATATCTACAAGATGCATATTGTAAATGGCACGTTTTAGGGCCCGTAGTTTAGGGAAGGACACAGAGGAACGGGATGTTGATGAATCCAAAAGTGGATCCATAGGAGTATTGAAGTCCCCTCCGAGTATGAGCTTACCCTCCGCGAAACCAGATAAGATCTTAAAATACTGTAAGGCCGATGGGATTTGGTGAGTGTTAGGTAAGTATATGTTAGCTATTGTAAATTTAGTCCCCCATAGAGAGATTTTCACAAAGACGTACCTGCCCTGGGGGTCCGCCATATGATCGAGTAGTTCAATAGGGAGTGTTTTATGGAACGCAATAGATACTCCCTTAGATTTTTGTGTTGGATTGGTACTGTGGATCCATCTATTAAAATATCTACTGGAGCAGGAAGGGGTGGATTCAGAGTGGAAGTGGGTCTCTTGCAACAATAGCACGTTAACTCGTCTTTTGTGCATCTGATATAGTATTTGCCCACGTTTCGAAGCAATGTTCAGCCCATTGACGTTGTATGAACAGAGTTTCAATTGGGGGCGTGAGGTTACCGTATGAGCCATGTCGGGGTGTTAGAGGCCGTGCAGGGGCAAGAACAATAGAATATATAAAAAAAAAATAAAAGAAAAAAAGGGGGGGGGCTACGGAGATCGGTTCGGGGTAGAGTGGGGAGAGGAGGTGGAATATAGAAGTGGTAAAAAAGAGGAAGAGAGAGGAAAAAGGAGAGGAATTAAAGGAGAAAGAAGAGTATGAGGGTAGTAGAAAAGGTAAGGTGTAAGTAAGAGGACACCTAAAAATATGTCCAGAAGACTAATGTGTTTGCTAGCGCAAACACTGCGTGATATATCACGCTTTAGGCACAAACCGTGCCTGTCCTACTGTGGGGGGAAGGTTGAAATGGGTGGACCTGAGCCGTGATCCCGACAGCGACTCAGGCATGCATATAGTATATGTGGCACACTAATCATGTAAAACGTATGTGAAACATATATGGAACATAAGGCAGCTTAACGAGAACAGGTGAGAACAACCAATTAAATATCAGCAGTGGGTTTAAGTAGATAACCTGGGATCATATAGAAAATACAATACAATTACATTGGTTCCCTCTTGTAAATAAATCAGTTAGTCACAACTGCAGTATGCGCATAGGGGCGCACGGGGAAATGGGGGGCCCACCCGGGGAGGCGTCTAGTCGCAACATGTGTGGCGCCTTCTAAATTTACAGCCTCCCAAAATGGGGGCTGATTAAGGCCGGTGGCCAAACCTCCCTCCGGTGCAGTTCCCCCACTCCCCCCACACCCCCCCCAACGCACGCCACAGAGGGAGGAGGTGAGAAGGATCAATCTAACATGAAGCAAAACATTTTATACAAAACTGTTGTTGTATTGTATCAGTAGCTGACTCCCTTTTTAGTGAGAGTCTCAAGGTGACCATAGGCTTCTCTCCCGAACCCCAGCCATACAATAAATCGGCAAAGAGCAGGAAAAGCGCCAGAAGGTCCGACCCACGCTGTCACATCATCATTTACCAAGTGATCCAGGGATCTCGGGCAACTTCTGGGTTAATCTTCTGGAGAGGTAGGCCGTCTCATCCCTGGGCCAGAAGAGACTGACCTAGACCTAGGACGTCTGCGACGCTGTGGGAGTGAACCAAGTCCCAACTGTCTCGATCCGTCGACTGGAGGGTCTAGCCAGTTCAAGATATCTACCGGCTCTTGCTCAAGAAATATGAAAAAGTCAGGTAGTTGATCTGGATCGGAGAGCGTGAACCTGCTATCTCCCCGGGTCACCTTGATGCTGAAGGGGTGGCCCCATGTGTAGGAGGCACCGGCTTGTCGTATAAGATCTAGTAGAGGGCGCACCACTCGACGCATGTATAGCGTATTGCGAGATAAGTCAGGGTATAGATGGATAGAGGCTCCAAAGAAGTCCACTGGGCCCACGTTCCATGCTTTCCGCATGATCTCCTCCTTCAAGGTATAATAGTGGACCCGGCAGAGGACATCGCGGGGGCGACCCTCCCGGGCTCCCCCCGGTCCACCCACCCTGTGAACACGATCCAGTTCAATTGGTGATGTTGCCTCTCTGCCCAGCACTTTATTGAGGATAGATATGACAGTGGGTTTCAGTTCCGCTCCCGATGTTGCTTCAGGTAGACCTTGCAATCTAATATTGTTCCTGCGACTGCGGTTTTCGCTGTCTTCTATGCGAAGCTGCTGTTGGCGTAGGCGACGGAGATGTGTCACGGATATAGTTTCAAGGGCTGTTATACGTGCCTCATGGTCATCTTGAGCAGTATGTAAGACTGATACCGCTTCCTCATTAGCTGTAACTTTTTGTCTCAGCGCGTTCAGTTCTACTTGTAGGGAATCTTCTATCTTGCTCGCCCAGGATTCGAAGTCAGTTCTGAAGGCAGACAATAGGGCCGTGGCTTCCGTTCTGATGGGCACTCCCGTCAGGGGGTGAGGGGTTGTCCGTAGTTCCCCGGTGTCTGTGTCTTGTGATGTGGCTGACCTTGTAGAGGAGGCTGATGGCTCTCCTCTGAATTCTTGGAGTTTCTCATTTGCGTCCCCAGTCATGTTACCTGTTACTAGAGTGGCGGTGGGTGGCTTGGTCTTCCCTGGGTTGCGGCCAGGCGCCATCTTGTCTTTAGGGGTTCGGGGATCAGTCGGCGTTGTTCTAAGTAGGTACCTCTGTATGGTGCCTTGTTGAGGGTCAGTAGGTTCCGAGGAGTGTGAGCTAGCTGCCGCCATGTAGAATGCAGGTGCGCTGTATTGCGGGATTAGCCTGTGGCTGTCGGGATGGCACGGGTCTCAGGGGTGTGCGGCTTCAGCCATCCATGGTTGATTGCTCTCTATCGGAGCCCCTTCCGTCATATAGAAAGGGGGGTCTGGGGGGCAGACCCGAGGGAGCAGCAATGTCCCCCTGTCAGTGCGGGTGGCTCTTTTAAATATTGTGTGTGCGCAGATACAAAGGGAGGAGAGCACAGTCCGGATATGATTAGTCCCTTCACAGTGTGGGCCCAACTTCACTGTCGCGGTCGCAAGATGGCGACCAGTGCTAAATGTCCCCAAATGATAAAAGAGCCTGTACCTTAATCTCTGGGGCAGTGGAGGGGTGTCCACCCTGTAGGATGAATTGCTGGATGGCTCCTGTGTCTCCCACTGCAGGCCCAAGGTCCAGTAGTCTTGTAGGCCCCCCAGGCCTCGGATCCGCTGTAAGCTGTGGGTATCCGGGGCCCCACAGTCGTCAGCTCCAGAAGCAGCAGTCTTGGGTGTAGGCCGGGGGAGTGTAGGCCGATCGATCGCCCCCCGCACCGCCGATCGCGGTACTCGAGTCCGGGGATTCCGGCTGTCCTGTAGGCCGCAGGATGGTGGCCGGTGTTCAGTGCAGGGCCGGCAGCGGCCTAGGATCGGATGGCGGCCGGCGTTTGGTAGGCCGCAGGTGTTCAGGGCCCACAGCCGTTAGTTCCGGAGGTAGCTGTGCTGATTATAGGCCGATCGGGCACCCCCCCGTACCGCCGATTGCGGTACGCGAGTCCGGGGCTTTTCCCACTTTCATCTGACATTACTGGAGATGAAATGTGTGCGGAGTGTGGGAAGGTTCCATGTAATAAAATGTTATGTGAGGCTCTAGAAGACAAATGACTATTATATTACCCTGATGTAACGGTAATGACAGCCTTGTAGACAGTAATCTGCTTTATTTTGCTGCTCAAGTCAATTCCAGGAGCTCGTAGTTCCTTGTCACTGTGCCTGACAGTCAGGAGCGATATAAAGCAGGTACATTTACTGCTGTGCTGGTGTATCAGGAGAAAGGTAATGCAGAATATACTTTAAAATAATCAGATCGTAACAGAGATAGGTCTGCCATGAAATGAAGCCACTGGCAAACTCCATTAACTTTAGTTTTTCTTTCCAGACTAAAAAATGAACTAATCTTTATAGATCATTGATGTCTCCAGCTGTGGAGTCTACAGTGAGCTTTACAGTCAATCCTTACCACCCTGTATTCTGCAATTAGCTTTTAGACCAGCCTTTACCAACCTTTTATACCCCAAAGGAACCCCTTAAATGTTCAGGTTTGAGGAACCCCTGGTAAAACAAATTTATTGGGGAAAACATGCCTGATACATTGGCAGTCAGTAGGAAGAATGCCCCTTACATTGGTGATCAGTGAGAAGAATGTCCCTTACATTGGTGATCAGTGAGAAGAATGTCCCTTACATTGGTGATCAGTGAGAAGAATGTTCCTTACATTGGTGATCAGTGAGAAGAATGTTCCTTACATTGGTGATCAGTGGGAAGAATGTTCCTTACATTGGTGATCAGTGAGAAGAATGTTCCTTACATTGGTGATCAGTGGGAAGAATGTTCCTTACATTGGTGATCAGTGAGAAGAATGTTCCTTACATTGGTGATCAGTGAGAAGAATGTTCCTTACATTGGTGATCAGTGGGAAGAATGTTCCTTACATTGGTGATCAGTGGGAAGAATGCTCCTTACATTGGTGGTCAGTGGGAAGAATGTTCCTTACATTGATCAGTGGGAAGAATGTCCCTTACATTGGTGATCAGTGGGAAGAATGCCCCTTACATTGGTGATCAGTGGGAAGAATGTCCCTTACATTGGTGATCAGTGAGAAGAATGTTCCTTACATTGATCAGTGGGAAGAATGTCCCTTACATTGGTGATCAGTGGGAAGAATGTCCCTTACATTGGTGATCAGTGAGAAGAATGTTCCTTACATTGGAGGTCAGTGGGAAGAATGTTCCTTACATTGGTGATCAGTGAGAAGAATGTTCCTTACATTGGTCATCAGTGAGAAGAATGTTCCTTACATTGGTGGTCAGTGGGAAGAATGTTCCTTACATTGGTGATCAGTGAGAAGAATGTTCCTTACATTGGTCATCAGTGAGAAGAATGTTCCTTACATTGGTGGTCAGTGGGAAGAATGCTCCTTACATTGGTGGTCAGTGGGAAGAATGCTCCTTACATTGGTGATCAGTGGGAAGAATGTTACTTACATTGGTGATCAGTGAGAAGAATGTTCCTTACATTGGTGATCAGTGAGTAGAATGTCCCTTACATTGGTGATCAGTGAGAAGAGTGTACCTTACATTGGTGATCAGTGGGAAGAATGTTCCTTACATTGGTGATCAGTGGGAAGAATGTCCCTTACATTGGTGATCAGTGGGAAGAAAAAAAAGTATTTTTGTGTTTCTTCCATTTGTGAATAATCGCACCAACTGTTGTCACCCTCTCACCAAGCTGCTTGGCGATGGTCTTGTAGCCCATTCCAGCCTTGTGTAGGTCTACAATCTTGTCCCTGCCATTCTTGGACAGCTCTTTGGTCTTGGTCATGGTGGAGAGATTGGAATCCGATTGATTGCTTTTGTGGACAGGTGTCTTTTATACAGGTAACAAGCTGAGAGAAGGAGCACTCCCTTTAGGAGAGTGCTCCTAATCTCAGCTTGTTTCCTGTATAGAAGACACCTGGGAGCCAGAAATCCTGCTGATAGGGGGATGAAATACTTATTTCACTCATTAAAATGCAAATCAATTTATAACTTTTTTGAAATGTGTTTTTCTGTATATTTTTGTTGTTGTTCTGTCTCTCACTGTTAAAATAAACCGACCAATAAAATTATAGACTGATCATATTCAAGAAAGAATATCCATGTTTCTTGTATTTGGATAATATTTGTTTAGCCCGGATCTCAGCTTTAGCACAGGGGTTAGACCAATGAATGCAAAATTCAAGATCCACTTAGTTCTTCGTATGGCTTTATTCAGGGCACTTCACACTGACAGGGAAGTTTGTCAGCACTAGAGGCAGCCTGATGGTCCTGGGCCCCATCAGGCCTACGGCATGGACATGTCCTCCAGGTAGACAGGAGATCTTTCCAAGGAAAGCAGATGTCTGAACTGACATTTCTCGGAGTACTTAATGCAGCCTGAGCACAGCCAGTAATGTCCTAGGTGCATCCAATGCCACATAAGTACTAATGAGAACTGACATCTGTTTTTCCCACAGAGATAGATCGTATTTGGAGGATGCGTTTAGACTTTACCCCCACCATTGCTAAGAGTTCCAGGGAATGCTTGGAGCTGGGTAACCTTGAATCATTCCTTTTCAGCAAAAAGAGCTAGAAGGTGTGAGGAAGGCTTCAGGCTATGTTTGCTAGGTGAAGGGATTGGGTATAAGACCGAGTTATGATTCAGGTTGTACTTTAATTCCCAGGCTTGCTTTTAGGGTGTCTTAACGGATAGAGTTAAAGGGAACGTACAGAAGGGATATTGCTGTGTTTGCCTTAAATGACTTTCACACATTTACATGCTTGTTCTTCCATAGTTTTCCATTGTATTTGATTTAGAGATCTGTAGACTAGTCACTAGAGGGAGCTCAAAGTAGCTTAATGCAATTACTCTGCTTCCTGTTAAAAGGGGGACTATACTCACCTGGGAGGCCAGCGCAGAGATCTCCCGAAGCTCCCCGCCCAGAGCTGCCATCTTTGGCTGGATCACCTTTCAGGTAGCAATCACTGGGCATTTTTATTTGCCTGGCCATGATGACGTCACTCCTACGCATGAGCGGGAGTTCATACATCCCAGCATTGACAGTATTATTACAAGTGTTCTATGCATGTATGTGCAGGAAGTCCCATTCATGCCTATTGGGATGCAGCTGCTGGTCCCAGTTTGACAGGTGTGCAGGTGCGAGTGAATGTACCCGAATGCAGACAATGGAGATTCAGAGACACACACCCACACTCATACGGCTGTCAAATTGGGACCAGTGGCTGTGTCTGTGCATCCGCTGCGTCCCAATAGACAGGAATAGAACTGTCTGCACATAGATTCATGGAACACCTGTGCATCCCGGCCAGGCAAACGCAGCCTTTCGCACAAATTTACACTTAAAGTGTTACTTCACCCCTAAACATTATTGCCACTTTATTTATGTTTTTTTTGGGGAGGTGAGCGAGGTTCCTACCTTTTGACAGGTACCCACTATCACCACAAGTTCTTCTCCCCCCTTGCCCACAACCTCTTGGGACGTGTTTCGTCCCACTGGACTTCAACTGGGGTATGGCCCAGTTAAAGTCCAGTGGGACGAAATGCGTAGGGTTTTGCTAGTCTAGCTCTCCACATTGCTTTTATTTTCGTGATCACTTTCTGAACACATCTTATCTGATGTTGGTACTTTTAAATACATTTTTACTCGTTTGACCTACACCATATGGAGGCTTTTTTCTTTCCATGGTCCTTATGCTGTTCATTGGAGGTAATTGCTGATCCATATGTTGGACGATTTCTACCATCTACATTTTGGGCAATTTCCATCAGAGCTCCAATTGCATCTTCCGGTGAAAGCGGTCTAGTGTCCATCTTTGGAGTCTACCTATTCGGTATTTTCTGCCTGACTGACCCACTGCTGCTGGCATGTGTGTCCACATCATCCGGTAAGAGTATTTATCTCCCTAATTGGGCTGAGGACGCACTATCCCGGATGATCACATTGTGGCTTTTCAGGTTTCTTCATACACCTTTCCCTCTACACTGAGCCTCTTGTTTGGATCCCTCCTCCCTGAGTGGACTGTTCTACTATATTGTGACATTAACACACCACTATATGAACTTTATTCACCATTCAATTATTTGGAGTTGTATCACTACATGAACTCTATTCAACATATTATTATTTGTATTTGCTGTTTGGTCGCTCAGCGACTTTTTTGCACTTGGCATTTTAATCTAGGAATGTGGTTTAATTATTGCATTATATGATTTATTTTGCACATGATTTATATGCCAATATTTTGTTTTAGCGCTACACCATGTGTTACTATCTATTTTTTTCTAGTGACTGAAGATCCCCTTTAAAGGAGAAGTACGGAGAAAGCTCGTTTGGCTGTACTTCTCCTCCTATGGATCACAGGAGTGCAGATCGTTCTGCCCTCCTGTGACCCATTTTCAGCAGAGAGCAGGCTGAAGCCAATCCAGGCTCGGGCAAGATGGCGGCAATGAAGTCAGGATCTGCCCACATGACTGGACTGACACCCGGCTCAGCCACCCAGCGAGCCGGTCACTCTCGCCCCCTCCACTGTCCAGCGCTCCAGTGAGTGCAGAGCAGAGAGCCTGTGAGTGACAGTCAGCAACTCTCTGCTCAGGGAGCTGTGAGAACCGAGCGATCGGAGGTGTTCGATCGCATGGTTCTCAGTGTTAGAGGCGCCGGGGGACCGATGCAACATACACCTAGGTGTAAGTATGATTCTTAAAAGAGAAGAGTATTTTTTTTTTCTTTTTTAAGTATGCCCATGTGAAGGAGGCCTAAAACTGTTTTCCTAAAGTTCTTCTTTTTTTTACTTCATGTAACCCCGAGCTGCGCAGATTCCCCCTGGGAAGGCAACATCACCATTGCCTTCAGGGAAATCTTGTACCCAAACTTCAAGATCTCACAAGTATTGTCATACTGTGAATGCGCAAAATGAAGCGCTTAATGTCATACGCCTCATCTACACCGTACGAAATAAAAGAAAAAAAAAACTTCCCGAGATCCCACAAAATACAACAGATGCATGTAATTTTGTAAGGTACGTGATGTCATGTGCTTCAACTTGCCTATGCAGTATGATAGAATTGTGTTGTAAAATTTCAAAATGGCGGCACAGGGGCCCAGGCAGCACAGAAGCAGAACAAAAAACTGCTAAAAATGAAAAAGTTACATAGAAATAGACAAGTATACTAAGTTGTTTCTTCTATTTACATATTATTGAAGGTTTAATGGGGCGGGGGTCCTCCTTAAGATGCCAGTCTGTTTACAATCCTTGGTTTGAATTTTATTGGAGGCCTGTTGGACAGTTCTGTGCACTAGAACACATTAATTATGCCAGATTTTCAAAATGATCAATGACTGGTGGGTACAACGTTTATACAAAGCATGTTGTTGTACCCTGTGTGCCCGGTGAGGACTGTGACAGTTTGAGAGGGTGAAGCCTCTGCTGGGATTGTAGGTGGTTTTGGTATCTTACATAGATTTCCTTTTTAGGGGCTCTATTGGAAGCTGTACCAGGCACTCCCCTGGGATGAGGTGCTGGGGCAGAACATGCAGGCACGTTCACCTCTTCCTCATAGGTTTGTAAACTCCCAGGAAATTATGAATTAATGTCTGGTTAAGGTCCGGATTCATTTACTTAGCCTGCCTTCCATGCCAGACCTATAGAATTAGCTCCACACGAGTGGCAGGATAACCTTCACAAAGTGGAGTACCAACACGAACCTGGCATCACTGAGACTCGCCAGCTAATTTATTTCAAGGAACGAACCCTCTGCATCTGATGAAGAGGGTTTGTCTCTTGAAACACATTAGCTAGCGAGTCTCAGTGATGCCAGTGTTGTGTTGATACTCCACTTTGTGAAGGTTACCCTGCCACTTGGGTCTGGTCTATAATTCTGTATTACTGTAGCCTTTGGCTATTGTGAGTATGCGAGTCCAATAAAGTTGTATCTGGTAATTCACTTTTTCACTAGGCCTTTGTGCCATTTTGTTCTATTTGTATGTCTGTTTTCAAGATTTCCCGGTCTCAAGAGGGCCGCCCTGGTGCAGCCTACCAGGGTGTGAGCAGAAGTGATATTTGAACAGCCTATACTACAGCCCTGTTGGTCCTTACTTAATACAAAACCTTGAATTTTTGGAGTTCTGGCTGCTCTGTACAAATGCAGCTGGTATTGCACAACCTCTGACTGCACTGTACTTTCTCCTGGCTGCACTGCACTTACCTGTGAGATATAGTAAATCACCCCACACCAACTATCCTGGCTCTACTAAGACTCTGATCCAGGCTCTGTTTGGTAGGCCCCCAGGCTAGCTGGGACCTCAATGTCTTCAAAGGGCTCCTCTGTCTCCCCCTTCCCCATCTGTGTCTCTCTCTCTCTGCTACAGGGGCAGAGCGCGTGCCGGCTGCACTGTGGGGGGGGGGCGATGCTCGTGGCCGACAGTCGCGATGACCACCGGCCACGAGCGATCATGGGCACGAGAGGAAGAACACAGAAGTGTGTGTGTAAACACACAAATCCCTGTTCTGTTCTGTGAGGAGAGACAGATCATGTGTTCCTAATAGCTAGGAACCAGGATCTGTCATCTCCTCTAGGTCAGTCCCCTTCCCCTACAGTTAGAAACACACACAGAGAACACAGTTAACCCCTTGATTGCCCCCTAGTGTTAACCCCTTCCCTGCCAGTGACATTTTTACAGTAATCAGTGCATTTTTATAACAGCGATCGCTGTATAAATGTGAATGGTCTCAAAAATGTGTCAAAAGTGTCCGACTTAAGGTCGCAGTCCTGATAAAAATCACAGATCGCCGCCATTACTAGTAAAAAAAAATTAAAAATACCGTATTTATCGGCGTATAACACGCACTTTTTTCCCCCTTAAAATCAGGGGAAAATCGCAGGTGCGTGTTATACGCCGATCCCCTGCGATCCCGAGCTGTCACAGCTTCAAAATCGCCGACCGCGATTTGAAAATGGCGCCGCCAGCGCTGAAATACACAGAGCCGGTCCTCGGCTCTTCCCGGCGGCTCTCGTTCACTTTCGGCTCCACTCGTAGTCCCGAGCGGAGCTATCTGAACCTACTCCGCTAGGTTCGGATAGCTCCGCTTGGGACTTACAAGTGGAGCCGAAAGTGAACGAGAGCCGCCAGGAAGAGCCGAGGACCGGCTCTGTGTATTTCGGCGCCGGCGGCGCCATTTTCAAATCGCGGTCGGCGATTTTGAAGCCCAGGATGGCAGGGACAGAGGATCGAAGGCTGCACTGACAAGGCTGCACTGACAAGGCTGCACTGACAAGGCTGCACTGGGGAAGGCTGCACTGACAAGGCTGCACTGGGGAAGGCTGCACTGGGGAAGGCTGCACTGGGGAAGGCTGCACTGAGGAAGGCTGCACTGACATGGCTGCACTGACAAGGCTGCACTGACATGGCTGCACTGACAAGGCTGCACTGACATGGCTGCACTGACAAGGCTGCACTGACATGGCTGCACTGACAAGGCTGCACTGACATGGCTGCACTGACATGGCTGCACTGGGGCAAGGCTGCACTGAGAAGGCTGCAATGATGGGCATTTAAATGTAAGTTTTTTTTCCCTTCCACTTCCCTCCTAAAAGTTTTTTTTTCCTTAAAATTCCCTCCTAAATTGGGGTGCGTGTTATACGCCGATAAATACGGTAATAATAAAAATGCCGTAAATCTATCCCCTATTTTGTAGACTCTATAACTTTTGCGCAAACCAATCAATACACACTTATTGCGATTTTAATTTTTTTTTTTTTTTTTTTACCAAAAATATGTAGAATGATACATATCGGCCTAAACTGAGGAAAAAAATTGCTTTAAAAAAAAAAATGGGGATATTTATTATAGCAAAAAGTATAAAATATTTAGTTTTTTTCAAAATTGTCGCTCTTTTTTTGTTTATAGCACAAAAAATAAAAACCTCAGAGGTGATCAAATACCACCAAAAGAAAGCTCTATTCGTGGGGAAAAAAAGAATGTCAATTTTGTTTGTGTGCAACGTCGCAGGTCCGCGCACTTGTCAGTTAAAGCAACGCAGTGCCGTATCGCATAAAAAGGCCTGGTCATTCAGCAGCCAAATCTTCCAGAGCTGAAATGGTTAATGGGGTGGATTTACTAAAGGCCAGGGCTTTTTTTCTCAGAGAATAGTTGCAGGAACTCAACCATGCCCGCCACACACATACCTGCGAAATGGCATGAAATAGTAGCTCTCCCCTCTGCATACAACCCCCTCCCTCCACTGCCCTCATCTTCTCCCCCCTTCTTAAAAGCTGCACTACCTGTCATATTTCTTACCTTTGTTGCAATATTAAGCTGAAGCACCTATCCGGCTGTAGTACCTCCCAGCATACTATACAATACTATACTATACTACAGTCACTTGCAAGGGAGATCATGCAGTAGGAGCATCAACAACTGGTCACCAGGGAAAAAATGGAGACCACAGAGGGTGCGGCCTACCACGTGCCCTCTCCTGCCCATGACTGCACTGAACCCTGGGCACCTGTTCTGTATCTCCCTTGTCCCTGTCCAGCACTTAGTGGGATCTGCGCAGGAGATCTGACCTGTGGGAGCTAATGGGAGATAAGCTATCACTTGTAAACGCAGAAGCTGGACTTCAGTGCTACCAAGTGATAGTGGTGAGCAGAAGATCTGAGCCAGAGGTGGTGGAACTGAGTTCCCCCCTAGTTCCTGCTGAAAAAAAAGCCCTGCTAAAGGCAAATAAACTGTGCACTTTGCAGTTGCTCCAGAGTTTAGTAAATGAGGTAATGCTTCACTTTGCAAAGAATACCCAATCATGTGCAAGGGAAAAAAAAAAACAACATTTTTGGTTGCACATGATTGGATGATTGAAGTCAGCAGAGCTTCTGCTCATTTACTAAGCTCTGGAACAACTGTAAAGTGCACAGTCTATTTGCCTTTAGTAAATCAACCCCCAATGTATTTGGGGTACAGGTGCACTTTTAATCCAAACCCTGTAAGCAATTTTTAACTATAGGGAAATCTCATACAAAAAAAAAACCTAATACTGGCACAATGATGGATGAAAGGCTTTATTAGGCGATTCGATCGGGAGCCATTCTATATCCTGCTGGGCAAAAATATATTGGAGATTTCAGATGAAACCATTAATAAAACATATTTGTTATAAATGACCTAGACATAGATTTTTGTATCTGGCATCCAGAAAAAAACGGTTTTGTATCAGTATCTCGCAGACCGCTCCTTACCGTGCTACATAAATGAATATTCATTTCTCCAGACCGACTCTTAAGTACTCGGTTCATTTAGAAAAGGGCAGAATGGAAAAGGCGATCAATTGTCTGGATGTGCGTCATAGGCTTGGATGAGAACTATGGTGGGAACGATTGATGTGTTTTAGACAGTCGTATAATAAATCTGATTTAATCAAGATGATGCAACCTGAACAGTTATGATGTATTTACTCATTTATCTTGTAATTCTCTTACACCTAATACTTATAGATCTTTGTGGCCAGTTTTTCATACATGCAACATATTGAAGTTGATTTCTAAGGTTCTCCTATTCCCCGCTCCCTTCCAACTGATTGCATTACAAAAAAAAAAAAAAAAAACATCAAAATGCCTTGTTTGCTTGCCCTAATCCACAATCATGTGACACTCCAGACCTAAAATTCAGCTTGCATGATACTGACACCTCCTACTGGCTGTCCTGCATTGAGGTCCTCTCAAAATCCACAGAAGGAATCTGCAAGGGGACGGTTAGCGGCCAACCCTGACTTATCTACAGCCCTATTACAATCGCCCAACACATACGCTATTTTACCAAAAGTATTGGGACACCTGCCTTTACATGCACATGAACTTTAAGGGCATCCCAGTCTTAGTCCGTAGGGTTCAATATTGAGTTGACCCACCCTTTGCAGCTATAACAAATTCAACTCTTCTGGGAAGGCCGTCCACAAGGACGAGAAGGCCTGACCCACAGTCTCCGCTCTTATTCATCCCAAAGGTGTTCTGTCGGGTTGAGGTGCAGGCCAGTCAAGTTCCTCCACCCCAAACTCCCTCATCCATCTCTTTTTGGACCTTGCTTTGTGCACTGGTCCAAATCATTTGGTGGAGGGGGGATTATGGTGTGGGGTTGTTTTTCAGGGGTTGGGTTTGGTCCCTTGGTTCCAGTGAAGGGAACTCTTAAGGCATCAGCATACCAAGACATTTTGGACAATTTCATGCTCCCAACTTTGTGGGAACAGTTTGGGGATGGCCCCTTCCTGTTCCAACATGACTGCGCACCAGTGCACAAAGCAAGGTCCATAAAGACATGGATTGTAGTTTGGGGTGGAGGAAGTTGACTGGCCTGTACAGAGTCCTGACCTCAACCTGATAAAACACCTTTGGGATGAATTAGAGTGGAGACTGCGAGCCAGGTTTTCTTGGCCAACATCAGTGCCTGACCACACAAATTGGGCATCCCAATATTTTTGACAATATAGGGTATGTACAAATACACAACAAAGAATTTTCAGAGCACTATGGGTAATCTAAAGAGACAACATAGCAGTAGCTGCCTGCCTTGAGGGCTCTTTCTATCTGTTATACACCTCACAGGAAGCCATCTGGCAAGGGACAAGTCATTGGTGTGTGTGTGGAACTTTCAGGCTGTGCAATTCAAATATGTAGAGAACAATTTCTTTGTCAACAGATGGTATTGGTAAGGTGACTAAGGAAAACACATCGAAAGCAGCCTTAAGCTCCATCTGCTGATGGCTGGATAGAAGATTATAAATACTCAAATTTATTATTTTTTCTATTTACCTGACCTAAAGTACAAATATTACAATTTTTTTTAGTCCTGCCCATAATAAGGAAAATATATATAGATAAATACACACTACACATGAAAGTATGGAGGAGTTAAGAGCCTGGCTTTTCATCTGAGCAGTCGCCTATCCCTGACTTCTCAATGGGGCTGATTTACTAAAACTGGAGAGTGCAGAATCTGGTACAGCGGTGCATGGTAGCCAGTCAACTTCTAACTTCATCTTGTTCATTTAATCTTTGACAAAAAAAACAAACATGGAAGCTGATTGGTTTCTATGCACAGCTGCACCAGATTTTGCACTCTCCAGTCTTAGTAAATCAAACCCAATGTCTTCGTATTTCCCTCTAGCTCAAGTGTTCTCCACAGAAATATACAGGATACTGACTTGGGCTGGAGACAACAGCAGGTTGGCTGGAAAGCCAGGCTTAGCCTGCTGCAGCTGAGCTGGAAGTAGCAGATAGACTCCGCAGTGCACCCAGGGACAGCATTGAAATGGCAGTGGTGGATCAAACCGTGATGCACTTCAACATAAATTAAGAAATGCAATTCAGTGACAGTTCCCTTTTCACCTGTTCAAAAGGCGTGGCGGTATTTCTATCAAATCTGGCTACACTGCCAAAATGAATGAAGAGAATGCCAGTGATAGCAACATTCCTGGCATGACTGGCCAGTGTGGGGTGGATGCTGCAATGGAAAATTGAACATTGAAGTCCTTTGTGGTGGTTGGGAGGATTACATATGAAGAATGTAACAAAAGTAATGCAAAAGGTACACAACTTTATTTATTAAATTTCATAGATCAGTCAAATTTCACGTGTTGGTAGAGTAACTCTTCTTATTTTTTATTGCAGGTAAAAAATGGATTCCTAGCAGAAGCAATGTGTCGTCACTGAGTTCTTGATGAAGGAGGGGTGCAGGCTGTTCTACATCCAGAGAAGGTTACAGAATGTTTATGGAGATGACACCATTGACCAGAGTCACCAATGACAAGACATTGGTGTCTTCTCTGTAAACATTCTGTAACCTTCTGTGGATGTCAGACAGCCTTCACCCCTCCTTCATCAAGAACTCAATGATGGCACGTTGCTTCTGCTTGGAATCCATTATTTACCTGCAATGAAAACAAAGAAGTAGTAGATGAATTACTATAGAGGAAGAGTTACTCTACCAACATATGAAATTTGAACAACCCATGTAAGTTAACAAAATAATGATGCCTACTTTTGCTTTCTTTTTGGTACAGCCCTCGCAGAATTGGCAGTGTACTTGCAAATGAAGTGTAGATGAACCTTCATTAAGTTCATAACATCATGAGCCACCAGAGCTGCAAGGTCATACAGGGCCTCTTGGGCAATGAGAAATTTTGTAATTGGTCCATAGTATAGGACAATGTCTCTGTTCCTTCACCATTGGGTCTGGCACTTTCGATAACCATATAGTGTTTCCGTACATCCAGAATCACAATAGTACAATGTGTATATTAAGGGCCTCTTTGGCAAGCAGAAATTTTGTAACTGGTCCAAATGTTCGGTGCCAGTGAGTCTCATGCACTATGGCCCATGTTTAGTATAGATGAATCTTCATTAGTTCATAACAGCAAGAGCCACCAATGCTGCAAGGTCATACAGGGGCTTCTGTCAGGACTGAGATCTGAACCCACAACCTCTGCTCTATCTGACAGTAGCTGTCCTTGCTGAGCCAACTGAGATGCTGGACAGCATCCTATTTGAACCTTTAGATAATCTTGCCTTGTACCTTGTTTCTTGTGAACCTTGAATTCCTTGCTCCTCCCATGAACTTCCTATGTAAGTCATGCCTTTGCACTTCCTGTTTACCAGATTATTGTGCTCTCTCAAGGTAATATCTTACTCCTTGGCATACCTGCAGCTGTCCTTATCTCCACTATCATTTGTTACCGACCTCTGGCTTGTTTCCCAACTACGTTTTTGCTTGATCACCCCCTGCTGGGGTGATCCTGAGGACAACGACCTGGTACTAACATGCAGCAAAACAACGACCTGGTACTAACATGCAGCACATGTAACAGTGTGTTCAGCTGTCCTTAATTCCACTATCATTTGTTACCGACCTTTGGCTTGTTTCTCAACTACTTATCTGCTTAATCACCTCCTGCTGGGGTGATCCTGAGGGCCACGACCTGGTACTAACATGCAGCAAAACAACGACCTGGTACTAACATGCAGCAAAACCCATCTCCACCATCAGCTCTGGTGAACACCAGTTAGTGCTTAGACTCTGCACCTCGGGTGAGCCTGCATCATCCACCAGGGTGACCTGCTTGTATACCTATCCTGCTGGTCGCTGTGATAGCTACTGGTATCCCAGCCTGACCCCTGATCTGTGACAGCTTCTTTGTCAAGTAGAAATTTTGTAACTGGTCCCTAGTATAGGACAATTTCCCTGCTTCCTCCCTGTGGGGACTGGCACTTTCTATAACCATAGTGTGCTTTTGTACATCCAGAGTCACAATAATACAATATGTATACTGGCTGGAGATCCTTGGAATCGGATGTGCTTATCGCAGGACTCATTTATTATAATAATAATAGTCGCTGTAGTCAAATTACGACTGCATTTCTCAGCAAGAAGAAAAAGCCAACACAACACAATGGATTCCATTTACCCTCTTTAACCAGCTGCTTCTGGATGTCGTTCCCGGTGTAGAAGTTGGTTCTTGGCTCCGTTTGTGCGTCAGGGGAATTCTGGAGATTTCCTTGGCCATTTAACTTGCTTCCGTCTGAGTTATTGTTAGCACTAAAATGACAGAGGAAAAGAATATTGTTATTTCTGATGTGAAAACAGATTACATAATCGAGGAACAGAGTTCTGTAATAACAGCACACAGAGAAATATCCGCTGTGTAGTATTGGGATATATCATTCTGACTGGTGGAGTTCGAATTGTAAAGAAAGCCGCGAGTTCCCGGTAATTACATGTTTTTTCAGTAGCTGTGTGTTCAAGTGAAAATGGTAATTCCATCTTATGTCAAACAAATCAATAACTAGACTTAAAGATATATATACACATTGCATGAGAATCACTGGCACCAAACATTACGAAGTGCTGGACACGGAATGACATTTTTATTCTTGCATTAATGTGGCAGTATGCTATATTGCCACTCTCACTTAGGTAATCTGTTCTCAATTTCCAGCTAAAACGTAAGATCCCTCAACCGTAGAGCTTCATGAATACAAATTAATGTGTATTTTTAGAAAATAATTTGTTCACAAACAGCAGAATTTCATATCAGCGATCACCTGGGAATGAATATGCTGACTACGTGCTTTAAATTATACATATGACAAAACCAACCCAATGTCTCGTTAGCAGAGGCACGCTGTCCGTACAAAGGAAAGTGACTCTTACATAATGTATGGTGGAATCGAGGGGCCACCCTGCGCGGTGGAATCGAGGGCCCACCCCGCGCAGTGGAGTCGAGGGCCCACCCCGCGCAGTGGAGTCGAGGGACCACCCCGCGCAGTGGAGTCGAGGGACCACCCCGCGCAGTGGAGTCGAGGGACCACCCCGCGCAGTGGAGTCGAGGGGCCACCCTGCGCGGTGGAATCAAGGGGCCTTCTCATTGCATTTGAAGAACATATGGGTTCAGCAGAGAACCTGCGATTCGATTTGGAAGGATTTGTCTAGCTTATTTTTAGTCTAACTTAGGGGTCTTCAAACATTTTAGTACTAGGGCCACATTGTATATTTTACAGGTATTCAAGCGGCCATTGATGATTCCTCGATCCACATAAACGAGGTGGATGGAGGAATCATCTATAGCCATTTTACATCCATGTGTGCCCCTCAGAGTACACCTTGCATCCATGAGTGCCCATCAGAGTACCCCTTACATCCATGTGTGCCCATCAGAGTCCCCTCTTGCATCTGTGTGTCCAGCATAGTCCCCCCTTGCGTTCACGTGTGTCCAGAAGAGTCCTCCCTTACATCCACATGTGTCAAGCAGAGTCCCCCCTTACCCTTCAGGTGGCAGAACAGCTGGGTGGCAGAGCAGGTCTGGATGGAGGAAGTTTGATGAATGCTGGCTATGGGGCAATAATCACTGCCAGCATCCTAGCAACCAACCACAGCAGGGGAAGGGGGCACTTCCTGCTGGGCACTGGGGGAGGATCATGGCTGACTGTGAATGCACCAGTCACTGTATTACACTACACAGACCACTGCCAGCCAACACGGGTTGCTGTGGGCCAGATAAAGCCTTGTAGTGGGTCGGCCCATGGACCACAATTTGGAAACCCCCGGTCTAGTTCATTCACCATGTATTGGACAGCTGTGGGCTAGCTGGAAGTCTTCTCCCAACAGCATAATTGTCAGTTGGCATTCCAAATACATAAACACTTTATTTAGTCTGCTTTGTGATAAAACTTGCAGCATTATCATACCAACTGTTATGATAAAATTGATTAAAAGTCAACTTAAAAAACAATTACCATAGAGGCGATAACAAATTAAACTGAACTGCAGTTTACAACATAATGTAATCATTCCCCATCCCCAGGGGTAGGCAAATGGCTCCGTCCATTAGGAGACTCCTCCCAGGTTATGGGAAATGGATAATGCCAGTTCTGGACAGAATCTGGCAATAGTTAGTTTAACTTCTCTGTCTAAAGGACCAACTTGGTGCCTGTCGAAATGATAGATTCTCTAACTCTGGAAGAAAACCAGAGACCGCAAGAGAAGACGGGTTGAGTTTAATGGAAGTGCCCAACGTTCCCCTAAATCCCTAATGGCTGAGGGACATGTAGATGCACGTATGTACATGTTTTACAACGTGACTAGGAAAGCATTTTCCCTGAGATGTTCACTTTAAATGTTTTTTAGTCTAAAACAGTGGATGTGCCCCTTTGCTTGCCTTTATCCCGCCCTTAGGGACACTGTTCCTCCAAATGACACTAGTGATGGGGCACTATTCCTCCCACTGACACCAGAAATGCGGAACTATTTCTCTCACTGACACCTATTTTGGGGCACTATTTTTCCCACTGATACCAATGATGAAGCACTATTACGTCCACTGATACCAAGATAGGGCACTATTCCGTCCGCGGATACCAATGATGGGGCACTATTCCTCCCACTGATACCAGTGATATGGCGCTATTCCTTCCACCTGACACCAATGATCGGGCAGTATTCCTCCCACTGATGCCAATGATGGGGCACTATTCCTCCCAGTGACACCAATAATGGGGCACTATTCCTCCCACTGATGCCAATGATGGGGCACTATTCCTCCCAGTGACACCAATGCATTGCAATGCAACGTTTTTTACTCCCAGTGTCCACCAAGTCTATGGCATTGTTTACTCCCACGATGCTGGGGCATTTTCTACCCCCGCTGGCCACAGTCCGGCCCCCCTAATGTTTGAAGGGCAGTAAACTGGCCCTGTGTTTCAATTGTTTAGAGACCCCTGCTCTAAAATAAAGGAGGACGATTTGCTTGGTAGAGTTGGAATGGGAGTCCTATGGGGTGTAAGGTGCCAGTTTATGGGATACGTCTTTTAATCTGCTCAGCATGTGATGCAACTGGGCTTGGTCAAGGTGGGAAATTGACCTGCACTACGCTTCCGGGTCTGAAGTACTTTAAAACAATTATAAACTCTAGCCAGTGTGTGGCATACAAAGACCTGCAAAATATACCATCAAATATGGCTGACCGAGGAAGCCAAGTTTCCCCACTTTCGTGTTTTTATCCAGCAAAGTTAAAGTGGAGCTCCAATGAAAAATGAAAGATTCACTTTCCTGCCAACCCCCCATCGAAAATCGTGGAGCCTTAGAACAATTTGACTGTGGCTGCACCTCCAACTGCCTTCCTTCAAAGTAGTTGTAAACTTGAAGCATGAAATCTGAACAAAGCATATCCCTGTACTTGTCTCAGTCCAGAGCACTGAGTGTCATTTCTGTCTGCTGCCTCTTTCCTCTGCTATCTGCATGAATCACTTCTGACAAGTTTTCCTGACACCAAGAGATATAAGAAAGTTAATGGGAGGAACCTCCAGCACATAGCCTGTGATTGATGGCCTCAGCTCTGTTCCTGTGTGCTGTGTGATAGGGGAGGGGGTCAGGGTCCCTTCCCTCCAATCAACTTTCACTGAGCTCTGCAGAGTGTAACTTCAGCTCACGACCCCCCTGCTTTCTGAAAGCTCAGATAAGTTGTATAAGACTGCCGATAAACAGGTACAACTTATGTAGGATGATTTAATCTCTGTGTAACTCCTGAGATCAGTCACTTCACTGGATATATGTACGGGTCCACATCCACTTTAATCTACAAACACGGGAAGGAAATAGGCATTTATGTATTCATTGGTAGTCACTACTATAGACCTTAATAACATGGGAACGTGTATGGCTGTGGTGGTGCTGCCAGAGACACTGTTCTAAGAAAACCACTCTAATCTGGCACCTGATCATTTTTATATATTTTTGGTTAAATTTTTAAGTAACCCACATACAACAAACTAGTAACTTTTAGTCAATAGGATCAACAAAGTCAAAATCTTTTTGGTTATTAACCACTTAAACGGCTTTTCACTGTAAAAGTAAGTCACTTTTACTGAACAGGCAATCGCTGACTGCCAAAAAATGACATTAAGATCATAGTTGCAGCTGCCTTGTCTTAACCACTTGCTAACAAGATGCTTTTCAATGTTCCGCGGTGTCAGGACCTAGATCTGAACCTGCAACCTCTGCTGTGTCCGACGATGTCTCTTCGTGCTGGACAACAATTCCTTGGCCAAGCTTACCTTGTTCATTGTTTCTGGTGAACCTTTATCCCTTTGTTCCTCCAACGAACTTCCTATTTAAGCCATGCCTTTGGACTTCCTGTTTGCCAAATTATTGTTTTCTCTCGAGCCAATATCTCGCACTTGTCACTTCTTCTGATGTCCGTATCCTCACTACCACTCATTACTGATCTTTGGCTTGTTCCTCGACTACGCTTCTGCTTGATCTCAATCTGAAATCACTTGTTACCGACCTTTGGCCTGTTCCTTGGCTACGCTTCCTCTTGATCTCAACCTGCAATCACTTGTTACCGACCTTTGGCTTGTTCCTCAGCTGCGCTTCTGTTCAATCCCAACCTGCAACCACTTGTTACTGACCTTTGGCTTGTTCCTCGGCTACGCTTCCTCTTGATCTCAACCTGCAATCACTTGTTACCAACCTTTGGCTTGTTCCTCAGCTGCGCTTCTGTTCAATCCCAACCTGCAACCACTTGTTACTGACCTTTGGCTTGTTCCTCGGCTATGCTTCCTCTTGATCTCAACCTGCAATCACTTGTTATCGACCTTTGGCTTGTTCCTCAGCTGCGCTTCTGTTCAATCCCAACCTGCAACCACTTGTTACTGACCTTTGGCTTGTTCCTCGGCTACGCTTCCTCTTGATCTCAATCTGCAATCGCTTGTTCCTCAGCTAGGCTTCTGTTTAATCCCAACCTGCAACTACTTGTTAACGTCCTTTGGCTTGTTTATTGACTATGCTTCCGCTTGATCCCTACCTGTTATATCTGCTACTAGACCCCGGTTTGGTCACCTCCTGATGGGGTGATCCTGGGGACCTTGACCTGGTACTAACGCTCAGAAAAATCCATCTCCACCATCAGGAGCTCTGGTGAGTACCTGGGTGATCTGCTTGTATACTTATCCAGCTAGTCGGTGGGAGCCTCTCTACTGCTAGAGCTACTGGTCTCCATCTCTGACCCCTGATTGTGACAGAGGGTCCTAAGTCTAACCAAAACGTTTTTTCTTCCATTTAGAGCTAAAAAACACTGGGGAAGGATAAAAAAGTCTGACATCAGAACTAGAAACTAGAAATATGAGTCATTGAAATGGGCTGTAAGAGGAATGTGCAGATATCCACAAAAAAAAACCTTCTGTGTCCTGATTACAGAGGTTTCCCATAAGTTCCTGTTGCTCTCACCAGGACAGTAGATGAAGGGAAATATCGTCAATGAGGGAAAGATGGTAAGAAAACATACTTGAGAGTGATTTGAATACCCCCTTCTGAGGTTTGACCTTTAAATGAAGAGAACATGCAACCATTGTAGCTGGTCAATAGATCCAACAACTCTTTGTGACTCCGAGCTGCTGCCTTGCAGTACTTAGCAGACCACATAGTGCTCCATACACTGTGTTCTCCCTTTAATACACAAAGCCCCGAGATGCAGGCAGAAATGTTCAAGGTTAAAAAGAAGTCAAGTTCTACTGCTCTGGATCTTGAGGAATTATGCATTTCAATGTCTCCCCGCAGAGTACAGCTCTCTTAGGGTTTTATGTTTATATCCGAGTTAACTCTGTTCAGCCTCTTTAACAAAAACCTAAATGCAGTGAAGGAATACAAATATTGTGAAAGAAGGAGTAGACGATTTACATATTCTAATTCCAATCAAAGCGCATTATTAGAGACACTTCACATTTATCGGGCTAATAAAAACCTTGGCGCTTTTCCAATCCAATTCACGGCAATTACAATGGAACACGTCTTTTAATAAGAAAAATAAAAACCAGTTTGGAAAGCAAATTTATTTAACAGGGGATTACAAAAAAAATCCTAATTAGGCAGTCACTCAATAAATACCAGTAAGAGACTAGTCTGCACCGTCATAGATCACAGAGGTGAATGAAAACTGATTAGTTTGATAACACAAATTTAATTTTATTCCTGCAGACAGAATGCAACTGGAGCTAATAATCTTCTTATACCAACCAAATAAGTTGAACTCACAATAGATGTAAAATGGTCATTGCTTGACCTGTGCAGAATTGATCAGGGGAGGATTTCATGGCTATAAAACTGCAACTTCTGCAAACACATCCTGGCCAACCAAATAGATTTTTCTCAAACATTTTCTGTTGTGCCCCACCACCCATCACAGTTATCTCCCTGGAAAAAAATTGTGTGTCAGGACCCGGGATCTGAACCTGTGACCTCTGCTGTTTCTGGCGGTACGTTATTTCTTCTTACTGAGCCACCTAAGATACTGCACCCTGCCTGATTCCTTAGACAATCTTGCCTTGGCTCCTGCTTCTTTTGAACTCTTTGCTCCTCCCATGAACTTCCTATTTAAGCCAAGCCTTTGCAATTCCTGTTTACCAGATTGTTGTACTCTCCAGCCAATATCTTACTCTTGGCACTCCTGCTGCTGTCCACATCTTTGCTACCACTCATTACAGAGCTTTAGCTTGTTCCTCAAATACACTTCCACTTGATTCCAACCTTGTTACCGACCTTTGGCTTGTTTATTGTTTACACTTCTGCTTGATCCCTACCTGCTATATCAGCTACTGGAACCCGTCTTGCTCCCCTCCTGGTGGGGCAATCCTGTGAAGACTGCAACCTGGTACTAACACGCAGAAAGACCCATCTCCACCATCAGGAGCTCTGGTGAATACCGGTTAGTGCCTAGACCCCACACCTTGGGTGAGCCACTTCTGCTAGCCTCTGTCCCTTTGCTACCACTTGTTACTGATCTTTGGCTTGATCTTCAACTGCATTTAATATAGCATGATTCAACGTTTCCTGATAGCTTAGAAAGGTGGCCTGTCCCCTTCTTTTGACTATTGGGACTGACTATGATTGTGATTGGCCAACAGAAAATCACAGGAGCCTTTGACACAATGAGAAAGTATCAAGAGTGTATCTACTTGAAGACCAACTTAGGGCAAAATTAAATCTTCCACACCTCTCCCAACTATTCAACATTTTTATGTAACCTTCAAATCCTCTTTACTTACAGCTGAACCCAACGGGAAGTTCCCATGTCACCAGATAGTAGATATGTATGTTTTGCTTCGTTATGTAATTTGTTGGACGAAAATGTCATTTTCAGAGATTCAGTTGTATACGAATCTCCAAATGGACATAGTAACGAATGTCAACCAATCTGAAAAAATTTACTAAATTAAAGAATGCATTTGTTTCATTCGGATGATTTCTCATGATGCAATAGTGGGGAAAAACAAATAAAATTTTCAAATTTGTTCGATAATTCGTATAGTGAATGGATCAGAATTTCATTCCACTCGCTAATTTGGATACACATGATGCCAGTCAATATTGTCCAATCGGCTTCTGTGATTTCTCTTGGTGAGTTAGACTAACATCTGAAAATATCGAGTCCTTCCAGTTCAATAACATATTAACTATATAGCAGTCTTCTGGAAAAACTGCAAAATTTTTCAAATCCACTCGTAGCAACACATATACGAAACGAATGCCGAAGGTACGAAACTCATTCCGAAAACAAATCAGTTCAACATAACAAATATGATGAAATGAAATTCTTCAATGAACAAATGTGTCCAAAACAAAATGAAACGAAAGTTTCTGGTGTGCGTGTGTCTACCAAGTAGTGAAGTGGGTACCTGAAGAAGGTCCTTTTGACTTTGCAGTGCAGAAGAAACAGGACTTGGGACCAGGCACATCGAGTGATTGAGGATTCAGGTAAGTATTTGGTAATTTAGTTTATTTTTTTAAATTATAATGGGTGGTTTGGCTAATGCGGGGCTTAACGTTGCCCAGAGATGAGCTTTAACGTCAGATGGGTTGAACAGTTAATTGGCATAGTTCGCAGTGGCTTAGCCCATCATCGTAACTGGTATAGTTGGGTATTAACCCTCACACACCACTCAAAACTGCGATATCTTTGCGCACATTTCTGCTTCAATTAGAGTTTGATAATTCCATACACCGGTAAAAGCGTGTTTCTTTAATTTGTGAACAACCTTGCAGCCATCCATGATGAACATTGACGCCACGACTGATTTATCAGCATGAAGAATTTATTGACTGCTCTAACAGTACATTACCATTTGCAGCGATCTTGATAAACTGCCTTGACTTTCACAGGCTTTGAATTTTGGCTGTATTCTTTCCTTTTGGCAGATCGTGTCCATTGAATAAAAGAACTGTATAGATCAAGAATTACTTTCTCTGCCAAAGTTCATTTCTAGCTCTGAAAACCTCTTCATCCAACTGTGTGAACACACTTGTTATTCTGGCACCTAAGTGAAATCCATCAATTGGCCAGAACATTTTCTGTAAAGTCTCCCTGCCAGCGCAAATACAAAACGGTAAAGTATTTCCACTTGGAAAACACCAAGCATTGGTGTGCGACGTAAAGAAAGGAAAAGTTACAGTGACGAGACAATTGTCCATTAAAGTCTCAGCGTGGGTTCTCCTATTCAAGTAGATGTAGCGCTACCTCCTTAAGGGCCATTGGATTTTTGGGTCCCCCTTTGCAAAGCACAGCCAGGCAAAATGAATTTTCAGGCATTTACTTAGTAGTCAAAAACCACTCCAGGGTATTTTTGTTTTGTTTTAATTTATTAGGAAATAAACTTGGTTGGGGATTAGAATATATGGGATGCCCAGAACTGTAGTTGAGTGCACGGCTGGTGCAAGGATTTTTGACACCCTAGGGCAGAGGTCTCAAACTGGCGGCCCTCCAGCTGTTGCGAAACTACAAGTCCCATCATGCCTCTGCCTGTGGGAGTCATGCTTGTAACTGTCAGCCTTGTAATGCCTCATGGGGCTTGTGGTTTCGCAACAGCTGGAGGACCGCCAGTTTGAGACCTCTGCCCTAGGGGAAACCTCATTTTTCACCCCCCCCCCCCGCCATTGGCTCTGCCCTCTGACTCCACCTCCCTTTGCCCTGCCCATGTATGCAGGGGTGGAGATTTTTGCGGTGCCTCTCCACCTTTTTCTTCAGCCTTGGTTCACAGGCCTGCACCTGCGCCTCTGGACCCGGCCTGAAGACAAATAGTGGCAGCACTGGCTCGCTTCCTCACACCAGCTGTAGTTCGCAGATATATGGACAGGCTAGGGTAGTCTATAGACAGGTTGGTGTAAAGGGGAACTCTAATGTAAGGTGATCTCTGATCAACAGAGCCCCCTTACATCAGAGTCTGCAGCGTTCCCTCTTGCATTCCGATCCACAGATTTCCCCCTTTACATCACAAGCTGCAGCATCATAGTTCACAGTGTAAGGGCAGGGCAAGGGGGAACTCTGCAGACTCTAATTTAAAGAGGAACTCTGTGGACTGTGGTGCAAAGGGAAACTCTGATGTAGGGGGTGTGCACCTCATCTTAGGGTTCCTCCCATCTTACATCAGAGTTCCCCTTATCTTAGGGTCCCTACTCCCCTCTTGCATCAGTGTCCCCTGCAGATTCTTCTCAGCAGATGGCAGGGCAGTCTGTCTGTGGCATGTAGCTGTCGTGCACTGATCTAAAGTTTCTGATGCAGTCCAGGGCACTGAGGGCAAGAATGGATCCTCCTCTCCTATTTGTGGAACAGGCTCCTTTATGTGCACCGGGTCAGCAGACCGCCCCGAGCCCTTCATTGGACCACCCACATTCTGAGCCGAGCCCTTCAGTGGACCGCCCCGCCCCGGAGCTGAGCCCTTCAGTGGACTGCTCCCTGAGCCGAGCCAAGCCAAGCCTTTCAGTGGATCGCCCCGCCCGAGCCCTCAGCGCACTTCCTTGCCCCCCGCTCGAGCGAAGATGTGGAACGAACCAATCGGCCTGGAGAGAGGAGGGGGGAGCAGATGGATGAGTGACAGCGGCTGGATTGACTCAGGAGCCTGCCTTGTTCCCGTCCATTGAAAATTGCGGACTGGACGGGGATAAGAGCAAAGCTTCCTGTTTTTTTCACAAACAACTCTGCTCGGGGGGGGTGGGGTTCAGCCAATGCTGACTAATGTGCGCTCTAGGCCGGCGCCTACCTTGCCTATAGGTAGTGCCGGCCCTGGTTGAGTGTGACTTGAGAACTTGAAACTGTACTACCAAAATCTCACACGGCTGTCCTCGCGTAGCATATACAGATCAGCTTGACTGGTAAAGAAATTGGTTCAAGAACACTGAATGCAGGTGATTTTCTTCTAAGGAAACTGCCAAGGCACCTGGCTTCTCATTGGAATCCCTGAGTAAGAGGTGTAGGGTAGCTATGCTGGATCTCAGTGGCTCTCAGCTGTCTCCCTGTAGATGGCTATCTGAATATTGCACCTGGCTACTTCACCTCTATAGGCTCTGGGGTGTAGCACTTGAAGCTACTCACCCAGTCCCATGTAAAGATCTTGTAGCTCATGTGGTGACTGCTGAACAGGTCCAAATGGCTCCCAGGGTGACTCAACTAAGCCTAGCTGAGGCTGAAAGGGTGTGTGGCTTCCAATACTGCTTTCTCTCTTCCTTCTGGAAGAATGGTCAAACATTCCCATAGAAACAGTCCTAAACCTTGTGGACAGCCTTCCCAGAAGAGTTGAAGTAGTTATAGCTGCAAAGGGTGGGCCAACTCAATATTGAACCCTACGGGCTAAGACTGGGATGCCATTAAAGTTCATGTGTGTGTAAAGGCAGGTGTCCCAATACTTTTGGTAATATAGGGTATCTGAGGCAGAGTTCAGCCGTAGGTAACACACAGTGAACCTGCATCTACTGTATCTAGGTGAATTTCCAGGATGTTCTCATCTTTAATCATAGATTGTTCTTGCGTCTCTAAGTATTCTTTACCTGACAGGAGGTGGTGTTCTTTGTGTATGGACAATCGCTTTTCAAAACCGCAACCAAATTCTCATTTTTCCTAATATAGCTTTATGAAAATCACATCTGGGTGGTTGTTAGCTGACATCATAGACCGTTTTTATTTCAGACACTTTGAAATGGAAAGCCCGCTAAAAGGTGAGGCAAAGGGAATGGCCACTTTTCCTTGCTTTGCCTTCTCCTCTACCTGCGGTGTTCCTTCTTGAGGCCTCTGAGAACGGGAGCATCTCTAAACCGAAGAGCTCTCTATCATTTGACGCTGAATGAGCATATTTGGAGGAATACCTCAATGCACAGGAGCAGTAAAATGGAAAATCCTAGAGATTCTGTCGGAGTTGACTCTGCACCCTGACAATCCCTTATGGCTCTCCTGGGTCTGCCGCCAGCAATTGGGTATATGAGCCATGACAAATCTGTTGCCACATTTTACAAATGTAGCTTACATTTCAGCTGAGGTAAATAAAATCTATTATCCCTGCAAGGCATCGAATTGACAGATGTAAATAAAAATTATATTGTTACTTTTATGCAGCATTTTGCATTCCTATATGCATTTTGTCAGAAAAAAAACCTTAAAGTACCCGTCTGCTTAGTTGTGAAGTATTGCAGTCATTCATTTACAGTCATCGGGCAGAACTCATTTGGTTATCAAGCATCCAGCAGCCTCAAGTCTTCAGAGGGGACGAGTAATTGATTACGCATTGAGAGGCATTAGACAAGCTCTGAAAACTGACTGCTCTGAATTTGAAGGACTCAACACCCCCCCTGTAATGAAAGCAAACAAAATCAGATGGTTCATTTTCTGTATACCAACCAATGGTACTGGGGGGGGGGGGGGGGGGTTGACTATGGCTAGTGGGAGTAGATAATGCCTTGTGCTTGGTGGTAACTGGGAGTAAAAAATATGCAAAGCCCCTGTGGTCAGTAGGAGGGGGAATAGTGCCCCATCATTTGTGACTTATGGGAGGAATAGTGCCCCATCATTGGCCTCAGTGGGAGGAATAGTGCCCCATCATTGGTGTCAGTGGGGGGAATAGTGCCCCATCATTGGTGTCAGTGGGAGGAATAGTGCCCCATCATTGGTATCAGTGGGAGGAATAGTGCCCCATCATTGGTGTCAGTGGGTGGAGTAGTGTCCCATCATTGGTGTCAGTGGGTGGAATAGTGCCCTGTCATTGGTATCAGTGGGAGGAATAGTGTCCCATCATTGGTGTCAGTGGGTGGAATAGTGTCCCATCATGGGTGTCAGTGGGTGGAATAGTGTCCCATCATTGGTGTCAGTGGGTGGAGTAGTGTCCCATCATTGGTGTCAGTGGGTGGAATAGTGCCCCATTATTGGTGTCAGTGGGAGGAATAGTGCCCCATCATTGGTATCAGTGGGAGGAATAGTGTCCCATCCTTGGTGTCAGTGGGTGGAATAGTGTCCCATCATTGGTGTCAGTGGGAGGAATAGTGCCCCATTATTGGTGTCAGTGGGAGGAATAGTGCCCCATCATTGGTATCAGTGGGAGGAATAGTGTCCCATCCTTGTTGTCAGTGGGTGGAATAGTGTCCCATCATTGGGGTCAGTGGGAGAAATAGTGTCCTGTCATTGGTATCAGTGGGAGGAATAGTGTCCCATCATTGGTGTCAGTGGGTGAAATAGTGTCCCATCATTGGTATCAGTGGGTGGAATAGTGTCCCATCATTGGTGTCAGTGGGAGAAATAGTGTCCCATCATTGGTGTCAGTGGGAGAAATAGTGTCCTGTCATTGGTATCAGTGAGAGGAATAGTGTCCCATCATTGGTGTCAGTGGGTGAAATAGTGTCCCATCATTGGTGTCAGTGGGTGAAATAGTGTCCCATCATTGGTGTCAGTGGGAGGAATAGTGCCCCATCATTGGTGTCAGTGGGAGGAATAGTGCCCCACCCATCATTGGAGCACAGGTGTGTCAGGAGGAAGCTGTCTGTCTGGAGCTGCTGCTGATCCGTGTGAGAGGGGGCTGGTGAGGAAATCTATCCCAGCTCTCCTGGCCCCTTTCTGGGGAAGCCATGGAGGCCAGCAGGGCCTCTCCTGCTGGAAGCTCCCAGCCATCTCCTGGGCCATCAGGTGACATGCCTTCCTCTGTACAAACCATGGCTTGTGATCTTTCTGCCCCTGGTAAGGATGAAGGCTCAGAGGCAATTCAGGAGCGAGTGGTGGCCGGGATTAAAGCCCTGAATAGAGAAAGAGACAAGCTCTATAAACTGAGAGCGGAGCTGAAGCGCCTGAGAAGGCAGCGTGAGGGCTTGCATAGCCAGAAACGAGGGTCCATGGATCCGGAGATCCAACTGGCCAAGGTCCGGGTTGAACATCAGGAGACCATTGTGTCCATCATGGAAGGAAGAGATGGGCCATTTAAGGAAAAGTTTTACAATGAAAAAAGGTTTGCGAGGATGACAAAGATGGAGGTGGAGGAGGAGACCCCCAGTTCTGACCCCCTGCCCCCTCAGGTAGAGGTAAGCAGCCCCATGCCTTCCCAGGACTCAGGAGGCATGCTCAGGGCCATCCAGGTAATGGAGTCTCCTGTGCGGGGGGGATCAGCTGGCGTTTGGTGATAAGGACATAACTGATAATGTGCCTGATAATGTCAAGCCCCAAGCAGGGGATGAATCTGTTTTTGTACCATCTAACACCATGAGCAATGTAGAAAGTGTGCCCAGTGACACCCAAGTTTCTAATGCTATGTGTAGCAATGTTGTACCTGCTAATGCTGCAGCGCAGCAAGAGCTGCATTTAAAAAATGACATTTCTGAAAAGGAACTACCGGTGTCAGCAGAGCCTATTAACTCTCCTTTGGCTGAGTCTAAAGCTGTTTGCCCCACAGCTGCTGGAGACTCTACAGTGCAGCATCAGGAGACAGCCGGTATTGCAGCAACTGTGACTATTCCTGATGGGAAATTGAACGTGTGTGTGACTGATAGCAATTGTACAAGTGTGATGGACAATCGTCCCAGCTCAGTCCAAGCAAATAATAATAATGAACAGACTACTGTGACTTCAGTGTGGGGCCTTGGCCCTGATAAACCCACGTTTGCTCAGGTGGTACGCTCTGCTCCTGGTGGCTCCGCCCCCAAGCAGGGTTTCCCCCTGCAGCCTACCACTTTGGGCACCCCGGGATCTGGTCTTGGGTCTCTGGCTTCTGCTGGGGGTCCGAGAAGAAATGTGGTAATTCTCAAATGGGAAGGTAGTGCGATCCCTCCAGCACGGCGTGCAGTGGTGGATTTGATTTTGGAGATGGGTTTTGGGGCAAATGACCTGTATGCCTTTATACATGTAGCTGGGACACGGGATTATACCATTAGTTTCACCAGGCCAGAGGGTCTTGACCTGTTCTGGGAGCGATATGAGGCTCGGTGCAGGTCAAGACCTGAATGGGAAGGTCTGGCCCCAGTTGCGGTTTCGCAAAGGTCAACGGTGAAAAAGATAACCATAATACTCACCAATGAGAGTGTTCCTGCTCGGGACCTAGAGGTCTGGTTAAGGAACTATGGTGAGGTTTTGACTAAGCCCAGCAAAATCCTTGATGAACGTAACATCTGGACTGGGGGTTGGTCGGTTACAGTCAGGTTGGCCAGGGATGGGAATGTTGTCCGTCACCTGCCCTCCTCAGCTTTTATAGGGAGGGATAGGATGACTATTTTCTACCCTGGTCAGCCGAAGCTGTGTCACCGCTGTGGAGAAAAGGGGCATTTGAGCTCTTCCTGTTCAGCCTTGATATGTTCAGTGTGTCGGGGTCAGGGTCATATGGCCAAGGACTGCACCGAGATGATCAGGTGCAACCTGTGCCTGCGCCTTGGCCACCCCTGCAGCAGATGTCCTGAAGCCTGGCACAATATGGAGAAGGAGGTACTAGATGACTTGTCAAGGCTGGACAGGATGGAGGGTGATGCCCCTGGTGTACCATCCTCCTCTGCGGTGACTGACTCCCCTGGTCCTGCTCAGGATCCCTCTCCAGTTCCTGTGGCCACCCCTCCTGTGTCTGTAAGTATTCCTTCTGTATCTGTCTCTGTGTCCCCCCAGCCTACTGTATCCCCTCCTCTTGTGTCAGAACCTTCCAAGTCTGTGCCCCCCGAGTCAGTTACCCCCCAGGAGTCTACCCCTCCTAAGTCAGATTCAAAGGGAGTAACCCCCCCCACCAGGAGTGGTAGTGGGTTTTAAAAAGGTCGCTTCTGCCTCTCTAAAGGAGTCTTCTGTAAAGACTTCAAAGAAAAAAACAGGAGATAAGGGCATCTCTGAAGCTGACCTGCAGTACCTGGAGGAGAGAAGGAAGGTTGGGAAGCGGAAGAAGCAGGTGGTGAGGACGGAACAGGCTCCAGTGCCTGTCTCCAACCGTTATAGGTCCTCTAAGTGGGAGATTTCCTCATCTGGAGCTTCTTCGGAGCGAAGTTCTGATTCTGAGATGGAGTTTGAGGCGGCCTCAAGAAAGAGAGAGGCTTCTGGTGATGAGCAGCAGAGGGGAGCTAAGAAGCAATCCACCCAATAACCCAAATGGCGGTTCCCCCTCCGTTAAAAGTGGTGACAATAAATGTCGCCAGCATTAAGTCAGTAAGAGCTCGTTCTATGGCCTTCTTTTTGTTCAGCCAATTAGATGCTGAAATTTTATTTTTGCAAGAGACTAGGCTCACCTCCTTGGCAGATATTCATATGGCCAAGAGAGAGTGGAGGTATGGTCCATCTTACTGGTCTCTTGCGGCCGAGCCTTACGGCGGTGTGGCGGTGTTGTTTAAAACCGGCATGGTAACTATCCGGCGGGTTATTGAGGTGGAGATTGGGAGATGTATGGTCTTAGACGTCCTTGTGGGAGGGCAGGACCTGCGCCTAATTAATGTCTATGGGCCGCACACAAAGTGGGACAGGAAATGCCTTTTTACAAGGATCAAGCCATTTCTTTTTACATCCCGGCAAGTGGTCTTTGGAGGTGACTTTAATACAGTAACTAGGCCCAAGGACAGGAAGGACTTCAAGGACAGGCTGGGATATGATAGCGTTTTTTTAAATAGTATGGTTAGGGATGCTGGTCTTGTGGATGTGCACATTAAGCACCTCCCGGATGACACTGGGTTCACCTTTCATCGAGGTAATAGTCAGAGTAGAATAGATAGGTTTTTTTTGAAGGAGACCTCTGCTTTCTCACCCCCAGTGGTGCAGGCAGTAGAGTTCTCTGATCACTGTATGCTATCTGTGGTCCTGAATGCTTCAGACGCCCCTCAGAGGGGTAAGGGCATCTGGAGATTGAATTCGACTCTACTCAAGGAAGAACATGTTAGACAATCCTTTGAGGAATTCTTTCAGGCACAGGTGACCATCCTGGACTTTTGTAGCAGCAAGGCTGAGTGGTGGGAGCTGACCAAAAAGAGGATCGCTGGATTCTTCAGGGGCCTAGCCAATAGAAAACAGTTTAATAAATACATGACCTACCAACGTTTACGGAGGAAGCTGGATATTCTTGTCTCGAGAGGTGGAGATCCTGGGGAAATCTCCGAAGTGAAACTCCTTCTCAGGAAGTGTCAATATGACCGGCATGCCTCTTTGGTTCTGGAGAGGGACTATGGGAAGTACCACTCGCCTGACCCTTACCAGAACTGCAAACAAGGTGTAGCTGTTAAAACGGTCGTTGGCCTTAAAGACAGTACAGGTTCCTTGACAAAGTCCAGGTCAGGGATTCTGGAGGTCGTGAGGTCCTTTTATGCTGACCTTCTTGGGAGGAAAGAGCTTGACCGTGACAAGATGGAAGGCTTTTTGGACTCTACTCCAGGTCTAAATGATGAAGATGTCCCATTGATGAATTTGACAGAGGAGATCACAGTTGAAGAGGTGATGAGGGCAATTGAACAACTTGCCATCAAAAAGTCACCTGGACCGGATGGCTTGACGGCTGAGTTTTACAAAGCCTTTAAGTCTATTCTGGCCCCACATTTGGTAGAGGTTTTTAACAGTTGCCTTGCTGAGGGGGTACTTCCCCCTTCCATGAGGCACTCGGCTGTGATTCTTCTTTCAAAGGGTAAAGATCCTTCGATGATTGAGAATTGGCGCCCCATCAGCCTTCTTAATGTCGATAGAAAGATACTGGCAAAGATATTTTTCTGGCGCCTATCGTCAGTAGCAGAGTCTTTGCTTTCTCGCCATCAGCACTGTTCGGTCCAGGGTAGGTGCACCTTCACAGCGGTTTTAGCTGTCCGGGAGGCCTTGGAGCGGTGCAGGGCTGCAGGCTGGGGAAAGTATTTGCTGACATTAGATCAGGCAAAGGCTTTTGATCGTGTCAACCATGAGTACCTGTGGTTGCTCCTTAGTAAGTACGGTCTGCCGGGTGGTTTTGTCGATTGGTTAAAAGTCTTGTATAAGGGGGCAGAAAGCTTTCCTCTTGTTAATGGTTGGGTTGGGCAGTCCTTTGAGGTTGGCTCCGGGGTGCGCCAGGGTTGTCCCCTGAGTCCCCTGCTCTATGTGTTTGCAATCGACCCTTTCATCAGGAGGCTAGAGAGCGGCATGTTGTGTGGGGTACCAGTGGGTCTCCCGGGTGAGCCGCCTTTGAGGGTTGTTGCCTATGCGGACGATGTGTCAGTGATTGTCACCGGGGCGGATGAAGCAGAGGAGGTGGTCTCTCTGACATCACGGTATTCTGAAGCATCAGGCTCCAAGATCAATCAGGAAAAGAGTGAAGTCTTCTGGATGGGAAAGGAAGGTGAGGGTTTTGATCTCCCGGACACCTTTCCAGTGCCCCAGGAAAGAATTAAGATTCTAGGCATTGAATTTGGACCCAGCGATTATGGCCTCAAAAACTGGGAAGGCAGACTGGAAATTGCCAATACTAAGGTGGTCAGCTGGAAGAAATGGAAGTTATCTATGAGGGAAAGGGTTGATCTGATTAAGACTTACCTGATTCCGATCTTTTTGTATGTCAGCTTTGTCTGCATCTTGCCAGTGTCTCTCTATGCTAGGGTCAGTAGTGTGTTCTTCCAGATGTTGTGGGGGAACAGACTGAACCCCATCAAGAGGAATGTCACCTATCTATCCAGGAGGGAGGGTGGCTTAGGTATGGTCAACCCAGTTCTTTTCTTTTCACTGCTTTTTCTCAAGTTTAATATTGGTAATATGCTTGCAGTGGAACCTCCTGGATGGGCAGGCATTTTTAGATCTTGGTTTAGGCCTTTTCTGCGACTTTGGGAAGAAGGTGGCCAAGTGAAGAATCTCAGGGGTCATCGTGGTCAGCTACCAGCCTATGTCGCTCCGTGCCTGAAGTTATTACGGCAGTGGCGATTGTCGGCTGAAGATCTCAGATCGGTTCCGAGGAAAGTCCTTATGAGTCGAGTCTTGAGCGAAGTCTTTCATGACCCACTGGCCTTAAGGGATTGCCCAGGCCCAGTTTTGAGGGCAGGGTTAAGACTTATTACCCCCTAAATTCAGGGATCTGGCCTGGTTGTGCTTCCATGGGAGGCTCTATGTTAGGGGCAATTTGAAATTCCGCAGTGGGGTGGATCGTAGCTGTCCTCGGGAGGAGTGTGCAGGTGAGGAGGAGACTATGGACCATTTTCTGCTTCATTGCCCTTTTAACATAGAGGTGTACAAACAGGTGGGGCGGGCCCTCGGTGTCCCTTTCCTCTCCAGGCTGGGTTATGCTGAGTGGGTGTACGGAGCATTCAATACTGGTGGGGTTTTTTGTTTAGATACACTTTTTCTAGTTAGCCTAGTAGTCCGTTATTTCACTTGGAACGCACGGTGTCAGGTCAGCATTCGGCGTAAAATCCTTCCTGTTCAGGTGGTGGTGTATGACATTCTGCATGAGGTGGAGAAGATTCGGGTACTTGAGAGAGACAAGCGGAGTCAGGGGGCTTGGTTGAAGGCGTGGAGGGGTTTCAAGCCTCCCTGACTGCCAGGAGTCTCTTTCCCGGGTGTGGCTGTCTGTCTCTTATCACCCTAGATTATTATTTTTTGGATTAATTTTTGATAAATGGCTGCGTACATAGGTGATGGGTTGTGCCTCTTAGGCCCTCTCTGCTGCTTTATGTAAATAGTTTTGGTAACGGATTATGTATATATTGTATATATTCTGAACATTAATGTGTATTCCTTGGATTTCTGTTGAAGTTTTGTACTATGGTTTTGTTTTTTACTTTTGTATAAAATTGGTTGCTTGATTCTTTTAATAAAAGATCAATAGTGTCCCATCATTGGTATCAGTGGGAGGAATAGTGTCCTATCATTGGTGTCAGTACGAGAAATAGTGTCCCGTCATTGGTGTCAGTGGGAGAAATAGTGCCCCATCATTGGCCTCAGTGGGAGGAATAGTGCCCCATCATTGGTGTCAGTGGGGGGAATAGTGCCCCATCATTGGTGTCAGTGGGAGGAATAGTGCCCCATCATTGGTATCAGTGGGAGAAATGGTGTCCCATCATTGGTGTCAGTGGGTGGAATAGTGCCCTGTCATTGGTGTCAGTGGGAGGAATATTGCACCATTATTGGTTATAGTAAATAAAAGAATAATACCCCTTTGTTGGTGGCCTGAAGAATGGATTGGGCCTCATCTTTGGTATCAGTAGGATGAATAGTGGGGGGGAATAAAGGCAAGCAAAGGGCCGCACCTGGCCTGCAGGCTGCAGTTTGGAGGCCACTGGTGTAAACACAATTTCCAGCCTACTCTTTCAACAACATGCTATAGATATTCTTTTCCCAACCGCACAAAAATAAGATTCTCTCAGAAACCATGAATCAGACCAAGACAGAAGTATAGTTAAATCACACTTGTTTAATAATAAATGTAAATAGAACGCTGTCCCAGCTCTCTATCCAACCCTCCCTAGCCCACTTGAACAAATCTACCCTACCTTCCACCCTTACCCCAGCTTCTTTCACACCTCAATAGCACAGTAATGCCCCCCTTCACTTATACCCCCTCGGGCCAAAATCCCCTTGGTGCTGTTTGGGCCCATAGAGTTGTATGCAGGGGTGGGACAAGGGGTGGGCAGGAGGGGAAGTTGCCCTGAGCGCGGCAAAGCAAAGGAGCAAAAATAGACGCAGGGTGGTACACCCATTCTACTGCATGTATTAATAGTGTGGGAGAGGGGCACAATTCTGAATCATTGCCCAGGGCACTGGACGACCCAGTCCCGGTACCGGTTGTATGTGTCCATACATGTATGATGACAGAGTCTGTAAACAGTGTAGCGGGATGTTGCTGTACTATGGAGGTAAGAAGCTGGGGGAAGGTGGGGATGTTGTGTAGATTAGTTGGCCATTATATATACTGTAGCTTGGATGTCTAAAACGGAATGATAATCAAATAACTGATAGTTTCAGATAGTGAAATAATATCTTCTAGGTGTCTGACCCCAGCCATCTAAAATCTAACTTTCATTAACTTCAATAAAAAACTAAAGATAAAAATAGATATTAACGCTGTACTGTGTGTGCCGTTAATTACTGCGGCTGCTACTGAGTATTTAATTAGTGACGGAAATCTCTTCCACTTCTATCTCCCTTCCATCTCCTGCTCACAAATTATATTTTGCTTTTTAAAGGAAGGGCAAAGGGAAGGAGAAGGAATATTCATCTCAAAAGTCCAACAACTTCAGCAACCAAAAATTTAAAAAAAAACAAGAAAAACATCTAAAATGGGATTTTTTTACTCCCTGTAAAATATTTTTCTTGGAGTCCATTGAGAGACACAAGTAGTAGTATACAGCCGTGGCTAAAAGTTTTGAGAAGGACACAAATAATAATTTTTACAAAGCCTGCTGCCTCACTTTTTATGATGGCAGTTTGCATATACACCAGAAGGTTATCAGGAGAGATCAGAGAAATTGCAATTAATTGCAGAGTACCTCTTTGCCATGAAAATGAACTTAATCCCCCCCCAAAAAATGTCCACTGCATTTCAGCCCTGCCACAAAAGGACCAGCTGACATTATGGCAGTGATTCTCTCGTTAACACAGGTGTCAGTCTTTTGACAAGGACAAGGCTGGAAATCACTCTGTAATGTTGATTGAGTTAGAATAACAGATGCTTTAAGAGGAGGGTGGTGCTTGAAATCATTCTTCTTTCCCTGTTAACTATGGTTACCTGCAAAGAATTCCCTTCCACAGGCGGTGGTCTCAGCGGGGGGGCATCAATAGTTTCAAAAAACTATTAGATAAGCACCTAAACGACCGCAACATACAGGTATATACAATGTAATACTGACACATAATCACACACATAGGTTGGACTTCATGGACTTGTGTCTTTTTTTGACCTCACCTACTATGTAACACATGCAGTCATTAATGCTTTGCACAAAAAGGGATTCAGAAGCAAGGATGCTACTAAGATTTCACCTAAAGATTCAGAAGCAGGAGGGGGGGGGAGGGGGGGCACCACCAGTGCAGAGCTTGCTCAGGAATGGCAGCAGGCAGGTGAGTGTATCTGCACACACACAGTGAGGGGAAGACTTTCGGAGGATGGCCTGGTGTCAAGAAGGGCAGCTAAGAAGCCACTTCTCTCCAGGAAAAATATCAGGGACAGACTAGGGGAAAGTCATTTTGTCTGATGAATCCCCTTTCCGATTGTTTAGGGCATATAAAATGTTTTGGTTGTGCACACATGCGAGTCCTTAAGTAGAAAGTGTAATGGGGGGGGGGGGGAACGACAAAAAAAATGCTGAATTTCAGGGCTTTATTCTTTTTGTGGACTAGGTAAACCATGAAATATGTCAACTAAATGTGAATTCTCTCTAAGCACCAAATTAAAAAAAAATACCCCAAAAAATATTTAAAAAAATATTTGACGTGGGGTCCCCCCCCCCCCAAATCCATACCAGGCGCCTAGGTCCTGGCATAGATTTTAAGGGGAACTCCATGCCAATTTTTTTTTAAAACTGGCGTGGGGTCCCCCCCAAAATCCATACCAGCCCCTTATCCAAGCATGCAGCCTTGCAGGTCAGTATAGGGGGGGTGAGCACCCCCCCTCCTGAACCGTACCAAGCCACATGCCCTCAACATGGGGGGGGTGGGTGCTTTGTTGATGGGGACAATGGCCTCTTCCTGACAACCCTGGCCGGTGGTTGTTAGGGTCTGCGGGCAGGGGGCTTACCGGAATCTGGAAGCCCCCTTTAACACTCCTACCTATCACACTTTTGAAGGTCCTTGAGCACCAGGACAGTGGAATTACCCACAAAATGACCCCATTTTGGAAAGCAAACACCCCAAAGTATATTCTATGAGGCATGGGCTGCAGATAGGTACTTGGGTACTCTGATGGGCTGCAGATAGGTACTCGGGTAACTTGATGAGCTGCAGATAGGTACTCTGGTACTCTGATGGGCTAGTGACAGGTACTCGGTTACTCTCATGGCCTAGTGACAGATACTTGGGTACTCAGATGGGCTGTGACAGGTACTCAGGTACTCATATGGACTGTGACAGGTACTTTAATGGGTGGTGACAGGTCCTCTTTATTGGGGGGGGCAATCAGTGTGATTGGTGTACACTGTAAGCGGTAACGAGATGTTACCACAATCTCCTCCCACACGATCGGTCACTCTGTGTTTACATTTAGTGATCAGCTGTGAAAGGATCACAGCCGATCACGTGGTAAACAGCCACTGGCCAATGGCTGTTTACCAGCATCGGTGACGAGCAGTGTTCCCGCGCGCATGCGCCATGCAAAGTGGGGATGTACCATCTGTGATTCGCCGTGACTTCATCACGGCCGATCACGTGGTAAACACCCATGCCCAATGGCTGTTCACCCCCCTCAGTGACGAGCGGTGTTTCCGTGACACGCCGCCACCAACAGTACAGGGCTGCATGCACACGATCGCGCGCATGCCCTGTTTAAATGGACGGACGTCATATGACGCCCGCCCAGAACGAGAGCCGCGCCGCCCAGCCGTTAATAAAAGAATTGTCAAAAACTCTCTCTTGTTTTTGTATTTTTAACACTTTTTTGGTGAATGGGTAGGGGAACGATATCCCCCTTACCCATTTACATAGGGGGGCAGGATCTGGGGGCCCCCAGATTCCGATAAGCCCCCTGCCCGCAGAACCCGGACAACCACTGGCCAGGGTTGTCAGGAAGAGGCCCTTGTCCCCATCAACATGGGGACAAGGTGCTTTGTGAGGCACCCCAAAGCACCCTCCCCATGTTGAGGGCATGTGGCCTGGTATGGAGGGGGGGGCGCTCGCTCGTCCCCCCCCCCTTTTCTGGTATGCCAGGCTCCTTGCTCGGATAAGGGTCTGGTATGGATTTTTGGGGGGACCCCACACCAATTTGAAAAAAAAAAAATTGGCGTGGGATTCCCCATAAAACCCCCCCAGGCACGATATTTAAAGGAATATTTCATTTTTATTGAAAATAAAGTAGATCAAAATGAGATTGATTAAAGTTGCTGCAGCTATCACTAATGTGCTCCCACAGGTAACAGTATGCAAATGAAAAAAAGTGTGATAGCGCTGCAATAATACAATCTATATAAAATAAACCAAAACTTCAACTAACAGTGCAATATAAAAATAAATTAAATATAATGAAAAGAAGTCCAATAATCAGTAGATGATAATTCCTTCAGTGATGTGAAAAAAACACGTGATGCTTCTTCTAAAAAACTCTTTATCCTGAGTGCTCCCACCACCACATGCAATGGCCGCTCACCTCCTTTATACAACCCCAAGGGGTCAAACACGCCTTTGCACTTAGTGCCAATAATCTCTCCAGGGGATCCTCTGTGATCTTTACTTTGCTCAAGAGAAAACGATCTATGACCAGCATGGGTTCCATCCACTGTGCTGGTTTAAACCACAATCCATATTTAAGACCAGTAGATGCAGAAATACATAAAAAAGACAAGAAAAGTGCCTCCTATAGTGCAGTATCCGAGGGATTAGAAAATTAAACCTCTCCACCCCAGCTAGCAATAAACTCACATTTATTAAAACAATTAAAAGCATAGATACAAGTCTGAACAGTCTCACTCAGTATCATTCAGTCCACCGCCAGGCTCCACCTCTACGAGTTTCGCCACCTCCCACGTGGCTTCATCTGGAGGAGTGTGCCAAGCGGCTGTGGCGGGACCAATATTTAGGGTACAGTGTAAAAGGAAGCAATGACCTTATTTACAAACAGCTGCAGCGTTCGTAGGACGCCCGCACATGCGCAGTAGATCGATACTGAGTGAGACTGTTCAGACTTGTAATGTTTTATTCACATTCATGTGATCAGGACTGCAGTGCAGTTCCATATAATAAACTTGGTAGCAATTGGCACTTGCAAAATCCGCGGAAACGCCGATTAGCGCAGATTCGGCATTTACAAGCGCTTGTTCACTGCTAATAGCGCTCTTTTTCATTTGCACATTCGCTTTGTTGAAGTCATAATTCGCTTAATTGGGAGCTATTAAATGCAGAGTGACCATAACTTCCCGGTTTTCTTAGTAGATCAACCCCTTAGTGTCAGATTTGTCCTGCTAAAAATCGCTGATCACCGCCATACACTAGTAAAAAAAAAATTCCATAAATATATCCCATAGTTTGTACTTGCTATAACTTTTTTTGCGCAAACCAATCAATATACACTTATTGGGATTTTTTTTTGTTTTAACCAAAAATATGAAGCAGAATACATATTGGCCTACATTTTATGAAGAAATTAGATTTTCCCCATTTTTTTACTGGATATGTTTAAGGCCCCTTTCACACTGGGGCGGGGGCAGCGGTAAAGCGCGGCTATTGTAAGCAGCGAGTTGCTGCGCTAATCCATCACCTGAGACAATAATCAGCGAGAATAAATATAAATAAGGTTAAAAACTACTGTGGTAGACAATTAATACTGTAATTGGATAAATAAATAAAATGTAAGGAGCAACAATGGGCAGCTGCTCACAAGATCACTATATGATAAATAGTGAGGATGAACAGCCTAAAAACACCTGAGTAATGTCATCGGGGAAAAGAGAGAAATTCCTATACAATAAGGAAAATATTCACCACTGACACAATATATAATAATCAATGTGACATCATAACTAGGGTGCAGCATGCAAGCATCTAAAAAAATTGTCACCAAAACTATGTGACATATAAAACACTCCAATCACTGTGTGCTAAATATGTGCAAATTTCTGCAATAAACTGCAAAGTGACATGCCAAAAAAACGTGACAATAAATAAATCAATAAATGTGGCTATGTACATAAGGATGCAACAAAGTCCATATGTGCAAATAGCAGTGTGCAAGACTCAATTGTAGATGGAAACCAGGTGAAATAAATGAATGAAACTACAAATCAAACAATGCAAAACAGTTCATAAGTGCAAATCACAAGATAGTGATGAATGGGTCAGAATGAAAATATTCCTTCTTTGAGTGAATAAAAAAGTTCCACAGTGCAATGCTTAAAAGAAGCAAAGTAGTGACTCCTCTTCGTGTACCAATCACACAATAGTGAGCAGTGGCCTCTTACCTTACGGTAATGAGGTAATAGTATTTGGTGTATGCCAGTAGAGGCTACCTCTCCTTGTAGTCCTGAGCCACGGTGTAATCCCAACAGGGCTTGATCCTAGAAACTATATCATACAGTCATGGCCAAGACCAGTTAAGAGTTCCCACTCAAAGGAGAGATGTCCCTTCCTTGTATTACTACGGCAATACCTGTGTGAACAAAATCCGTAAGCCCATATGCTCCCCACAAGGAAAGGAAGAGCAGATTAATAACTACTTGATGTATAAGGTGCTAGTTGCTCAGGGTCCACACAGATGCTGCTTTCAATTGAAATGTGCCTTGTAGGGGAGATAGTACATTCCAGCTGAGCCAAAAAATAAAGCGGTGGAGCGGTGTGCTGTTTAGGAGTGAGGCGCAGGAATGTGATATTTTTTGTTCACACAGGTATTGCCGTAGTAATACAAGGAAGGGACATCTCTCCTTTGAGTGGGAACTCTTAACTGGTCTTGGCCATGACTGTATGATATAGTTGGCCGAAAGCAGCCGAGAGCCGCCGAGAATGGCCGAAAGCAGCCGAGAGCCACCGAGAATGGCCGAAAGCAGCCGAGAGCCGCCGAGAATGGCCGAAAGCAGCCGAGAGCCGCCGAGAATGGCCGAAAGCAGCCGAGAGCCGCCGAGAATGGCCGAAAGCAGCCGAGAGCCGCCGAGAATGGCCGAAAGCAGCCGAGAGCCGCCGAGAATGGCCGAAAGCAGCCGAGAGCCGCCGAGAATGGCCGAAAGCAGCCGAGAGCCGCCGAGAATGGCCGAAAGCAGCCGAGAGCCGCCAAAAGGCTCAGAATCAGCGGGGGATCGGCGTATAACACACACCCACGATTTTCCCCTTATTTTAAGGGGAAAAAAGTGCGTGTTATATGCCGATAAATACGGTATTTATTTCACCTGGTTTCCATCTACAATTGAGTCTTGCACACTGCTATTTGCACATATGGACTTTGTTGAATCCTTATGTACATAGCCACATTTATTGATTTATTTATTGTCACATTTTTTTGGCACGTCACTTTGCAGTTTATTGGAGTGTTTTATATGTCACATAGTCTTGGTGACAATTTTTTTTAGATACTTGCATGCTGCACGCTAGTTATGATGTCACATTGATCATTATATATTGTGTCAGTGGTCAATATTTTCCTTACTTATTGAATAGGAATTTCTATCTTTTCCCCGATGACATTACTCAGGTGTTTTTAGGCTGTTCATCCTCACTATTTATCATATAGTGATCTTGTGAGCAGCTGCCCATTGTTGCTCCTTACATTTTATTTATTTATCCAATTACAGTATTAATTGTCTACCACAGTAGTTTTTAACCTTATTTATATTTATTCTCACTGATTATTGTCTCAGGTGATGGATTAGCGCAGCACCTCCCTTCATTTTTACATTACTGTCCACCCGGGTTTGGCTGACCCTGATTTGGTGCATGCAGCATTTCCACTTGCTTTCCTTTTTCCTATATGGTAGCGCAGGAATAAATATCTTTATTTATTGTAAGCAGCGCTTTACCGTCGGTATTTGGCCGCTAGCGGGGCGGTTTTACCCCCGCTAGCAGCCGAGAAAGGGTTAAAAAAAAAAAAACTGCAAAGCGCGCTTTGCCGGCAGTATAGCTGCGCTTTCCCATTGATTTCAATGGGCAGGAGCGGTGAAGGAGCAGTGTATACACCGCTCCTTCACCACTCCAAAGATGCTGCCAGCAGGACTTTTTTTTCCTGTCCTGCTAGCGCACCGCTCCAGTGTGAAAGCCCTCAGGGCTTTCACAATGGAGAGACAGCAGTGGCTGTTTCGGGTCGGTTTGCAGGCACTATTATTAGCGCAATAGCGCCTGCAAACCGCCCCAGTGTGAAAGTGGCCTTATAGCAAACAGTAAAAAATATTTTTTTTGAAATGGTTGCTCTTTTTTTGTTTATAGCGCAAAAAAATAAAAACAGCAGAGGTGATCAAATACCACTAAAAGAAAGCTCTATTTGTGGGGAAAAAAAGACATCAATTTTATTTGGGCACAGTGTCGCACGGCCGCGCAATTATCAGTCTAACCGCTTGCCGACCGGCCGCTGTCATTATACTGTGGCAGGTCGGCACGATCCCGCGAATCGCCGTAGCTGTACATCGGCTCGCGGGATCAGAATAGCAGGCACGCGTGCCGCTGCACTGCGGGGGTGCCAATGCTCGTGGCCGACAGTCACGATGACCACAGGCTACAAACGATCGCGGGCACGAGAGGCAGAACAGGGACGTGTGTTCGTAAACACACAAATCCCTGTTTTGTTCTGTGAGGAGAGACAGATCGTGAGTTCCTAATAGCTAGGAACCACGATCTGTCATTTCCTATAGTCAGTCCCCTCCCCCTACAGTTAGAACACACACAGGGAACACACTTAAATCCCTTGATCGCCCCCTAGTGTTAACCTCCTTCCCTGCCAGTGACATTTTTTACAGTAATCAGTGAATTTTTATAGCACTGATCGCTGTATAAATGCCAAAGGTCCCAAAAGTGTCCGATGTGTCCGCCATAATGTCGCAGTCTCGATAAAAATTGCAGATCGCCGCCATTACTAGTAAAAAAAAATATATATATAATAAAAATGCTATAAATCTATCCCCTATTTTGTAGACGCTATAACTTTTGCGCAAACCAACCAATATGCGTTTTTTTTTTTTTTTACCAAAAATATGTAGAAGAATACATATCGGCTTAAACCGAGAAAAAATTAGCTTTAAAAAAAAATGTGGATATTTATTATAGCAAAAAGTACAAAAATTTGTTTTTTTTTTTTTCAAAGTTGTCGCTCTTTATTTGTTTATAGCGCAAAAAAAACAAAACGCAGAGGCGATCAAATACCACCAAAAGAAAGCTCTATTTGTGGGAAAAAAAGGATGTCAATTTTGTATGGGTGCAGCGAACGACCACGCAATTGTCAGTTAAAGCGACGCAGTGCCGAATCGCAAAAAAAATGGCCTGGTCATTCAGCAGCCAAATCTTCCGGGGCTGAAGTGGTTAAATAACGCAGTGCCGTATCACATGAAGGGGGGTAAACCTGGTCATGAAGGGGGTAAACCTTTCCGGAGTTGAAGAGGTTAAATAATGCAGTGCCGTATCGCCTGAAGGGGGGTAAACCTGGTCATAAAGGGGGTAAACCTTCCGGAGCTGAAGAGGTTAAATAACGCAGTGCCATTTAGCATGAAGGGGGGTAAACCTGGTCATGAAGGGGGTAAACCTTCCGGAGCTGAAGAGGTTAAATAACGCAGTGCCGTATCGCATGAAGGGGGGTAAACCTGGTCATGAAGGGGGGTAAACCTTGCAGAGCTGAAGAGGTTAAGTAACGCAGTGTCGTATCGCATGAAGGGGGTGATGAAGGGGGGTAAACCTGGTCATGAAGGGGGTAAACCTTCCGGAGCTGAAGAGGTTAAGTAACGCAGTGCGAATCGCATGAAGGGGGTAAACCTTCCGGAGCTGAAGAGAATAAATAATGCAGTGCCGTATCGCATGAAGGGGGTAAACCTTCCGGAGCTGAAAAGGTTACATAATGCAGTGCTGTATCGCATGAAGGGGGGTAAACCTGGTCATGAAGGGGGTAAACCTTTCGGAGCTGAAGAGGTTAAGTAACGCAGCGCCGTACCGCATGAAGGGGGGGTAAACCTGGTCATGAAGGAGGTAAACTTCCGGAGCTAAAAAGGTTAAGTAACGCAGTGTCGTATCACATGAAGGGGGGTAAACCTTCCGGAGCTGTAGAGTTAAGTAACGCAGTGTTGTATCGCATGAGGGGGGTAATGAAGGGGGCTAAACCTGGTCATGAAAGGGGTAAGCCTTCCGGAGCTGAAGAGGTTAAGTAACGCAGTGTCGTATCGCATGAAGGGGGGTAAACCTGGTCATGAAAGGGGTAAACCTTCCGGAGCTGAAGAGGTTAAGTAACGCAGTGTCGTATCGCATGAAGGGGGGTAAACCTGGTCATGACGGGGGTAAACCTTCCGGAGCTGAAGAGGTTAAGTAACGCAGTGCCGTGTCGCATGAAGGGGGTAAACCTGGTCATGAAGGGGGTAAACCTGGTCATGAAGGGGGTAATGAAGGGGGGTAAACCTGGTCATGAAGGGGGTAAACCTGGTCATGAAGGGGGTAAACCTGGTCATGAAGGGGGTAAACTTTCTGGAGCTGAAGAGGTTAAGCATAAAAATGTGAAAAATATTTTTAAAAAATGGATACAAGTCAGGTATTGGTATTAAAATTCAATTCTTCGCTACAGTTGGAAACTCTTTGGCAAGTTCCAAGAAAACGATTCCGCGCTTCAGTGCCAAGCATTGTCCTGGTGCCAGTGGAAGCGACATCTCGTATTCCCAGCCACAGGTTCTATAAACTGTAGTGACAGCTCTGAGCATTACTGCAGCGTCTAGTATATTAACATTAATCATGGCGATCATTATCACATCAGTGTAACTTTTTTATTCAATTTGCAATAGCACCTTCTATGATGCCTCTCGCAGTCAAAAGTAATGGAGAAAGATTATCGCGCTCCCTTCCAAGTTATTGAATTTTGTTTCACTCAAGGGCAGAGATGCCAAAAGGGTACCATCAATCCCCCCCTCCTCCACTCTCCCCTCTCCAGGGATGCCCTCTCCAAGATTGTAATGAGCTGTCAGCGGTGTAGACGGATCTCACAGCCTTGGGTCACGATCGCTCTCGTACCTTGCACCTCCACGTGAAATAGATCAAACCCATATTGCTCTTATGGAAAAGGCGGCGTGTAGACCTCTGCGGTGAAATTGCAGGCCATATTTGTTGTACCGAGGGATGATGAAGAACACGTCATAGCTGGTTCTTTCTATACAGCCTCCGGTTGCTGGGAGATAAGAGAGATCTCAGCGGCCCGGAAGTCAGAGCCTGCGGAAAGTTCTATTTAGAACCTGCTGTCAGGAGACAACTACAAGAAATATCGGGCCGTGTGCATGAACTCCATGTGGTCTAATGGGAGGCAGAGCTGTTTATCATCTTCAATTCACAGGTTGTGGATATAAAAATCAAAGCCTAGTGTGTCAGATTGGTTGCACAGTCTGGGGAGACTTGTATAAGAATCTGGTCTCCCGAGAACCCGACTAACCTTTTCATCCAGCGATACTTCTGCAGCGTTGGAAGGTGGCGGACTACACAAAGAACAAGAGATTGGCGTGGATCTCTGAAAATAGTTCATGCTACTTAACCGCTTCACCCCCGGAAGATTTTACCCCCTTCCTGACCAGAGCACTTTTTGCGATTCGGCACTGAGTCGCTTTAACTGACAGTTGCGCGGTCGTGCGACGTTGCACCCAAACAAAATTGACGTCCTTTTTTTCCCACAAATAGAGCTTTCTTTTGGTGGTATTTGATCACCTCTGCGGTTTTTATTTTTTGCTCTATAAACGGAAAAAGACCGAAATTTAAAAAAAAAAGAATGATATTTTCTACTTTTTGTTATAAAAAAAATCCAATAAACTCAATTTTAGTCATACATTTAGGCCAAAATGTATTCGGCCACATGTCTTTGGTAAAAAAAAAAGAGCGACGATTTAAAAAAAAAAAAAAAAAAACAGCAATATTTTTTACTTTTTGCTATAATAAATATCCCCCAAAAATATATAAAAAAAATAATTTCTTTCTCAGTTTAGGCCGATATGTACTCTTCTACATATTTTTTGTAAAAAGAATCGCAATAAGTGTATATTGATTGGTTTGCACAAAAGTTATATCGTCTACAAAATAGGAGATAGATTTATGACATTTTTATTATCTTTTTTTTTTTATTAGTAATGGCGGCGATCTGCGATTTTTTTTTTTTTATCATGGCTGCGACATTATGGCGGACGCATCGGACAATTTTGACACTATTTTGGGACCATTGTCATTTATACAGCGATCAGTGCTATAAAAATGCACTGATTACTGTGTAAATGACACTGGCAGGGAAGGGGTTAAACACTAGGGGGCGATGAAGGGGTTAAGTGTGTCCTAGGGAGTGATTCTAACTGTGGGGGGGGTGGGCTTCAACTCACATGACAGCGATCACTGCTCCCGATCACAGGGAGCGGTGATCTCTGTCATGTCACTAGGCAGAACGGGGAAATGCCTTGTTTACATAGGCACTTCCCCGTTCTGCGGCTCTGTGACACGATCGCCGCCGCAGGCGTGGTCACGCTGTACGTGGCGGGCGCCCGCCTGCTAGCCCCGCCAATTAAAGGGGACGTACAGGTACGCCCATTTGCCCGCCGCTGCCATTGTGCCAACGTATATCGGCGTGGTGCCGTCGGCAAGTGGTTAAAGCACATGAACGACAGTCGGAATATGGTTATTGTTTATCATCGAAAATAAAATGGTAAGATAATAAAGATGTGGCGTAACTAGAACCTTCGGTGCAAGAAACCATAAAGGGACCCCCTCGGCCAGGGTCCTTCTCTCTGAGCCCAGTGGCGGAATGCCAAGGCCCAGTCGCAAGTGTGACCTTTGTGACAGTGGTAATTCCGTCACTGGTGTCAGTATTTTTTTTTTTTTTTACAATATTATTTTTCACAATTTTTTTTTCTTTTTTAGGAGCCCGTTGGGGGGCTTGGTGAGATATCAGGAGTCTAAACAGACCTCTGATGTTTCACCTTTGAGACAGAGAAAGAAGATTGAGAATACGGCCCTCAATCCCCTTCTTTGCAGTCTAAGGTGCACAAAATGAATGGACAGGAATAGCTCTGTATAAAACTTCCTGTTCATACACAAACTGAAGCATAGGAAACACAGTTTACTATGTTTCAGTTATGAATGGTCATAGTCAGTGATCGTTATGGATCACTGACTCTCCATTCAGAAAAGGAAGGGGCTGGACAATGATACATTAACCAGCCCCCTTCCCCCCCGCTCTCCATCTTGACAGATCCCCCCAATTGTGACCCCTGTAGGTATGCCCGTGTAGCACCGTCCTAAATGGGTGCTAGGCTAGGTAAATGGAGTGACTGGCTCATTTGTATTCAGTTGAGCTACATGTTTTGGAATGTTCTGGGTTTCACTGGCTGCAGGGTTGGCTGCTTCCCCCTGTCTGTCTGGAAATGTTCTGGAGGATAGAGGGCAGGTAGTCAGATTAGCTGCTACATATTTGTGCAGTCCTGGTCAATCCCTGGGGAGAGATGCCCAGATGGTGGCTTTCTGGGTCTTAAGCCTTGTACACACGATCCGATTTTCTGAAAAGCCTCGGACTTTTGTCCGAAGGGCGTTGGCCAAAAACTTGTCTTGCATACAAATGGCACACAATTGTCGGCCAACAAACACGAACGTAGTGACCTACTACGTGTTTTTTCAGCTCTTTAGTGCCACCCTTTGGGCACCTTCTGCTAATGTTGTTTTTGGTGAGCATTGATTCCGAGCATGCGCATCTGTACTTTGGACTTTTGTACACACAATAAGAAAATCCGACAACAGACCGTTGTCTGTGGAAAATTTATAAACCTGCCATCCAACATTTGTCCTCGGAAAGTTGGCCAATAATTGTCTGATGGAGCGTACAAACGGTCAGATTTTCCACCAACAGCCTGTCATCACACAATTCCCGTCGGAAAATCTGATCGTGTGTACGAGGCTTAAGATCAGAAATGTTTTGTCCCTGAGGAGGACATCACAGCCTGGGGGGGGTGGAAGTCTTTTAGCCCCCTGGGCAAGCGTGCCATGTGGCTGATGTTCAATGAGGTCCCAGCTAGGCTGGCTGAGGGGCCTATTCTAGTCAAAGTTTGATGGGACCCGGGACTATATTTACAGTTCGGGACTGTCCCGTGGGATCCGGGACTATATTTACAGTTCGGGACTGTCCCGTGGGATCCGGGACTATATTTACAGTTCGGGACTGTCCCGTGGGATCCGGGACTATATTTACAGTTCGGGACTGTCCCGTGGGATCCGGGACTATATTGACATTTTGGGACTGTCCCGTAGGATCCGTGACCATATTTACATTTCTGGACTATATTTACATTTTGGGACTGTCCTGTGGGATCCGGGACTATATTTACATTTCGGGACTGTCCCGTGGGATCCAGGACTATATTTACATTTCGGGACTGTCCCGTGGGATCCAGGACTATATTAACATTTTGGGACTGTCCCGTAGGATCCGATACTATATTTACATTTCAGGACTGTCCCGTGGGATCCAGGACTATATTTACATTTCGGGGCTGTCCCGTGGGATCCGGGACCATATTTACATTTCGGGACTGTCCCGTGGGATCTGGGACAGTTGGGGGGTATGCATATATCACGCATTATTTTGTGTTTCAATAATGCATGTTAAATCCATCAACTCATAGATGTGATTCCAGACTACAGGTAAACTTTGGACATCTTTTGATTCACAATATTTTGTGTATAACGGATCATAAAATATGTTGATAAACTAGAAAATAACATTCTATTAAAGTGTGTAAATAAAAGCCCCAGCCACTTTCCATAATTCTTTATAAAACGGTATGTTCTCCCTTAGCAGGTTATTTATATGTGACACGTTCAATTATGATATGGAAAATGGAAGTAAAGAAAAAAGTATTTTCCTTTCTGTTCTATTTAATTTACTTCCGTTCAAGTTAATTCAGTATTTCTATCCACTCTTCTGATAAGAGGAAATAATAAAATCCATCATTCATACAGTCGCACAATACGCGGAACCTCTCATAGGTTGTTGGGTTCTTATCAGGATGGCCCAGAAGCGGTAGACCGTGGCGGCGGAGTGATTATATCCCGGCTTCAAGGGTTAGGTCTCTTTCCATCATGTAAGTCAGCTGAACGTCTCTATTACCTTCTTCTACAGCGCAAAACTAGAACAATTCTGGGGAAATTCCTTCCAAAAATGCTGCCACTGTAGGTAAATACCAGGAAATCGTCTCCAGCCAATCCATGAATGGGGTTATCTCACACATACATCACACAGAGGGATCGCCAGATCCGATAGTAAAGGATTCCAAATGACTTTAACCCTTTCGCTGACAGGGCCGTTTTTTTGCGTTTTTTTTGCACACATGTTTAAAAAATCATTTTAGGCCTGAAGATTACACACAAACCCCCCCCCCCCCCCCAAACATTATATATTTTCTGAAAAAAGAGCAGGGCACTTACACCCCCTTCCTGCCCAGGCCATTTTTCAGATTTCAGCGCTGTTACACTTTGAATGACAATTGCGCGGTCATACCACACTGTAACCGTGTGACATTTTTATCATTTTATTCACATAAATAGAGCTTTCTTTTGGTGGTATTTACCGTATATACTCGAGTATAAGCCCACCCACCTAATTTTACCACAAAAAACTGGGAAAACGTATTGACCCGAGTATAAGCCTAAGGTGAGAAATGCAGCAGCTACTGTAAGTGGAAAAGAGGGTCAACAATGCCCATTTGCAGCCTCACTGTGCCCATATACAGCCATAGGTCCCCTAGGGGGCATCTAGGTCCCTAAGGGTTCCTAGATGCCCCCTAGCTGCAGCCAAAATTTGGGGTCTCTGGACCAAAAGGGTCCCGAAATGACATTGCTGCAGATGGACACAGTTGACTGAAATTTGGGGCCCTGTATCTTGGGGGCCACTTGGTGCTAGAAACCCCAAATTTGGTGTGCAAACCCAGTGGAACTTGCACTACAACATATCCAAAGCTGGGGTTCCTAGCACCAGGTGGCCCCAAGATACAGGGCCCCAAAATCAATTTGGAAAATGTCAACCACTTTTCTGCAGCAGAAAATGACATTTTCCGAACCGAATTTGGGGCCCCGTATCTCGGGGCCACTTGGTGCTAGGAACCCCAGCTTTGGATATGTTGTAGTGCTAGTTCCACTGAGTTTGCACACCAAATTCCACTGGGGTTCCTAGAACCAAGTGGGCCCAAGATAAGGGGCCCCAAAGTCAGTTTGGAAAATGTCATTCTCTGCTGCAGAAAAGTGCTTGACTCGAGTATAAGTCGAGGGGGGCATTTTCAGCACAAAAAAATGTGCTGAAAAACTCGGCTTATACTCGAGTATATACGGTAATTACTCCTGGTTTTTTTATTTTTCCTAAAAAAAAAAAAGACCAAAAATTTTGAAAAAAAAAATGTTTTTCTTAGTTTCTGTCAGTAAGTTTTGTAAATAAGTATTTTTTCTCCTTCACTGATGGGCACTGATGAGGAGGCACGAATATGTCGCACTTATGGGGACTGATAGGTGGCACTGATATGTGGCACTAATGAGCACTGATAGGTGGCACTAGTGGGCACAGATAGGCGGAAAGGATAGGCGGCACTGATGGGTGGCATTGATAGGCAGCAGTGATGAGCATTGATGGGCACCAGTGATGGGCAGCACTGACAGCCAGCACTGACTGGCATCACTGATTGCTGACACTTGTGGGCACAGATTAGTGCCAATTGTGGGCACTGATTGCTGGCTGTGGTATTGCTGGCATTGCTGGCACTTAATTGTAATCAAGGCACCCTGATTACATCCCTAGATGTCCTCTGTGAGGAGATGCGGCTCATTGGCTCTCCTTTCCTCACACGCTGTTAGTGTGAGGCTAGGAGCACCGATTACCGGCATCTCCGTGTTTACATGTGACCGGCTGTGATTGGACACAGCCGATCACATGGTTAAAGAGCCGCGGGGTCGCGCCGTGTCCTAGTCACAGACAGAGCGGTCGTTCTGGAGGGCCGTCATATGACATCCACCCAGAACGAGAGCTGCGCCCCCCCAGCCCTCATATGACGGCCGGTGGGAGGGAAGAGGTTAAAGAGGTGGAGATCTACTTAAACAACATGGGCGAAGTCAGAGATCACACCTGATTTAACTACTTGCCGACCAGCCATTGTTATACGGCAGCAGGTTGGCTCCCCTGCGCGAATCGCTTTAATGGTTATAGGGGCTGCCCACCACATGACGTCGGAGCCGATGCGCATGGCCGGAGGCCGCGATGTCCCCCGGCGACCCGCAATCACTCCTGAGAGAGACAGAACGGGGATCAGTCAATGCAAAACAGACAGATCCCCGTTCTGTCAGGGAAGCAGAGAGAGATCTGCTGTTCCTAGTGATCAGGAACAGCCATCTCTCTCTACTCCCAGTTGGTCCCCTCCCCCCCACAGTTAGAAACACCTCCCAGGGAACACTTAACCCCTTGATCGCCCCCTAGTGTTAACCCCTTCCCTGCCAGTGACATTTATAAAGTAATCAGTGGCTCTGATCGCTGTATAAATGTCAATGGTCTTAAAAAAGTGTCAAAAGTGTCCAATCTGTCCGCCGCAATGTTGCAGTCCCACTGAAAATGCACGGCAATCAGGGGTTTAAATCAGGTGTTGAAGAAGCAACATAACGCCTCCTCACCATCTGTCAAACGCACTTAGATTGCTTTTCAGAGGAGCAGCAGTGCCTACTGCACTTGTGAATGAACCCATAGTTCCATTCGGCAGTTCACGTGTACAGTTGTTGGGTGGTAGAACCCTGAGGTTGAGTAGCGGTTTGGCCACCACTGCTGAGGCAGCAGCCAAAAGTTGTACACATGTCGCAGCAGGAATTAAACCCCCTGTTGCTTTTGGTGGGTGACACCGCCTACCAATCACGACCCATTCAAGTAAATGGGGCCACTCTGGAAGTGCCCTGCAACTGCATGCTTCTGCGGGGTCCAAGGGGTTAAAGCAGGTGGTGAGAAAGCAACACAATGCTGCCTGCGTTAACCCCTTGTTTGCTGTACTGCACAAGGTTGCAGGGCACTTGCAAAGCTTGCCTCATTGACTTGAATGGGTCATGCTTGGCAGGTACTACGTCCACCAATCATGACAGGGTATATACAGTAACTCCTGCTGCAGCTGCGACATGTGTACACCCCTGGCCACTGCAGCTAAAGGGGGTGATAAAATAAAAACATGTCTTAGCTATGGGGTTTTACCACCCCCCCCCCCTCAAACTGCAAATGTAAATGAACCCTTACAGTTCTGAGCCCCCTATAAGGCTGCTTTCACACTAATGTGCCGCGGTTTACCTGCACCCTAAGGTGCAGTGCAGTAAATCTGCAACTTTCCTGGGTTAGTTACACTTTGCCTTAGACTTCTAGTATATCCTGCAGGCGCGGTGCACTTTCCGAAAACGCACCAAAACTCCTGCATTCAGAAAGTGCACCAAACCTGCAGGATATAATAGAAGTCTATGGCTAAGCATAGCAAACCCGCAGGATATAATCATGCACCAAACCTGCAGGATATAATAGTGCACCAAACCTGCAGGATATAATAGTGCACCAAACCTGCAGGATATAATAGTGCACCAAACCTGCAGGATATAATAGTGCACCAAACCTGCAGGATATAATAATGCACCAAACCTGCAGGATATAATAGTGCACCAAACCCGCAGGATATAATAGTGCACCAAACCTGCAGGATATAATAGTGCACCAAACCTGCAGGATATAATAGTGCACCAAACCCGCAGGATATAATCGTGCACCAAACCTGCAGGATATAATCGTGCACCAAACCCGCAGGATATAATAGTGCACCAAACCTGCAGGATATAATAGTGCACCAAACCCGCAGGATATAATCGTGCACCAAACCCGCAGGATATAATCGTGCACCAAACCTGCAGGATATAATAGTGCACCAAACCCGCAGGATATAATAGTGCACCAAACCTGCAGGATATAATAGTGCACCAAACCTGCAGGATATAATAGTGCACCAAACCCGCAGGATATAATCGTGCACCAAACCTGCAGGATATAATAGTGCACCAAACCCGCAGGATATAATCGTGCACCAAACCTGCAGGATATAATAGTGCACCAAACCCGCAGGATATAATAGTGCACCAAACCTGCAGGATATAATAGTGCACCAAACCCGCAGGATATAATCGTGCACCAAACCCGCAGGAAAGCTTCAGGTACACTGCACCTGTGGTTTGGGTAAGTCGCAGCACATCGGTGTGAAAGCAGCCCTATACTATTGTCTCCGGTGTATTGCTTCACACTGACCTGAAGATCTCTTCTCTCCTGCTGCTGGCACCACTCTGGAGACCACTAGCCGGGATAAGAGGTGGAGTGCAGTTGGCATCACTCCGCATGGGACAGGAGCCGACACTACAGAGGAGGCATCGGCTTATGCCGCTCTTCCTCCCTATTACACCTCCAACTTTACAAGTAGTCCCTCTGCATTGCACTCTGTTTGAAGCTCTGGAACGGCGGGTCGGCAAGCCCAGACTGCGATCTACCAGTCACCTGGCTGTAATCTACTGACCCCCCGCCCTAAAGAATAAAACAGTAGTAGATCCAATTATTTTTGTCACTTGATATTACCGCAAAGGTCCAGGAAACACAAAATTTCAGTAAAAAACACACTAAAGTGAATTTTAGAGAAAGCAAACGCAATAAATTACCCAATATTTTGGTAAAATATAAAAAACGAGGTCTCACCGAGTAAATAGATACCCAAAAATGTCAAACCTTAAATTTGCGTGCGCTTGTGAAATGGCAACAGACTTCAGTACCCATATATTTTCTATAGGTGACGCTTCAAAAGCCCCCCTATAGGTCATCAGTTTAGTGTTACGGCAGAGGTCTGGTGCTAGAATTATTGCTCTCACTCCTGCGTGCGCGGCGATATGTAACGTGTATCTCAATCCATGTTTTCATGCATAGGCACCCCCCCTACGTTCGTATATGGGGGGGCCTCAAAATTTTGGGGGAATGATTTTATGAGCTTCAGTGTAACGTTTTTTAAATTAAAAACCTTTTTTTTTTTTACCCGCCTTTTTTTTTTTTTTTGGTTATCACATAGGGGTCACCTATCATCAAGTTAGACATTTTTCTGGACATCGGGCGCTCCTCTTCAACCACCCAACCAAGTGTTCCCTGCGGCAACGCCCCCATTGTTGTTATCAGAAAGGTGGCAGCCCTAGACCCCCAATGAAGTCCATCATCTACCACCTCCAATTGGAATATACTGGAACCCATTGGAAGCTATTTCCTTCCAGGGGTCTTCAAACTGCGGCCCTCCAGATGTTCAGGAACTACAATTCCCATCATGCCTAGTCATGTCTGTGAATGTCAGAGTTTTACAGTGTCTCATGGGATGTGTAGTTCTGCAACAGCTGAAGGGCCGTAGTTTGAGGACCCCTGGTTTATACCCTACAATCTGCCATCGATATCTTCAACCCAAACTCGATACCTTTGAGAACTGTAACAAAATTGAAGGACGGGGAAAGTTTCTAACTATCACTAACTTTAACACCTTCCCGCTCCGGCCTATAGCAGAATGACAGGTGGGCGGTGGCTTTCCCGTCCTGAGTGGACGTTGTATGACGGCGCAATCTGTCACCGGCTGTGTCCACCGTACCCGGTCGATGACTGATCAGTGTGCCGGCCCTCTGCCGGTACCATGCGACTGGTGTGAACAATCACAGTAGGCACACCTCCCAACTTTTTGAGATGGGAATGAGGGACACCTATCAACAAAAGTATGCAGGCATAAGACACACCCCTTGCCACGCCCCCTTAAAGGAGAATTGTACAAAAAAAACAAGATTGGTTAAACCTACAAGTGCTTTTTTTTTACCACTACTATTCCTTTATATTGGCTTTTGGAATTTACAAATTCAGTAATTTAGAAATCAGATGAAAGGTTTAGCACTGGAAAACACTTTTTGAAAGATAAAAAGTGCATTTTATATACAACTATATAGATCAGACCAAAATGAGGGACAAATGAGGAGGAAAGAGGGACAGAGGGACATTGCTCCAAATCAGGGACAGTCCCTCGAAATCAGGGACAGTTGGGAGCTATGCAGTAGGTCGCATGACAGTTGTAAACAATGGATGGCTTCCTTTCATGCCGTTCATTGTATACAATTGTGGTGCTGGCTGTGATTGGTCAATGTGATCACATGGTACAGACAATCACAGCTAATCCCAACACAACAAACTGAATTAGTTTCTGTCAGTAAAATGCTTGCTTATAGCAACGTAATTCACTGCTATGAGCAATCATAATGTGTAAAAAAAAACAAAAAACACACAACTCGCCGGTGTTACTTGGGCTTACCGTTTCCACCGGCGCGCCCGAGAAAGAATCCGACAGTGCAGCCAGCTGGTCACAGAGGTGATAAAACACTAGGTCGTCTTTGATCGCCTCTATGGCCTCGGAGGACCGGAGCGATGTCATGACGTCACTTCCGCTCCAGGGTGCAAGTTAAAGGGGTTGTAAACCTTCATGTTTTTTCACCTTAATGCATCCTATGCATTAAGGTGAAAAAACACCTGGCAGTCACACCCCCCCCCCCCGTTTTACTTACCTGAGCCCTGGAACTTGACCCAGCAGGGAAGCGCCGTCCCTCTGCCCGGGGTTCCCGGCTTTTGATTGGATAGATTGATAGCAGCGCAGCCATTAGCTCCCGCTGCTGTCAATCAAATCCAATGATGCGGGGGCGGGGCCAAGTCATAAATCGGCAGCTATGGACGCCGAATGCTGGAGCACGCCTGCAAGGTAACTCCCCGGGAAAGCACTTCTCCTAGGGGGTTACCTGATGTGGGGAGGAGCCGTGAAAGCCACTGGGGGACCCCAGAAGAGGATGTTCGAGGCCACTCTGTGCAAAATGAGCTGCACAGAGGAGTTATGACATGTTTGTTTGTTTTTAAATAAACAAAGCTTTACAATCACTTTAAATAGTTTTTTCTATTTTAAAGCAAAAGATCAACATTTTTTTTCTTCTTTTCTTTTTTACTTTTTCTTTTAAAAGGTCTTTTTGACCTCAGATCTCTCCATAAAGAGGACTTGTCACTCTTATATCTATTATAAGGAATGTTTACATTGCTTGTAATAGGATTAAAGATGATAAAAAAAAATTAAGGGACATAAGGGATGTAAAAATAAAAAATAAAATAAGAAAAAATAAATCTTTTTAAAGCGTCCCCATCCCTCCGTGCTCACCCGCAGAAGCGAACGTATATGTAAATCGTGCACATATATGTAAACGATATTCGAACCACACATGTGAGGTATCGCCGTAAATGTTATAGCAAGAGCAATAATTCTAGTGCTAGATCCCCTCTGTAACTCTAAACTGCTAACCTGTAAAAAAAAAAAAAAAAAAAAATTTTACATTTTAAAGCGTCGCCTATGGAGATTTTTAAGTATTGTAGTTTGTCGCCATTCCACGAGCGTGCGCAATTTTAAAGCGTGTTTAGGTATCGATTTACTCGGCGTAACATCATCTTTTACAATTTACAAAAAAATTGGGATATATAATGTGGTTTTTATTTTATCTATTTTTTTATTCAATAAAGGGGGGTTTTTTCCAAAAAAAATTTTGCGTTTGCAAATACCACGTGACTTAAAAAAAATTGCAACGATCAACAATTTAATTCCCTTGGGCAGTGATGGCGAACCTTGGTACCCCAGGTGTTTTGGAACTACATTCCCCATGATGCTCAACTACACTGCAGAGTGCATGAGCATCATGGGGAATGTAGTTCCAAAACATCAGGGGTGCCAAGGTTCGCCATCACTGCCCTAGTGTGTCTGCTAAATATATATATATATATATAATGTTCGCGGGGCTATAATAGGGTTGCCACCTTTTCTTCAAGTCAAGCCCAAACACTTTAGCGGCGCACAGCTTTTTTTTTTTTTTTAATAGTATAAACTATACATATATTTTGCTATTAAATAACAATTCTGATCATATGAAGTTGATTACAAGAGTCCCCCTTTACATCAGAGTCCACAGAGTTCCCCTTTTACATATGAAATCGCATTGCTCCCTTTCATTGTCGGGGAGAACTCTGTGGACTCTGACATAAGGGGTGCTCTGGGAACCCTGATTTATGGGGGAACACTGAGAACTCTGATGTACGGAGAGGACTCTGATATAAGGGGGAACATTGCTGCCTCTGATGTAAAGGGGAACTCTGATGTAACGGGTGCTCTGAGAACCCTGAATTACCTTAGTGTACTCACTCAGAGTCAGGAGAGAGAAGGGGGGAGGGAGAATTCAGACAGGGATGGATGGTGAGCTCACTCACCCCTTTGGCAGGCAGAACCTCTCAGCCAGATGCATCTGAAAGCCGTAGTCCGGTCTGAATAATGTGTCCGGGTTTCAGGCAATCGCATGATTCCAAATCCGAACTGTCCGGGTGAATCCCGGACAGGTGGTAACCCTAGGCTATAAGTAATTTTCTAGAAAAAAAAATACTGATCTGAACTGCTAGGAAAGGCCCGGTCTTCAAGGGAGTAAATTAGTCTTGTGATCTTATTATAAAAGGACCATATCTTCAGCTGAATCTGGTGAATACAAATACTCTTTTTTTGTAAAGGTTCTGCCTCTTAAAGTTCAGTAAACCCCCCCCCAAATCCCCCCCCCAACCCCCCCCCGCAGGCCGCAGCGGCCGACTCGTCTGTCTCCAATTGGGTACCATTCATGAGCGCGCTTTGCACAGATCTTCACTCTTCACTTTGCACAGATCTTCGCTCTTCGCTCTTCACAGATGAAAAGTCCCGTTGGCACACAATATAACGTCTCTAACCTCTTACTGCAATCTGACTCCTCCACCTAGTAACGGTTTCTGCTGATTTATAACCCCACAAATATCAAATATCATTTGGTTTTAATGAGAATGTCATTTTGAGAAATATACGGCCCGGTGTCCGGCCCGCGCCGCTGGCTCTGCGCACGTGCGATAAACAAATCCAGGAAAAATTCTGCAGGTTTCCTCTAATGCCACTTTGCTCTTTTCCTCGCTCCATCAGACGTTTTTTTCGAATATCATCCTTCACCACATCTCGGTGCTCCGTCACTTTCCCGGCTTCACCTCCCAGGTCAACGGCGAGAGATTTCTGAGATTTCCTGAGTGCGCATTTCACGGCTGGTGCGTCTGATTACCGATCCGCACACGTCATCCGCGGAACGATCTACCTGCAAAACTGCCTGTGTGCGTTGAGTCGGTGAAGAAGGCTTTAGGTGAATTTCAGAACGACGACTTCTTATATTGCTGCATTCATAACAAAGGAAGCAGGAAATACACAGATTGGGGAACGCTCAGCGATCGTTCTATGCAAGTGCTGCCTCTCCAACAGCCAAACGGCAAAGACCATTTCATTTTAGAGGCCGATTCCACCTAAATTCACGCCTAAGGGTAAAACAAATATGAATTGCACAAGCACAATTTTGCAACTTTGACGTGTTGGGGACTGAAACCAAATAGACATGTGCAATTCGTTTTTCGAAATTTTTTAACAGGTTTCAACAAATTAGTTTATTCGGAAAATATCCGAGTTAACGAAAATCCGTTGAACCAATTTTTACGAATATTCGTAAATTTGAATATTCGTAAATTCAATCATTCAAATATTCGAAAATTCGTAAATGCGAAAATTCCGAAAAATGGAAATTCAAAAATTCAGAAATTCCAGAATCAGAAAATCGGAAATTTCGGAAATTCTAAAATCCAAAAATAAGGACAAAAATTCGAAATCCTGAAAATCTGAAATAATAACTAATAATAACTTCACTATTACTAAATCAGAAAATAGGAAAGAAAATCCGAAAATAAGAAAGAATGAAAATCTGAAAATTCAAAATAATAACTATTAAATTATAAGTATTGGAATTCCCTTTCAAATTTGGCTGTTAGTGAACGTAACAAATACGAATTTATCCGAAATAACGAATGCCTTATCTAAAAGAATGAAATGTAACGAATTAATGACAATAATAATAATAATAACAAAAACTTTTTTTATTATTATTCATTCCGTTCCATCTGTTTAAATGCGGCATTCGTTATTTCAAATAATTTGTAACTTCGGATAAATAATTTGTATATCTTACGTTCACAAACAGCCAAATTTGAAAGGAAATTCCAATACCTATAATTTAATAGTTATTATTAGTTAGTTATTATTTAGAATTCTCAGATTTTCGTTCTTTCTTATTTTCGGATTTTCTTTCTTTTTTTCGGATTTTCGAATTTCTGAATTTTTTCGAATTTGCGAACTTTGAATTTACGAACTTTGAATTTACAAATTTTCGAATTTACGAACTTTGAATTTACAAATTTACAACTTTTCGAATTTACGAACTTTGAATTTACGAATTTCGATCATAACAAATGACACGAAAAAAAACCAAACAAATTAAACAAAAATTTTAATAGTAATTGTTAGCAATTTTTAATTTTCAGATTTTCGTTCTTTCTTATTTTCGGATTTGCGGATTTCTGAATTTTCAAATTTTTACGAACTTTGAATTTACGAATTTTCAAATTCACGAATTTTCGAATTTATGAACTTTGAATTTACAAATTTACAAATTTTCGAATTTACGAACTTGGAATTTATGAATTTCGATTATAACATATGACACCAAAAAATAAAAACGAATTAAACGAACACAAACACATTTTTCAGCAGTGCACATGTCTAATACTAAATGCAGATCTTCCACTCCTTACATAAGAACCATAAATTCCGGATGTATTCTGAATACAAAGCTGCACTCATTTGATTTTTTTTTTATATCTGCCCGGAGTTCCTTTGAACTAGAGTCTGTGTATATATGAACATACTGTATATGAATGGTACAGAGGAATCCAATCACTGTGATGAATTATAATTCTCCTTGTATTAATGATATGTTGGCTTTTCACTTTTCTGCTCTTCAAATGAGAGAACATTCAGAATGTCCACTTCTACAGAAAGCAATGTGTCTTCTGTCATTATACGGCTGTTGTTATTATTTGTCTTTGTAAAGCTTTTTGGCAATGAATTATCTTCTTCTCTCTCCTTTTTTGGGTCTTCGGATGAAAATGTTTAACCCTTTCATGCCTAAGCCTATTTCTGACATTTGTTGCTTACAAGTTAAAATTTGTAATTTTTTGCTAGAAAATTACTTAGAACCCCCAAACATTATGTATCTTTTTTTTTTTTTTTTAAGCAGAGACCCTAGAGAATAAAATGGCAATCGTTACAATTTTTTTTATGCCGCACGGTATTTGCGCAGCGGTCTTTCAAACGCAATTTTTTTGGGGAAAAAAAAAGACACTTTCATGAATTTAAAAACAAAAAAACAGTAAAGTTAGCCCATTTTTTTTGTCGAATGTGAAAGATGATGTTACGCCGAGTAAACAGATACCTAACATGTCATGTACAGTCGTGGAATGGAGACAAACTACGGTACTTAAAAATCTCCATAGGCGACGTTTTAAAAATTTATATTGGTTACCAGTTTAAAGTTACAGAGGAGTTCTAGTGCTAGAATTATTGCTCTCGCTCTGCCGATCGCGGCGATACCTCACGTGTGTGGTTTGAACACTGTTTATATTTGCGGAGGCGTAACTTATGTATGCGTTCGCTTCTGCGCGTGACCACGGAGGGACAGGACGCTTTACATTTTTTTTTTATTTTTTTTTACACTGTTTTAAAAAAAATTTTTAAAAATCTGATAATTTTAATTGCTGTCACAAGGAATGTAAACACCCCTTGTGACAGTAATAGTGACAGGTCCTCTTTATGGAGGGATCTATAAGACCCCAAATCCCTCCTTTGCACTTAAAACAGCGTTTTGGGATTTTTTCAAATCGGCGCCATTGGTAGCCAAGTAACCCGGGAGGGATGTTGTGACATCCCTTCCGGGTTACTAGATAGGAGACCCAATCACAGCCGATTCTGGTTTCATTTGGGTCTTCGGCCAGCCGGGGGACGTGTCGGCTTGGGCCTCCCGGTGGGACAGGAGAGCTGCGGAAGGCGGCGGCATGGGGGGGGGACGTCCCCTCCCACACCCTTAGGATAACAGCCGAGCGGCTTTTTAGCTGCATCGGTTGTTATCACTGAAAAGCCAACCGCTGGCTATAAAAAACGGAACCGGGGTGATGTGTGCAGCTGCATTACCCCGGGTATAACCCCTTCAAGCCGAGAATGCAAATTTGTGTACGGTCGGAGTTAAGGGGTTAAAGTGGTTGTAAACCGCTGGTGATTAGAAAAGAAATAAAAAATTGCTGCAAGGCAATGTCATAATGTGCTAGTATGCATCGCATACTAGCACATTATGATAGACTCACCTGAGAACGAAGGGCTCCAGCGCCGCAATGTCACCACTGAGACGGTTGACGTCTTTTCCCGGAATTCCTTCCGGGTTCGCGGCCTCCGGCTCCATGAGAGGCCGCCGTTTCCGGCACGGGCTCTGAAGGTTCCGGCATTGTACTCTGAATATCTCCTGGACCTAAACACTCCAAGTTTAGGAGGTATTCACAGTGCCTACAAGTAAGCCTTATTATAGCCTTGCCTTTAGGTGCAAGTTGTAGAACAGAATTTACTACCACTTTTAATATCTCCGCTCGAAGGCGATTTAAATGCTTGTTGGCGACAACCACATTTATAACACATCAACGTCTTGTAATTAAGATCATTGCCAGATTTTAGTTAAATAAACTAGACTGACCTCCTTCAGTCTTGTGCAGTTGTACAGGATCTTCTCCTGTAATGAATTGGCTTACTTTTATTTTACTGCACACGGTGAGCTTCTCAAAATGTGTATTAAAAACTGCAAATAGAGCCCACCTCATTTCCTGGCTGGTGGACATCCAGCGTCATCTAGCCCAGCCTTTTGTAGCTGAGGTTCAGCCTGAGATTCTCAAGGGTGCCGCAGCATGGGGTACATAGGTGTGCTAACAGGGGGTTTTGGGGTGCAGAGGTAAGCAGAGAAGAGGGTGTAGAGGAGAGCAGAGAGGGGGTTTTGAAGTGTGGAGGTAGGCAGAGAGAAGATTTGGGGTTAGGATGTAGGAGAGATGGTTTGGGGTATACAGAGGTGCGCAGAAAAAGGGGTTTGAAGTGTGGTGGGAGGTAGAGAGGAGGTTTGGGGGTGAGCAGAGAGGTGGTTTAGGGTACAGAGATGAGCAGAGAGGAGGTTTGGGGTGTGGAGGTGAGCAGAGAGGGGGTTTGGGGTGTGAAGGTGAGCAGAGAGGGGGTTTGGGGTGTGGAGGTGAGCAGAGAGGGGGTTTGGGGTGTGGAGGTGAGCAGAGAGTGGGGTTTGGGGTGTGGAGGTGAGCAGAGAGGGGGTTTGGGGTGTGAAGGTGAGCAGAGAGGGGGTTTGGGGTGTGGAGGTGAGCAGAGAGGGGGTTTGGGGTGTGGAGGTGAGCAGAGAGTGGGGTTTGGGTGTGGAGGTGAGCAGAGAGGGGGTTTGGGGTGTGAAGGTGAGCAGAGAGGGGGTTTGGGGTGTGAAGGTGAGCAGAGAGGGGGTTTGGGGTGTGGAGGTGAGCAGAGAGGGGGTTTGGGGTGTGGAGGTGAGCAGAGAGTGGGGTTTGGAGGTGAGCAGAGAGGGGGTTTGTGGTGTGGAGGTGAGCAGAGAGGTGGTTTGGGGTACAGAGATACGCAGAGAGGGGGTTTGGGGTGTGGAGGTGAGCATAGAGGGGGTTTGGGATATGGAGGTTAGTAGAGAGGGGGGTTGCGGTGCAGAAGTGAGAAGGGTTCTGGGGTGCAGAGATTAGCAGGGGGATCGGGGTCCAAAGGTAAGCAGAGTGGGATTGGAGTGTAGAGGTTAGTAGAGAGGGGAACATGCAGTGTTATTTTGCAGCCTATTCGTTGAGTGGGCTGCATATTGCATTGGAATGCAGAAAAAGTAGTAAATGCATTACTTTTAAAAAAACAAATTTCTTGACTGTCATGAAGACCCCGGGCTTTTCAAGTCAAATATTCTTATCCTTATTGTTGTTCAAAATAACGACTCGGAGCACTGATAATAAAGCAGCCTCTCAACTTTTTAGAGGAACCTTTGAATTAACTTTGAGGCCCCAGAGAATTCCTGCTAAAAATGACTATATCTGCAGCTCATAGTACATTTACCTGGTGATCCTTACATTGGTGATCAGTGGGAAGAATGTTCCTTATATTGGTGATCAGTGGGAAGAATGTTCCTTACATTGGTGATCAGTGAGAAGAATGATCCTTACATTGGTGATCAGTGAGAAGAATGTTCCTTACATTGGTGATCAGTGAGAAGAATGTTCCTTACATTGGTGATCAGTGGGAAGAATGTTCCTTACATTGGTGATCAGTGAGAAGAATGTTCCTTACATTGATGGTCAGTGAGAAGAATGTTCCTTACATTGGTGATCAGTGAGAAGAATGATCCTTACATTGGTGATCAGTGAGAAGAATGATCCTTACATTGGTGATCAGTGAGAAGAATGTTCCTTACATTGGTGATCAGTGGGAAGAATGTTCCTTACATTGGTGATCAGTGAGAAGAATGTCCCTTACATTGGTGATCAGTGAGAAGAATGATCCTTACATTGGTGATCAGTGAGAAGAATGTTCCTTACATTGGTGATCAGTGAGAAGAATGATCCTTACATTGGTGATCAGTGGGAAGAATGTTCCTTACATTGGTGATCGGTGAGAAGAATGTTCCTTACATTGGTGGTCAGTGGGAAGAATGTTCCTTACATTGGTGATCAGTGAGAAGAATGTTCCTTACATTGGTGATCAGTGAGAAGAATGTTCCTTACATTGGTGATCAGTGAGAAGAATGTTCCTTACATTGGTGATCAGTGAGAAGAATGATCCTTACATTGGTGATCAGTGAGAAGAATGTTCCTTACATTGGTGATCAGTGAGAAGAATGATCCTTACATTGGTGATCAGTGGGAAGAATGTTCCTTACATTGGTGATCAGTGGGAAGAATGCTCCTTACATTGGTGATCAGTGAGAAGAATGTTCCTTACATTGGTGATCAGTGAGAAGAATGTTCCTTACATTGGAGGTCAGTGAGAAGAATGTTCCTTACATTGGTGATCAGTGAGAAGAATGATCCTTACATTGGTGATCAGTGGGAAGAATGTTCCTTACATTGGAGGTCAGTGAGAAGAATGTTCCTTACATTGGAGGTCAGTGAGAAGAATGTTCCTTACATTGGTGATCAGTGAGAAGAATGTTCCTTACATTGGTGGTCAGTGGGAAGAATGTTCCTTACATTGGTGATCAGTGAGAAGAATGTTCCTTACATTGGTGATCAGTGGGAAGAATGTCACCCTTACAGATAGCTAAAACAAAATCTTTGGTGTCAGTGGTTGCTGATGTGAGAGTCTCATTGCTCAAGGAACCCCTTGGCCCCCTCTGGAGGAACCATGGCTGAGAAAGGCTGCACTAAAGGATTACCATGACAGCTAAACAACTGGTCATTTTCAGGAGTCCAGTTTTGGGACTTACTCCTCTCATGACAGGTTTCTTTTAATGCTTCCCGTACAAAACTAAACTCTAGAAGTCCAAAGAATAAACTTCAATGAAATATTTCTGTACTTCACATTTTGCATTTATTATTAGTTTATTCTTTGTTTCTGAAGGATGTAGCTGAAAGCTCTACATTCATCCATAAAGATGTCTAGTGGAAGCGATGCGCTAATTGTAACTTTTTATTTAAATGAAGTCAACCTTGAATCCTTTGTCTGCTGGCAAGTGAGATGTGCTAATTAATACCCGTCCTGAACCATGCTGACAACCGAGGGGAGACGTATCTTGTCACCGAGGAGCCCAGCAATTGTCTTCCTCCAGATGCCTGCTAAAGTGGAAAGGCCACATGTTTATCGGGTACAAAGTACATAGGCAGTGGCGGAAGTGTCTGTCAGTGTCATTGGAGATGAGACAAATAGGCCGGTAATGAAGGAGTTGACGGAATACAGCGAGGAAAAAAGTTTCTTTTGGAAAAGAAAACCATTTAGAGAAGAGAACGTTCCTCTCTGTACCTGAATGTGTCTGATGAGGGATAATTATGATCTAGAATGAGGATTGTTTTCTCACCCTCTGCCTGTTATTTCACAACACAGTCCGGGCATTTCAATGAGTTCTATGAAATAATACAAATATAAAGCAGTGTGCCCGTTTTCTCTCTATGCCAGAACTTCAGCCCTTTGTATATGACACTGAGGAGACGAGACCGGCATTTCTCAACCTTTTTTCAGTCACAGGACCTTTTGAAAGCATTCAAAGTCTAGAGGCCCCCCAGTCTAAAATGTAAAAAAAAATGTAATGTTACTAATAAATGGGAAACCGGAGCCTGAGACGATACACAAAACCTTTATATCAGAGGTCTCATCACATCAGAGGTCCCCCATCACATTAGAGCCCCCCCCCAATCACATCAGAGGTCCCCCCATTACATTAGAGCCCCCCCCCAAATCACATCAGAGGTCCCCCCATTACATTGGAGCCCCTCCCCCAATCACATCAGAGGTCTCCCATCACATTAGAGCCCCACCTCCCAATCACATCAGAGGTCCCCCATCACATTGGACCTCCTCCCCTCCCCCAATCACACCAGAGCTCCTCCTATCACATTAGAGGTTCCCCATCACATCAGAGCCACCCCCATCACATTAGAGCCCCCCTCCCCCAATCACATCAGAGGTCCCCCCAATCACATCAGAGGTCCCCCATCACATTAGAGACCCCCCCAATCACATCAGAGATCCCCCCATTACATTGGAGCCCCTCCCCTCCCCCAATCACATCAGAGGTCTCCCATCACATTGGAGCCCCTCCCCCAATCACACCAGAGGTTCCCCCCATCACATTGGAGCCCCTCCCCTCCCCCAATCACACCAGAGGTCCCCCATCACATTAGAGCCCCCCTCCCCCAATCACATCAGAGGTCCCCCCATCACATTGGAGCCCCTCCCCTCCCCCAATCACACCAGAGCTCCCCCAATCACATCAGAGGTCCCCCATCACATTAGAGTCCTCCCCCCTCCTCCAATCACATCAGAGGTCCCCCATCACATTAGAGCCCCTCCCCCCCAATCACATCAGAGGTCCCCCATCACATTAGAGCCCCAATCACATCAGAGGTCCCCCCATCACATTGGAGCCCCTCCCCCAATCACACCAGAGCTCCTCCTAGCACATTAGAGGTCCCCCATCACATTAGAGCCCCCCCTCCCCCACTCACAACAGAGGTCCCCCCATCACATCAGAGGTCCCCCCATCACATTGGAGCCCCTCCCTCAATCACACCAGAGCTCCTCCTATCACATTAGAGGTCCCCCCATCACATTAGAGCCCCACCCCCCTCCCCCAATCACACCAGAGCTCCTCCTATCACATTAGAGGTCCCCCATCACATTAGAGCCCCACCCCCCTCCCCCAATTACCCCAGAGCTCCTCCTATCACATTAGAGGTCCCCCATCACATCAGAGCCCCCCCCCCCCCCCCCATCAATTTAGAGCTCACATCAGAGCCCTTCCTGTCACATCAGAGGTTTTGGATGCAGGGATGGCTAAAGGGGCAAAAATGATTTGCCCCAACAATTATTTGCATATTTATGCAGCAGAGACTGAGCTCCTTGTTTTTGGATGTTGTACATACCTTCTGTTAGAAAAAGGAAATGCTGAATCTCTCAGGTTTTATAATTGCTTGCCGACCGCCACATTTACTGCAGCCGCGTTGTGCAGAATCCCTTATATACAGTATATATACGTGATTCTGCACTTCCAGGTGGGGGGGGGGGGGCACCACTTCTGCTGTGATTTACCGCAGCAGAAGCCGATCTGCGGGTGCCGAGCAATGGATGTCTGCCGGGACCTGCCAATTTGCCGAGCAGAGACACAGACCGGAGCTCTGCCTATGTAAACAAAGCAGAGCTCCATCCTGACAGGCGGGAAGCAGGGAATTGCCTTAGTAAAGCAGCACACACAGTACACAAAAACAAGGGCTAGGCACACTTTGATCGCAGTGACAGTGCATATTTTTAACACTGATTAACTGTATTAGTGTCACTGGTTCCCACAAAGTGTCAGTTAGAGTCCGATTGTGCGCCACAATATCGCAGTTCTGCTATAAGTCGCTGATAGTCGACATTACTACTATACTATAAAATAAATAAAAATTCCAGTATATATCTCATAGTTTGTAGAAGCTATAACTTTTGCGCAAACCAATCAATATACACTTATTGGAGTTTTTTTTTTACCAAAAATATGTAGAAGAATACTACATACTGATGAAATTCGATTTTTTACATTTTTTATTGGTTATGTTTTATAGCAGAAAGTTAAAAATATTTTTTTTCTAAATTGTCGGTCTTTTTTTTTTTTTATAGAGGTGATCAAATACCACCAAAAGAAAGATCTATTTGTGGGGAAAAAAAGGAAGTCAATTGTATTTGAGTCCAGCGTTGCACGACCGCGCAATTGTCAGTTAACCACTTAAGGACCGAGCCTCTTTCTGAGATTTGTTGTTTACAAGTTAAAAACAGTTTGTTTTTGCTAGAAAATTACTTAGAACCCCCAAACATTATACATTTTTTTTTCTAACCCCCTAGAGAATAAAATGGCGGTCGTTGCAATACTTTATGTCACACCGTATTTGCGCAGCTTACAAGCGCACTTTTTTTGAAAAAAAAATAAACTTTTTTGAATGTAAAAATAAGACAGCAGTAAAGTTAGCCCAATTTTTTTTTTATATTGTGAAAGATAATGTTACGGTGAGTAAATTGATACCCAACACGTCGCGCTTCAAAATTGCACCCTGCTCATGGAATGGCCACAAACTTTAACCCTTAAAAATCTCCATAGGCGGCGTTTAAAAAATTCTACAGGTTGCATGTTTTGAGTTACAGAGGAGGTCCAGGGCTAGAATTATTGCTCTCGCTCTACCGATCGCGGTGCTACCTCACATGTGTGGTTTGAACACCGTTTTCATATGCGGGCGCTACTCACGTATGTGTTCGCTTCTCCACACGAGCTCGTCGGGACAGGGCACGTTTAAAATCTTTTTTTTTTCCTTATTTATTTTACCTTTTTATTTTTACACTGTTTAAAACAAAAAATGTGTCACTTTTATTCCTATTACAAGGAGTGTAAACATCCCTTGTAATAGAAAAAAAGCATGACAGGACCTCTTTAATGTGAGATCTGGGGGGTCAAAAAGACATCAGATCTTATATTTACACTAAAATACAAATTAAAAAAAAAAAAAAAAAAAAATACAATTTTGTCATTTAAAATTGACAAAAGTGATCTTGCGGTGAATCCGCCGCAGAGACCACTCTTATCGGAAAGAAGAGGATACCAGAGTTATGGTAGCTAGCTGCTACCATAACAACGATACTCCTCTTCAAAGTTAGGACGTATATCGGCGTGCGGTGCGGCGGTCCGTGACGCAGTGCCGAATCGCAAAAAATGGCTTGGTCGTTAAGGGGGTAAATCTTCCAGAGGGCAAGTTTTATATAAAGGGTAGGATGTGGGAGGTGGGATGTGGGGGGAGGGGGGTGCCTAGAATATAAAGATAGAGATCCCAATTTTCTGCACCCAATAATATTTACACAGAAATCTATGAAGTCCCTATTTTCATTAATAAAAGAACACACGCTCCAGACCTGTAGATTAATGAGTCCCGTCATACAAATCCCTGATTAGGTGCCTAATTCTGTCCTTCCTTGATGAATTTCCCTCCTCCGTACAGATCGCTATTTACATAAACGAGTCTCCGCAGCGCATTCTATTCCTGACACAAGCGGGTTTCAAGGGAGGGGACCCCTCTGGGAAATCACCAGACCCTTAATTACTGTAGTGATGGCCATATTTATGATATTTACACAAAGGGATATAAATGTAATACAAACGTCTTGATGAATACCAAAGAAGATGGGAATTAGTGCAAACCATCGCCGGCATCCATTAAAGGAATTATGGAAGATCGAGTAAAAGAAAAAGCCGAAACAAATGTAATTTTACATCTATTACGGCGCCAGTGTTGCTCTTTGATGCTACATTGTGCGGCTGCAGGGAGAATCGCTTTGTAGGACTTTCTTTTTCTCACGTAAAAGTTGCTTGTTTATTCTTTTAATCGCTTCAGCCCCAGGAAGGATTTACCCCCCTTCCTGACCAGAGCATTTTCTGCGATTCGGCACTGCGTCGCTTTAACTGACGATCGAGTGGTCGTGCGACGTTGCATCCAAACAAAATTGCCGTCCTTTATTTTTCCCTACAAATAAAGCTTTATTTGGTGGTATTTGATCACCTCTGCGGTTTTTATTTTGTGCGCTATAAACAAAAAAAAGAGTGACAATTTTGAAAAAAAGGCAATATTTTTTACTTTTTGGTATAATAAATATCCCCAAAAATATATAAAAAAGCTATTTTTTTCTCAGTTTAGGCCGATATGTATTCTTCTACATATTTTTAAAAAAAAATAAATCACAATAAGCGTTTATTGATTGGTTTGTGCAAAAGTTATAGCGTCTACAAAATAGGGGATAGATTTATAGCATTTTCATTATTCTTTTTGTTTATTAGTAACTGCGGCGATCTGCGATTTTTATCATGACTGCGACATTATGGCGGACACATCGGACACTTTTGACACCATTTTGAGACCATTGTCATTTATACAGCGATCAGTGCTATAAAAATGCACTGATTACTGTGTAAATGACACTGGCAGGGAAGAGGTTAAACACTAGGGGGCGATTAAGGGGTTAAGTGTGTCCTAGGGAGTGATTCTAACTGAGGGGGGGATGGGCTTCCACTGACATGACAGCGATCACTGCTCCCGATGACAGAGAGCAGTGATCTCTGTCATGCCACTAGGCATAACGGGGAAATGCCTTGTTTACATCCCCGTTCTACCTCTCCGCATCGCAATCGTGGGCCACCAGCGAACATCGCATTCCCGGCACACTCCCGCAGCGTAAATTTAAAGGGGCGTACAGGTAAGCTCATTTGCCTGTCTGTGCCATTCTGCTAACGTACATCTGTGTGCGGCTGTCGGCAAGCGGTTAAGCTGAACTTTGGGCAGGTATAAAACGCACATAGCCCCAGGACGACGTCAGTGTGTGACGAAACACGTGTCAGGAGGCGTGCTAACGTCATTGCGTTGCTAATCTGAGTGGACGGGTGTTCACAAGCCCAGGCCGGCTCTGAAACCATGATATTTTATACCTTGCTTCCTGTAAGTGCATTTTTTAAGCTTTAATAAATTTATATGAAATGATTTACACTGTGGTGAGCTCCTTTCTATTTTGGGTAATACCTGGTCTACATCCATGACCTTTGAATGTTCGAGTCTCCCTGGTCGTTTGCTGTGTATTTTCACCTCACCAATGAAGTATTCCTGAGCTGCTATTCCATACTCTCTGGATAAAGGCCCGGGCTGGGTATTAGCCACAGGCTTATGTTGGCTTGCCTTTCCGGTAAGCACGCACTTTATGTGGTGGAGGTGCACGATTTTATGTTGGTGTTAGAAGTCACTTCAAGAGTTCACACAATTTGTGTCAAATATATATATATATATATAAAACGCACATAAACCCACCTATCCAAGGGTGTAACTATAGGGGGTCGCAGGGGTCTCAATTGCGTCCCACCCCTTGCAGCTCCCTTGTCAGGTTTTAGTTACGCTTCATTAAAAATAACACAACGCAGTCTGAACTGTAGGGAAAAGTACAGAGAGTTCCTCCTTCATTGTCTGATCAGCAGATGGGCCCTGCAGCAGAGAGAAGTGAGGTCACTGTGCTACCTGGAAGAGACGCGCCGAGCAGAATTGTTTGTTTTTTAATACATTTAACCCCTCCAATACCAGATACTTTTACCCCCCCCCCCTTGCCCAGGCCAATTTTCAGCTTTCAGCGCTGTCACACTTTGAATGACAATTACTCAGTCATGCAACACTGTACCCATATGAAATTTGTATAATTATTTTTATTAAATAGAGATTTCTTTTGGTGGTATTTAACCACTTCCGGACCATCGAACGCCGATATACATCCTTACTTTGAGGACGGATATCGTTGTTATGGCAGCTGCTAGCTGCCATAACCCCAGTATCCTCGTGTTCGGGCGGCGGTCCGCTACAAGATAAAAGTGGTCTCTGCGGCGGATTCCGCGAGATCACTTTTATCAGCAGCGGGAGAGGGGGCCCCCCCCACCGCCGCTTACCGGAGCCGTCGGCTGCGGCGGAGGCGATCGGGTCCTCTTCGTGGCTGGGCATGGAGACGAGTGAGGGGAAGATGGCCCCCACCCGTCTCCATGACTTTGCAGGGTGGAAGCGACGTCAAAACGTCACTTCCGCCCACAGCTCTTTTTTTAAATCTTTTTTTTTTAATGACTTTTTTTTTTTTTTTTTGCATTTTAGTGTAAATATGAGATGTGAGGTCTTTTTGACCCCCCAGATCTCATATTTAAGAGGACCTGTCATGCTTTTTTTCTATTACAAGGGATGTTTACATTCCTTGTAATAGGAATAAAAGTGACACATTTCTTTATTAAAAAAAAAAAAAAAAAACAGTATAAAAATAAAAGGTAAAATTAATAAGAAAAAAAAAATGTAAATGCCTCCCGTCCCGCCGAGCTCGCGTGCAGAAGTGAACGCATATGTGAGTAGTGCCCGCATATGAAAATGGTGTTAAAACCACACATGTGAGGTATCACCGCGATCGGTAGAGCGAGAGCAATAATTCTAGCCCTAGATCTCCTCTGTAACTCAAAACATGTAACCTGTAGAATTTTTTAAACGTCGCCTATGGAGATTTTTGAGGGTAAAAGTTTGCTGCAATTCAACGAGCGGGCGCAATTTTGAAGCTTGACATGTTTGGTATCAATTTACTCGGCGTAACATTATCTTGCACAATATGAAAAAAATTGGGCTAACTTTCCTGTTATTTTTTAATGCACAAAAGTGTATTTTTTCCAAAAAAAGTGCGCTTGTAAGTCCGCTGCTCAAATACGGTGTGACAGAAAGTATTGCAACGACTGCCATTTTATTCTCTAGGGTGTTAGAAAAAAAATGTGTAATGTTTGGGGGTTCTAAGTAATTTTCTAGCAAAAGAAATGGTTTTTAACTTGTAAACAACAAATCTAATAAAGAGGCTTGGCCCTTAAATGGTTAATCCCCACTGGGTTTTCACATTTTTTGCTTATAAAAAGAAAAAAGACTGAAAATTTTGAAAAAAAAATGCTTTTTTCTTTGTTTCGGTTATCCAATTTTGCAAATAAATAATCGTTCTTCATAAATTTAGCGCAAAATGTATTCTGCTACATTTCTTTGCTGAAAATAACCCAAATCAGTGTATATTATTTAGTCTGTAGGAAAGTTATAGAGTCCACAAACTATGGGATATAGACATAGATAGTGCAATTTGTTTAGTTCTGAATTTTTTTTTTAACGAATTACGACAAATTCGTTAATTCAGAAATATCCGAATTAACAAAAAACCCGTTTAACAAACTTTTCAGAATATAATAATAAATTTGAATATTTGAAAATTCGTAAATGTTGAAATTTGGAAATTCCAAATTAGAAAATCCGAAAATTCTAAAATCTGAAACAATAACTAATAATAACTTGACTATTGCTAACTATTAATTTATAGGTATTGGAATTTCCTTTCAAATTTGGCTGTTAGTGAACGTAACGAATACAAATTTATCCGAAGGTACGAATTTTCCGAAATAACGAATGCCGCATCTAAACGAATGGAATGTAACGAATTCATAATATTAAATAACAATAAAAGTAATAAAAAAAACAAAAACGTTTTATTATTAATTCGTTCTGTTCCATTTGTTTAGATGTGGCATTCATTATTTCAGATAATTCGTAACTTCGGATAAATTCGTATTCGTTACCTTCACTAACAGCCAAATTTGAAAGGAAATTCCAATACCTATAATTTAATAGTTAGCAATAGTTAAGTTATTATTAGTTATTCTTTCAAATATTCGGATTTTCTTTCTTATTTTTGGATTTTTGAATTTACGAACTTTCGAATTTTTGAATATACCAATTGCGAACATAACGAATGAGGCAAAAAACGGACCCCCCCCCCCCCCCCCCCCCAGAAAACGAATTAAACAAAAACAAACACATTTTTTGCCAGTGCACATGTCTAATGGGATATATCTGAAAATTGATCAATCCTGATGGACTATCTCATTTCTTGAGTCCTAAAAATATCAGGACAGTACAAATATCCCCCCAAATGACCCCTTTTTGAAAGTAGACAGTCCAAGGTATTTTGTAAGAGGCGCATTTTTTGAAGTTTGAACTTTTTTTTTTACAGTTATTGGAAAATGAAGAAATGATCAAAAAAATCTTTTTCTATCATGGAACAACCAAGAGATACAGGCAGTTACCAAACATAAAAACAGATATTCACGAGGAAGCTGCTGTCACATGAGTGCCACCGTGTAGGCCTACCAAAAAACCTAAGGCGCTAGAACATCTGGAGATGGGCCCAATATGTATGATTAAAAATATATATATTAATGATGTTCAGTATTAAAGCAAATCAGGGATGGACCATTGGATATTGCTAAGATGGCCCAATTTATTTAATTGTAGAATATCCACAGTCATAGGGAAACAAGGACACTTGAGAATCAAGCATGGAGGTTACCAAACATGTGTGGCTGGCAGGCATACATTACTCATGTGACAGCGGCATCCTTGTGCATATCTGTCTTTAGGTTTGGTAACTGCCTGTATGTATCCTTGTAGAACCTACCTGCTTCCTCCTACGAAGAAGAGATTCTGTCTCGAAACGCATCGGGTATCTCCACATGCCCTTACTGCTGATAGATTCCATTATATTGTTCAGAAATTGTCTATAACCAGTTACCACTTTATATGTATATTTTAATGTACAATTTTATTGTATCTCTGAAGAAACTACAGTTTTTTTTTTAACCCCTTCCCGTCGACGTAACACATATACAGTGGGAAAAATAAGTATTTGATCCCCTGCAGATTTTGTACATTTGCCCACTTTCAAAGAAATGAAGGGTCTATATTTTTTATCATAGGTGTATTTTATATGATAGAGACAGAATATCAACCAAAAATCCAGAAAAAACACATGATACAAACTGTAGGGATGGTGTTCTTGGGGTCATAGTCCGCATTTTTCTTCCTCCAAACACGGAGAGTCGATTTAATGCCACAGAGTTCAATTTTGATCTCATCGGACATGGCACTTTTTTTTCCCCAAACCTTCTATGAATCAAAATTGAGCTCTTTGGCATTAACGCTTCTCGCCGTGTTTGGAGGAAGAAAAATGCTGACTATGACCCTAAGAACGCCATCCCTACAGTCAAGTACTGAGGTGGGAACATGATGCTTTGGGGCTGTTTCTCTGCTAAAGGGACAGGCCAACTTTGCCGCATTGAGGGGCCAATGGACGGGGCCATGTATTGTAAGAGCTTGGATGAGAACATTCAGCCAGAACACTGAAAATTGGTCGTGGATGGGTCTTCCAGCATCACAATGACCCAAAACATCCCGCCAAGGCAACAAAGGAGTGGCTCAAGAAGAAGCACATTAAGGTCATGGAGTGGCCCAGCCAGTCTCCAGACCTTAATCCTATAGAAAATGTATGAATGGGGCTGAAACTTCGAGTTGCCAAGAGACTCCCAAGAAACTTAAGGATTTAGAGAAGATCTGTAAAGAATAGTGGACCAAAATCCCCCCTGAGATGTGTGGAAGTGTTTCGGGCAATATTATCTGCTCATATTCAGCAAAATGCTTCAGAACTCATTGGACGGCCCTTCACAGTGCAGATGGACAATGACCCGAAGCCTACTGCGAAAGCAACCAAAGAGATTTTTAAGGGAAAGAAGTGGAATGTTATGCAATGGCCAAGTCAATCATCTGACCTGAATCCGATTGTGCATGCATTTCACTTGCTGAAGACAAAACTGAAGGGAAAATGCCCCAAGAACAAGCAGGAACTGAAGAGAGTTGCAGTAGAGGCCTGGCAGAGCATCACCAGGGATGAAACCCAGCGTCTGGTGATGTCTATGAGTTCCACACTTCAGGCTGTACGGTTTTACCGACACATGTCAAAGTTGCAAAATTGTGCGTAGGCATTTAGATTTGTTTTACCCTTAGACGTGAAAGGGGTTAATCTTTACTATATGGCTTTGTGAACATCTTGCTGAATAAAAAGTCCTTGCACTTAGAGGGTTGTTTCGTTATTGATAATTTGAATGTACAGGTAATGGAAAATCTGGTTACCGTATATACTCGAGTATAAGTCGTTCCGAGTATAAGTCGAGGCCCTAATTTACCACAAAAAAATGGGAAAAACTTATTGACCCAAGTATAAGACGAGGGTGAGAAATGCACAGCTACTGTAAGTGGAAAAGAGGGTCAACAATGCACATTTGCAACCTCACCGTGCCCATTCGCATGCCTCACTGTGCCCATTTGCAGCCATAGGTCCCCCAAACTTCAAACTCGGTAGTTAAGGGTTCCTAGATGCCCCCTAGCTGCAGCCAAAATTTGGGGTCTCTGAACCCAAAGGGTCCCGAAATGACATTGCTGCAGATGGACACAGTTGACCGAATTTGGGGCCCCGTATCTCGGGGCCACTTAGTGCTGGGAACCCCAAATTTGGTGTGCAAACCCAGTGGAACTAGCTTCATAAAATATCCAAAGCTGGGGTTTCTAGCAACAAGTGGCCCCAAGATACAGGGTCCCAAAAATCGGTTCAGAAAATGTCAAGCACTTTTCTGCAGCAGAGAATGACATTTTCCGAACCTACTTTGGGGCCCCGTTTCTCGGGAGCTACTTAATGCTAGGAATTCCAGCTTTGGATATGTTGTGGACCCAGTTCCACTGGGTTAGCACCCCAAATTTGGGATTCCTAGCACCAAGTGGCCCTGAGATACGGGGCCCCAAAGTCGGTTCGGAAAATGAAATTTTTTGCTGCAGAAAAGTGCTTGACTCGAGTATAAGTCGAGGGGGGTACTTTCAGCACAAAAAAATGTGCTGAAAAATTCGACTTATACTCGAGTATATACGGTATATGATCTTTTGGTTAGAACCTTTTATTTGAGGATTTTTTGCCTTCCTCTGGGTGAGATGTAGGATTGTGCATATGGGGCATTTCTATTGGTTTATTTTTTCTTTATTGGATGAATTAGATGGACTTTTGCCTTTTTTTTTAACCTATGTACTTTAACCTTTCTCCTTTTTTCCCCCAATTCTTCTCAACTAAAAAAAAAACATGTTTTGGTTGGAGTTGTTTGTGTACCATAAATCTGAATACTCTCCAAATCCCCGGGCAGTGTATGTTTTGTTTGGCTGTATTGCATGTATTATCTATAATGGATATTCTTCTGCAAAGTATTTGAAGATTTTTTTTTTTTCTATTACAGAGCTAATAAAGAAGAAGAGACAGAATGTTCCCCCTGATCTTGGCCCTGAGCCATCCTCCACTGAAGTGATCATGGCAGAAAGATTACACTGTAATAGCAACGTGGGCCTCATCATCTGAGCTCTTCATTAGCCTTCATCGTCTACTAGGACTTGGAGGATAATTGACATCATTTTCAAGCAATTCTTCTCGAGTAGTTTTAAGTATCCTCTTTAAATCAGGATTTAATGTCAAGTCACTGAGCTTATAACTCTAGATGGGTCCTAAGGACCTCCCCTTAAACCAGCATTGAAGTGTAATTGGGGGGACATTTCGATAAAAGGGGAAATTACTCTGGTCTCATTATTTCAGAAAACTGCTTAGCATGCAACAAATAAAGTTTCTTTTATATACTGTAAAGGGGTTTGGTTTCTAAAGTCGAAAGTTAATGAGTTTACATTCCCTATGTACTGACACTACTGAAAATTAAGGTTTTATTGTGCCGATAGTTTGTGGAAATTGATTTACAGTTTCAAACAGATAATTTCCCGATGTGTGATGGGCAGGAGAGTGGGAAAACAGAAATTTTTGCTTTTCAGCACTGGTTCTGGGTCTGTTTCCATAAAGAAATGCTCCCTGGAATTCTTTAAGCGCGTCATGGTCAGGGGTCAGGCTCAGAGACCAGTAGCAATAGCAGTAGAGAGGCTGCCACCGACCAGCATGATAAGTATACAAGCAGGTCACCCTGGCATATGACACGGGCTCACATGAGGTGTGGGGTCCAACCACTAATCAGTGTTCACCAGAGCTGCTGATGGTGGAGATGGGTTTTACTGTGTGTTAGCACCAGACCACAGCCCTCAGGATCGCCTTGCCAGGAAATAAGCAGGCCGGGGTCAAGTAGCAGAAATAGCAGGTAGGGATCAGGCAGAAGCGTAGTCAGTAAACAAGCCAAAGGTCGGTAACAAGTGGTTGCAGGTTGGCATCAAGCAGAAGCGTTGTCGAGGAGCAAGCCAAAGGTCAGTAACAAGTGGTTGCAGGTTGGGATCAAGCAGAAGCGTGGTTGAGGAGCAAGCCAAAAGGTCGGTAACAAGTGCTTGCAGGTTGGGAACAAAAAAAGCGTGGTCGAGGAGTAAGCCAAAGGTCGGTAACGAGTGGTAGTGGAGATGAGGACAGCTGCAGTTGACAGGTCCTCTTTACAGAGACATCAGAGGTCTATTAGACCCCATTGTCTTCCTTGCCCTTCTCAGCAGCTAATCCTGCATCAGCATCAGGGTTGAATGCTTCCAGCTTCATTCACTGCAAAGGAGATTGAGGGACGATGTTCCTCGGTCTCCTCCTGCTCACTATCCTGAGAGTACTGTAGTCCTGGGATCCCAGGAAGAGCAAAAGAGCCCAGGAACCATGCGGGGGGTAAACCACACCATCCACAGTATAAAGGTGATCGGCAGCTGGATCACCCTTACATCACAGCTGGGAGCCGGCTGAGCAAAACAAGCACAAGCTTACACTACTACTGCAGCCATGAGCCTGTGCTTAACCCTTCACGCTCTGGGCATACTACAAACAGTGGAACCTTGGTTAATGAGTAACGTGGTTAAGAAGCGTTTTGAAAGACGAGCAACTTTTTTATTAAAATCCTGACTCGGTTTGCGAGTGTTGTCTCAGAAAACGAGCAGAATTCAAGCTAATGTGGTGTGCAGTACCGTATTTGGCCAGAGGTGTGGGGGCGCCGGTGACACTCGGAACGGTTCGGAGCTGTTCGGAAATACTCAGAATCACTCAGAAATACTCAGAAATACTCAGTTCCTGAGGGTCTCCGAGTTCAGCCGTGCTGTCCACGAGTATTTCCGAGGCTCTCCGGCGCCCCCCAACCTCTAGCCACATGCGGTATTGTTTTCATTGACTTCTATAGGGAAACTCGCTTTGATATGCGAGTGCTTTGGATTACAAGCATTCTCCTGGAACGGATTATTCTCGTAATCCAAGGTTCCACTGTACATCCAAAGCGCTGAACTGGTTAAACAATTTTTCACAGCCATAGCAAAAAATGTAAGAACTACCTGAATTTGTTGCACACTTTTGAAATAGAAAACCAACCAGATTTGCCTTTCTAATATGTCCGTAACACCAGAGAAATGTTGTAAATTCTTTATTGAATTACACTTCATTGTGATCCAACTGCACTCCAGGGGTTGTCACTGATGCCTTGATAAAGAGGGACCACCGTGTCCCCGAAACATTGCAAATGTTCATGGTGACATCTTCAGTAAAGCTCCTCGATTGAAGAAGATTCAGGTATTGCAGGCAACCCATGTATTCTTGCTATTTACTGGGGTCGCTATATGTGTGCAGATTTCCTGTGGGTGCCCCAGTTATGTCATATAAAAATGGACTGATGGGATAATTAGTCGCCACCCACATTAGTCCTGGTGTGTTTGTATCTGTATGACCGTGGTTCAAATCCTACATTGTAGATCCCTCTGGGGACAAGGAATGATCGGGAAGATCTATGTACTCTGGAAAGCACTACTCAGTTTTTCATGCTACATAAATTAATAAATTAAAAATATATTTGCTTTGCACAACAAACAGCATTGTGGTCATATCAAGATCATAGTGAAGAACTCATGTAGTATAACAGTGCAGGTCTGCTCTTTAGCTCATTGAGGCCTGACCAGGAGATCCATATAGCACACCAGAGTTCCCTAGCTTGGGCTTCACCTGACAAGCGGAGACACCCTAACAGCAACCCGAGCCAACTTGAACTCCAGTGCCCTATTCCAACCTGCTGCTGGCTGTGCTCTAAAACTGACCCCATTGAGTTCCAAACACAAATAAGCTTCCAAATGACACCATAGCGCTACTGTGGTGTAGTGGGTAGCACTCTCGCCTAGCAGTAAGAAGGGTTGCTGATTCGAATCCCGACCACGACACTACCTGCCTGGAGTTTGCATGTTCTCCCTGTGCCTGCGTGGGTTTCCTCCGGGTACTCCGGTTTCCTCCCACACTCCAAAGACATGCTGGGAGGTTAATTGGCTTCTGTCTAAATTGTCCCTAATATGTATGAATGTGAGTTAGGGACCTTAGATTGTAAGCTCCTTGAGGGTAGGGACTGATGTGAATGTACAATGTATATGTAAATTGACGGCGCTATATAAGTACAACGGTTTTATTCGCACAGATGGGAAGGAGCACCGGCCACTCTCTTCTGGGTCGCAGGCTGTCAGAAAGTCTGTGGAGTGCAGGATGGAACGCAGTGCTGACGTCGCCAAGGTAAGGTAAAAAAATCATCCACTATCTGTTCCCCCACTCCCCCTCCCTAACACTTTCCTGACTCCGGTATCGATCCACCGCTATGACCAGCTGCAGGTCTTCTCTACTCTCTCTTCCAGGTCTCACAGGCTTTTATGAGAACAGGAGCCATTGGCTTCTCCTGCTGTCAGTCAAATGCCGTGAGCAGAAAGTGGGTGGGGGGGGAGGCCGAGCTGCACTATGTGTGTCTATGGATTCAGACACAGAATAGGAGGAGCCAAGATCGTGGCGAGGAGACCTCAGAAGTGGAGGTAAGGGGTGGCTCTGTGGAATACCATTACAGAACAGGTAAGTAAAACATGTTTATTTTGGTGAAAACAAAATGGACTTTACAACCACTTTAAGTAGTATAGAGGATTTTTTGAAGAATAAGGGTGATATAGTGTCACTTTAACCCAAGCAGCTCTTAAGCCTAATCTAAGGCTCAAACTATGGGGGAATCGAGTGGCAAGTCAGGGGAACTGCCCTACATCCACTGGCTCCTAAGCCTAATCTAACTGTCAAGCTTTGTGGGCATCTAGTGGCCAACCAGGGGAACTAATACAGGCCATGCTCCTGCCCTGCCCTACCCTACATCCACCGGCCCCTGGGCCTAACCTAACTCTTAAACCATGGGGGCATCTAGTGGCCAACCAGGGGGGAACTATTACAGGCCATGCTCCTGCCCTACCCTACACCCACCTATATCAGATACAAATGTTTTTACTATTAGCAAACAACAGCAAAATCCTATAGGTGAAACAGATGTATTTACGTCAAGCACAATTCTGTTTATAATTCTTTTTAGAAGCTTCTGCAGTCCTCCAGTGCTTACTATGTGCTCAGCGTAAGCCAAAGAATGCCACAATCCCACACAGATGATTGTTACCCAATAAATGCTTTAGAAAGGGTTCCATTAATATAAGAACAGCACTTGGACCACACAAATCGGTGCATTAACAAAAAGTACATTAATGCAGAGCTAAACTCTCTCTTCCTTAAGCCGCTAACATTAGTAAATAGATAGGAAGGTACAGTATCTCACAAAAGTGAGTACACCCCTCGCATTTTTGTAAATATTTTCTTCTCTCTTTTCATGTGACAACACTGAAGAAATGACACTTTGCTACAATGTAAAGTAGTGAGTGTACAGCTTGTATAACAGTGTAAATTTGCTGTCCCCTCAAAATAACTCAACACACAGCCATTAATGTCTAAACCGCTGGTAACAAAAGTGAGTACACCCCTAAGTGAAAATGTCAAAGTTGGGCCCAAAAGTGTCAATATGTTGTGTGGCCACCATTATTTTCCAGCACTGCCTTAACCCTCTTGGGCATGGAGGTCACCAGAGCTTCACAGGTTGTCACTGGAGTCCTCTTCCACTCCTCCATGATGACAGAGACCTTGCGCTGTCACAGTACAAGTTGGCATTCATGGTTCCCTTAAAGGGGTTGTAAACCTTCGTGGTTTTTCACCTCAATGCATAAAAACCTCTTGCAGTGCAGCAGCCCCCCAGTGCCCCCGTTTTACTTACCTGAACCCTCTTTTTCTCGTGCTGGGGACGAGCACACCAGCTCTAGCTAGATAGAATAAAATATTTACAAAAATGGCAGCAGTACACACACTTTTGTGAGACACTGTATATTATATTTACTTGTTTTAACTTTTTTTTTTTTAAACATTTCCTTAGTGTCTTCCTGGTTTCTGGCCTAGGTAAACATGATGTCATACATCCCAGGAGTCTTCATGGGAGGAGGGGCTTTCTCAGCCAAGCACACCCTCCTGCATGCATGCTTGAGCTAAGGGGCGGATGGATTTCAGGAAGTAAATCCTACATGAATCACCTGCCCTTACTCAAGATGGCTGCAGCTAGAAATGCTAGGAGGGTGTTTTTTTTTTTTTTTTCTAAATATGGAACGCTTCACGAATTTGCATGTCATCCTTGAGCAGGGGCCATGCTAATCCTCTCTGTATCGTTCCAATTTTAGTATATGAGCTGCCGAAGCAAGCACTAGGACGGTCTTTTTTAAAGTGATTTCTCAACCAAAATAAAGCATAGAGACATGGATGGATGGGGGGGGGGGGGGTGCTTTGAATATTAAAAATGAATTGAAAAGCGATTTCAGTTTGTGGTGCTCAGATACAGTTTAGTTCCGCTTCAATATAATCACATCACTTGGACCACACAAATGGGTGCATAAAAAAAAAAGAAAAGAACATTGAGAGTACATTATCCCTGAATATTTAAAACCCCCCATTGTTGGAAATGATCTTCTTTATCCTATTAAACCTGCTAATCTTTTATTTAAACAGTCCCTCAAAACCAACATCTTCAGTAATGCCCCCTCCCTTCCCCCCGGCCCGTCCTTCATCTCTACCCTTCTTATTCATTACTGAGTAATTAACTTTAACCCCCAGTAGCATCAGCACTGGATGGATGGTGGGAGCGGGAGCTGCCTCAGTTAACTTTTCTAGTTAACCAACAGGTGATTGGTTGCTAGGAAGCCGGAGGGGCCCTAGCAACCAATCATCAGCTTGTTAACATGAAAAGTTAACTCCAGCAGCTCCCGCTCCCACCCTCCATCCAGTACTGTGCTGTCTCCTGCTCCCCGCCCTTCTGTACACTGATGTGTGTTTGTGTGTGGGAGGATGATGTGAAGAAGACAGAGGACTTTGCTTTGGGGAAGGGGCAGAGAACTTTACAATGTAGGGGGGGGTGAAGGGGGACAGAGGACACTGCTGTGAGAGGAGGGGGGCAGAAGACACTACAGTGTGGGGGAGGTGATGTGAAGGGGGAAGAGGACACTACTGTGGCGGGGGGGGTGATGTGAGGAGGGGTATAGGGCACTGCTATGGGGGGGGGGAGAAGGGGGGCAGAGGACACTACTATGTGTGGGGAGCAAAGGACATTACTGTGTGGGGGGGCAGAGAGTATTTCAGTGGGGGGTGATGTGAGGGGGGGCAGAGGACACTACTGTGAGAGGGAGGGGGCACAGGGCACTGCTATAGGGGGCAGAGAAGGGGGCCAAGGGTTGCCTACCCTAATTCTGAACCCAATGGGTCTGGTCTGATTCTCCTCCCGTTTCTACTTGTTTCGTTTGGTGCCGGTAATTGGCACTCTATTATTATTTGATTACGGACCTCCATGATACAAAGAAGAAATAGAATTCATGTTTTGGTTATCTCACTGATTTCTGAGTTCCCATACTTTGCCATCATTCTCAATGCAGTTTGTATCCCCTTTCTGCAAACCCATCAGATGGAGGATTGCCTTCTGACGGAGTACGACTACCCAGCAATCCTTTCATCAGGAAGACCTAGGTTTGATTCCTTTGGGAAATGTGATTAAACACATATGTTCTTGACCTACGTAAACATGATCCTTTAGCAAAGCAAAATCCCTAATTTCTTGCTGCACTGAAGACTTTCATCCAGCTCTTAATCCAAAAGGAGTAGACAATAATGAAGCAATTCCCCGCACTTTAAGAAGCCCGTGGTAAAGAGAGCTTCCTAATAAAATAATCTTTTTATATAACAGCTGGTAGGGATAAAGGTTTCAATAATTAAAACCTAACCCAGGCCTCCCCGGTGGAGACATTAATTATAAGTATCCAGGCAAGCTGACGATAGAAGAGGAAAAGTCATGTCTTGGGATGTGGAGGAGAACTGAATATTACTTTAGTGTATTTGTCTTCCCTGGCACATATATATTATACATTTTAATTAAACCGCAGACTCAGAGAATGAAGGAAGGAAGACTCGGAGAAAGAATACGCAGATATTTGCCTGTCAATCTAGGGCCATGGTAACCTGACACGAAGGCAGCACAAGCAGAATGTTGCGGTCAGGGGTCAGGCTCGGAGACCAGAAGCTATAGCAGTAGAGAGGCTCCCACCGACCAACAGGGCAAGTATACAAGTAGTTCAACCTGGCCTGGAGGATGACGTGGGTTCATCCGAGGTGTGGGGGGGCTAAGCACTAACCGGTATTCACCAGAGCTCCTGATGGTGGAGATGGGTTTTTCTGCGTGTTAGTACCAGGTTGTGGTCCTCAGGATCGTCCCACCAGGAGGTGAGCAAGCCGGAATCCAGTAGCAGATATAGCAGATCAGGATCAAGCAAAAGTGTAGTCAGTAAACAAGCCAAAGGTCGGTCAGGGGTCCCTAATTTCAAAGGTTCCCTCACCCAAGATGGACGTCAAAGTCTCTTGAGAGTTCAGTGTCCAATCAGACTACCTTCCTCTCTCAAGGCTTTGTATAGGGAGCCGGGTGTGTGTGCATCACTTACCTGGGGAAGAGATGGCACCAGGATGCAGTATGGTAAGACAAGCCGCCAGCATGAGTGTGATGTTTTGGGCAATGTTCTGCTGGGAAACCCTGGCTCCTGCCATTCATGTGGATCTTGCTTGACACGTACCACCTACCTAAACATTGTTGTCCACCCCTTCATGGAAACGGTAATTACTGATGGCAGTGGCCTCCTTCAACAGGATAATGCGCACTGCAAAAAATGGTTCAACAATGGTTTGAGGAACACAAAAACTAGTTCCAAGTGTTGACTTGGCTTCCATATTCTCCAGATCACAATCCAATCGAGCATCTGTGGGATGTGCTGGAAAAACAACTCTGATCCATGGAGGCCCCACCTCGCGACTTACAGGACTTAAAGGATCTGCTACTGGCAGATTGGTGCCAGATACCACAGCATACTATCAGTGGTCTAGTGGAGTCCATGGCTTGATGCGTCAGGGCTTTTTTGATGGCAAAAGGGGGACCTACTCAGTATTAGGTGGGTGGTCATAAAGCCGTGGCTAATCGAGATATATATATATATATATATATATATATATATATATATATATATATATATATATACACACACACACACACACACATTATCTCTCAAAAGTGAGTACACCCCTCACATTTTTGTAAATAGTTTATTCTATCTTTTCATGTGACAACACTGAAGAAATGACACTTTGCTACAATGTGAAGTAGTGAGTGTACAGCTTGTATAATAGTGTAAATTTGCTGTCCCCTCAAAATAACTCAACACACAGCCATTAATGTCTAAACCGCTGGATACAAAAGTGAGTACACCCCTAAGTGAAAATGTCCAAATTGGGCCAAATTAGCCATTTTCCCTCCCCGGTGTCATGTGACTCGTTAGTGTTACAAGGTAAATGGGGAGCAGGTGTGTTAAATTTGGTGTTATCACTCTCACTCTCACATACTGGTCACTGGAAGTTCAACATGGACCCTCATGGCAAAGAACTCTGTGAGGATCTGAAAAAAAGAATTGTTGCTCTACATAAAGATGGCCTAGGCTATAAGAAGATTGCCAAGACCCTGAAAATGAGCTGCAGCACGGTGGCCAAGACCATACAGCAGTTTAACAGGACAGGTTCCACTCAGAACAGGCCTCGCCATGGTCAACCAAAGAAGTTGAGGTCACGTGATCAGCATCATATCCAGAGGTTGTCTTTGGGAAATAGACGTATGAGTGCTGCCAGCATTGCTGCAGAGGTTGAAGGGGTGGGGGGGGGTCAGCCTGTCAGTGCTCAGACCATACGCCGCACACTGCATAAAATTGGTCTGCATGGCTGTTATCCCAGAAGGAAGCCTCTTCTAAAGATGATGCACAAGAAAGCCCGCAAACAGTTTGCTGAAGACAAGCAGACTAAGGACATGGATTACTGGAACCATATCCTGTGGTCTGATGAGACCAAGATAAACGTATTTGGTTCAGATGGTGACAAGCGTGTGTGGGGGCAACCAGGTGAGGAGGACAAAGACAAGTGTGTCTTGTCTACACTCAAGCATGGTGGTGGGAGTGTCATGGTCTGGGGCTGCGTGAGTGCTGCCGGCACTGGGGAGCTACAGATCATTGAGGGAACCATGAATGCCAACATGTACTGTGACATACTGAAGCAGAGCATGATCCCCTCCCTTCGGAGACCGGGCCGCAGGGCAGTATTCCAACATGATAACGACCCCAAACACACCTCCAAGATGACCACTGCCTTGCTAAAGAAGCTGAGGGTAAAGGTGATGGACTGGCCAAGAATGTCTCCAGACCTAAACCCTATTGAGCATCTGTGGGGCATCCTCAAACAGAAGGTGGAGGAGCGCAAGGTCTGTAACATCCACCAGCTCCGTGATGTCGTCATGGAGGAGTGGAAGAGGACTCCAGTGACAACCTGTGAAGCTATGGTGCACTCCATGCCCAAGAGGGTTAGGGCAGTGCTGGAAAATAATGGTGGCCACACAAAATATTGACACTTTGGGCCCAATTTGGACATTTTCACTTAGGGGTGTACTCACTTTTGTTGCCAGCGGTTTAGACATTAATGGCTGTGTGTTGAGTTATTTTGAGGGGACAGCAAATTTACACTGTTATACAAGCTGTACACTCACTACTTTACATTGTAGCAAAGTGTCATTTCTTCAGTGTTGTCACATGAAAAGATAGAAGAAAATATTTACAAAAAATGTAAAGGGGTGTACTCACTTTTGTGAGATACTGTATATATTCTGATGGAAGAGCTTTAGGAAGTGCTGAAGGTTAAGGTGCACAATACTTCCCCAGGAGATACTGTTTAGTGTAAGCACTGCTGAAAAACTTCCAGTTAGTGATGCCGAGTTAAACATATGTCTGATCGTAGCTTTCAGGGCTGTAGATTGCAGTTGTTTGTATCCTTTCAGACGTTCGTCTTTTTTCTATCTTCAGAAATGACTGTGCAGAATTCCGGCATAATTCAGCAACTATAAACTCGTACTGCAGAAAATCTTGGAAAGTTTATACACTTTTTTTTTTTTTTTTTACAGTTCCACCGTGTAAGATGAAAATCCTCAGCAATGCCTTCGTAGTAAAAATTCAGATTTCTTAAAAGGCGGCTTGTAAGGGTATCTGTGTCAGCGGAAACATCTGTGCAGAGAGGATTATATCCTCCGGGGATCAACCGTAACATTATAAATACATCTGTTTGGACTCATCGTCATTTACTATGCAAGCAGTAATCAGATGTCATTCTCTCCTTATTACTAGGTATGGCCTTTTACCAGCTCCTGTATTTACACACATATACAGTATATATGGATATATTTTATATGAAGAAATGTCACTTGCAGCAAGGACCAACAATCTCATACAACATGATAATCACTATACTAAGCAATAATAACATCATTAGCTCCGTATTAGATCTCTTTGTTTCTTATAATGATGTGATCTGCTTATATTTCTGGAAATGTTAATATGTCTCAGTTGCTGTTTTCTATAATGTGGGCCATTTTTGTTTTACTGGCCTTTTAAGACTGTATCACCTCTAAGACAGCTCAGAAAGGAAAGGTCATACCTAGAAGCTCACAGTTATAAATAGTCTTTATCCCTTTCACTGCCAGACCCAATTTGCCTTTTTCTTTTAACATGTTTAACCATTTTTATTTTTTTATTTTAATGTATTTATATATTTTTAAATATTTGTTTTTATATGTTTTATAATATTTATTTATTATATAACTATATATGTTTATTTTTATATTTTTAAAATGATTATTATTATGTATTTATTTATTTTAATTCATTTTTTTATTTATTATTTTTATTTTTTTTAATTGTTTACATTTTTGCACACATTTTGCAAAATCTGCACTGTTTGCTAGTAAGGACTGTAAACCCCCATGAAAAGTATACATTTTCTGAAAGCGGGGACTCTGGAGAATAAAATGGAGATAGTTGCCATTTTTTGTTGCAGGATATTTGCGTGTTTATTTATTAAACGCACATTTAAAGGAAAAAAATACATTAAAAATTAATTTTGATACAAACCATCATTATTATTCCCAATGTTGTTGGTAAAATCTCAAAGATTGGGTTGCGTTAAGTAAATATGCAAAAAAAAAAAAAGAAAAAAGAAGAGAAAAAACTATACACAAAATTATCCATAGGTGATCACCCTCAACACACTCCTCTCCTGTACATACTGCCCCCATCATACCCCCCACACTCCTCTCCTATACATACCGCCCACTGTCATACACTCCACACTCCTCTCCTATACATACCGCCCATGTCATACCCTCCACACTCCTCTCCTGTACATACCGCCCACTGTCATACCCTCCACACTCCTCTCCTGTACATACTGCTCACTGTCATACCCTCCGCACTCCTCTCCTGTACATACCGCTCACTGTCATACCCTCCACACTCCTCTCCTGTACATAGTGCCTACTGTCATACCCTCCACACTCCTCTCCTGTACATACTGCTCACTGTCATACCCTCCACACTCCTCTCCTGTACATACTGCTCACTGTCATACCCTCCGCACTCCTCTCCTGTACATAGTGCCCACTGTCATACCCTCCACACTCCTCTCCTGTACATACTGCTCACTGTCATACCCTCCGCACTCCTCTCCTGTACATACCGCTCACTGTCATACCCTCCACACTCCTCTCCTGCACATACTGCCCACTGTAATACCCCCACACTCCTCTCCTGTACATACCGCCCACTGTCATACCCTCCACACTCCTCTCCTGTACATACCGCCCACTGTCATACCCCCCACACTCCTCTCCTGTACAAACTGCTTGTATATGAACCGCCCCCTGGGCTGGCATTGGACCAGTGTGCTGTCTATTAGAGTAGCCAGTCTAGGAGGCATGGCTTCCTTTGACAGCAGCCAGCAATTCCTATACAAGCCGCGTCTCAGCGGGAGATCGCTGCTCTGTGTGATCCAGCCAGCAGATCCTTCTGATTCCTCCCTGATGCATTGATGGGCACTGATGAAGCTGCACAGATGGGCAATGATATGCTGCATAGATGGGCAATGATATGCTGCACTGATACGCTGAACTGATTAGCAATGGTATGCTGAACTGATTGGCAATGGTATGCTGCACTGATAGGCTGCACTGATGGGCACTGACAGGCTGCACTTTTGGACACTGATAAGCACTGATGAGGCTGCACTGATGGCCACTGATGAGGCGGAACTGATAAGCTGCACTGATGGGACTGTACTAATGGGCATTGATCGGCTGCACTGATTAGGCTGCACTAATGAGACTGTACTGATGTCCACTGACGGCCACTGATAGGCTGCACTGATGGGCACTGATAAGGCAGCACTGATGAGGCAGAACTGATAAGCTGCAATGATGGGCACTGATAGGCTGTACTGATGGGACTTTACTGATGGGCACTGATCAGCTGCACTGATGGGCACTGAGAGGCTGCACTGATGGGTACTGATGAGGCTGCACTGATAGGTACTGATATGCTTTATGCTATTGTTAAAGTTGTTATTGATATTTATTTTTGGAACTTAATTCTGCATAAAACATTTAAAAGTGTAATTTCATTAGATAATTAGGGGAATTAGGGGTGGGGCATTGTAGGGGTTCGGTGGGGCAACTGGTGGTGAGTAACTCTTAAGGCCTAGCTAGTGGCTCAGGACTTGACATTTTGAGCCCTGGAATAAACAATGCCCCAATCTTTGGTGTCTACAGAGAAATAGCATCCCATCGTTAATGTCAGTGGCAGAAATTGTGCCCTATCATTGGTGTCCTTGGGCCCCATCTTTCGTGTCATTGGGAGGAATTCTGCCCCTTCATTGGTGTCAGTGGAGGGAATTATGTCTCATTGTTGGTATCCGTGGATGAAAATAGTGCCCCAAGGGCCAGATAAGAGCAAACATAGAGCCGCAGTTTGGAGACCACTGGTCTCATAGAATAAGGCTTCACACTAGGTTTGTTATGGGAGATATAAATGGACCATCATTACTGAACTTTTTCTGAAAATGCCAGTTACTTGGCTGTTATGGCAATCCACTGTCCACTGACCTGTGCATGTATACAGATCGGGGAAGTGGAAGTGTTTTCTCCTAATCCACATACTTGTTGCAGGTCAGTGATAGAGGACAGGAATACGATGGGCGGCATAAAGTCAGCAATGGCTGCTTCCGTGTTCCTCCTGATGGTCTTCTCTTTATATGGTTTACTAGACTGCTTCACATTCCGGCACAATAGCGGAAAAGGTATTAACTTGAAATACATTTCCGGACAGAAAGTCCTTTTCTGAACTGAATTTCTCTGACTGCAGCGCAGATTATAGAATCAATATTAAGAGAAGTTTTGATCTCGCTTCTCTCTCGGTATCATCAATCTCCAGCATTATAAAGAAAAAAAAATCGATACAAAGTCTTTTACCTTTACTATCTAACCCCAATAAAAAGACGGAATTTATATCTACAGCTGCGCCTGACTCCACTCATCCTAATATTCAATGTGCTGCAGAATCTCACAATAAACAAAAAAATATTAAAAAGAACGAGCGTCCAACTTTATTACGATCGTGTCTCGCATGTCCTATTACTACAGCATCAGTGCTCCTGACGTGATAATGGGGGGAGGGTATGGAGGTTTTTCTAGTTTTCCCAACTAGGAAGAAGCTTAAAGTGATTGTAAACCTCAGACATGAAATACGAACAAAGCATATCCCTCTATAAGTGTGCACTTGTCTCACTCCAGAGCACTAAATGTTATTTCTGTCTGTGGTCTCCTTCCTCTGCTATCAGCATGAGTTATTTCTGACAAGTTTTCTTGACACCAAGAGATAAAAAGGTGACAGGGGAGGGAGCTCCAGGACACAGGCCTGTGATTGACAGCCTCAGCTCTGTTGCTGTGTGAAGGAGGTGCGCCCCTTCCTTCCAATCAGCACTCACTGACCTCTGCAGAGTGTAACTTCAGCCCCCTGCCCCTTCTTTCTGACAGCTCAGACAAGCTGTATACATTGTTGACTTTAAACGGCTGTAGAGAAGACCGCAGATAAACAGGTCCAACTTATGTAGGAGGATTTTTTAAATCTCTGTGTATCACCTGAGGCCAATCACTTCACTGGGTATGTATATGAAAGGGTTTACAAACCACTTTAAAGCTGAACTCCAGAAATTAAGTCACATTGTAAAATGTACTGGCATACTATGAGTTAAATCCAACGAGGTGCATGCCACCTCCTAGACTTACAGTATCTCACAAAAGTGAGTACACCCCTCACATTTCTGTAAATATTTTCTTCTATCTTTTCATGTGACAACACTGAAGAAATGACACTTTGTTACAATGTAAAGTAGTGAGTGTACAGCTTGTATAACAGTGTAAATTTGTTGTCCCCTCAAAATAACTCAACACACAGCCATTAATGTCTAAACCGCTGGCAACAAAAGTGAGTACACCCCTAAGTGAAAATGTCCAAATTGTGCCCAAAGTGTCAATATTTTGTGTGGCCACCATTATTTTCCAGCACTGCCTTAACCCTCTTGGGCATGGAGTTCACCAGAGCTTCACAGGTTGTCACTGGAGTCCTCTTCCCCTCCTCCATGACGACATCATGGAGCTGGTGGATGTTAGAGACCTTTCGCTCCTCCACCTTCCGTTTGAGGATGTCCCACAGATGATCAATAGGGTTTAGGTCTGGAGACATGCTTGGCCAGTCCATCGCCTTTTAACCTCAGCTTCTTTAGTAAGGCCGTGGTCGTCTTGGAGGTGTGTTTGGGGTCATTATGTTGGAATACTGCCCTGCGGCCCAGTCTCTGCAGGGAGGAGATCATGCTCTGCTTCAGTAGGTCACACTACATGTTGGCATGCATGGTTACCTCAATGATCTGTAGCTCCCCAGTGGTGGCAGCACTCATGCAACCCCAGACAATGACAGTCCCAATACCATACTTGACTGTAGGCAAACTTTATTGAAGTGACAAAGGTTACAGATGCTTACTGCATCTGACTCACCAAAACTCTGCTACTCAGCCGACAGCATTGATCCATCCTCAATCATCCTCAGTCATCCAACAGAAAGGGACCTCTCTAAAAAGTACTGTATATACAGCCCTGAAGAAGGCTATCCCACAAAACGCATTGGTTCCCTTCTAACCTTTGTCACTCCAGTAAATTTTTAGGATTAACCACCAAGCAAGATAACGATCTGTTGCCTGGTGCTCCTCTACACTTACTCAAGTTACTCCAGCTGAAACAGCATTAGAAAGGTAGCAGGATCTTAACAGAACCCATCAGCACTGTCCACTGTTGGGGTCGAACCCCTCAGATAGGTCCCTCAACATAGTGATTACATAGATATTCGCCTTCAAATCTTCCAGATGGTCCATCTGTCCAGCCCAGCCATCTTCATATACAGTGGGGGAAAATAATTATTTGTTTCCCTGCAGATTTTATAAGTTTGACCACTTCCAAAGAAATGAAGGGTCTATTATTTTTCTCATAGGTGTATTTTAAATGATAGAGACAGAATATCGACTAAAAATCCAGAAAAAACACGATACAAATGTTGTAAATTGAGTTGCAGTTCAGTGAGTAAAATAAGTATTTGATTCCAAAGCAAAACTGGACTTAGTACTTGGTGGAGAAACCCTTGTTGGCAAGAACAGAGGTAAGACGTTTCTTGTAGTTGGTTACCAGGTTTGGACACATGTCAGGAGGGATTTTGGTCCACTCTTATTTACAGATCATTTCCAAATCCTTAAGGTTTCTTGGCTGTCACGAGTTTCAGCTCACTCCATACATTTTCTATAGGATAAGGGCCGGACACTGGCTAGGCCACTCCATGACCTTAATGTGCAACTTCTTGAGCCACTCCTTTGTTGCCTTGGTGGTATGTTTTGGGTGATTGTCATGCTGAAAGACCCATCCATGACGCATCTTCAGTGTCCTGGCTGAGGGAAGAAGGTTCTCATCCAAGATTTTACAATACATGGCCCCGTCCATTGGCCCCTCAATGCGTCAAAGTCGGCCTGTACCTTTAGCAGAGAAACCGCCCCAAAGCATAATGTTTCCACCTCCGTGCTTGACTGTAGGTATGGAGATTTTTGAGTCATCACATTTTTCTTCCTCCAAACACGATGAGTCAAGTTAATGGGGTTTCAGAAGGTTCTATTCTTGGACCTCTCCTATTTTCAATCTACACCTCCTCCCTGGGTCAGCTGATTGCCTCCCATGGCTTCCAATACCACTTCTACGCTGACGACACCCAAATCTATTTCTCTACCCCTCAGCTCACTCCTTCAGATTCCTCGCGTATCACAAATTTACTATCAGATATATCAGTCTGGATGTCACACCACTTCCTCAAACTTAATCTATGCAAAACAAAACTTATCATTTTTCCTCCCCCACGTGCCTCTTCCCCTAATCTCTGCCAAAATGGATGGCACAACCATAAGCCCATCCCCTTGAACTCTCCTTTAAGCCCCACGTACAATCACTGTCCAAATCTTGCCGCCTCAACCTCCGCAACATCTCCAAAATGCGCCCCTTTCTAACTAATGACACAACAAAGCTCTTAATTCACTTCCTGGTCATCTCTCGCCTCGATAACTGCAACTCTTCATTGGCTTACCTCTACATAGTCTATCCCCCTTCAATCCATCATGAATGCTGCTGCCAGACTCATCCACCTTACCAACCGCTCTGTGTCTGCTATTCCTCTCTGTCAATCCCTCCACTGGCTTCCGCTCACCCAACGAATTAAACTCAAAATACTAACAACTATTTACAAAGCCATCCACAACTCTGCCCCCAGCTACATCACTGACCTAGTGTCAAAATACCAACCTAATTGTTCTCTTCGTTCTTCTCAAGACCTCCTGCTTTCTAGCTCCCTCATCACCTCCTCCCATACTCGCCTCCAGGACTTTTCCAGAGCCTCTCCAATCCTATGGAACTCCTTACCCCAATCTGTCTGATTATCTCCTACTCTATTAGCTTTTAGACGATCCCTGAAAACCCTCCTCTTCAGAGAAGCTTATCCTACCCACATCTAACAATTGTATTTTCTTTTTCTATCTGATCTTCCCCCACAGCTATTACCTTTTGTTCCACTTGACCCTCCCTTCTAGATTGTAAGCTCCAACGAGCAGGGCCCTCTAATCCCTCCTGTATTGTAACTGTACTGTCTGCCCCCATGTTGTAAAGAGCTGCACAAATTGTTGGCGCTATATAAATCCTGTATCACAAAAATCACGCAGAAGAGCTACATTTTGGTCTCATCTGACCACAGCACTTTCTCCCAATCCTTCTCTGAATCATTTAAATGTTGACTGGCAAACTTCAGACGGGCCTGTACATGTTCCTTCTTGAGGAGGGGGACCTTGCGGGTGCTGCAGGATTTTAATCCATGGAGGCGTATAGAGATGGGCCGAACACCCCTTGGTCCATAGCAAAAGTTCGGACCCGAACATCGCACCCCATTGAAGTCTATGGGACCCAAATGTGAAAAATCAAAAGTGCCCATTTTGAAGGCTTATAGGCAAGTTTTTGGCCATAAAAAGGGTATGGGGGCATGGGTACTGCCCTGAGGGACATGTATCAATGCAGCAAAAAAAAAAAACATGTAAAAAACATTGCTTATAAAAGGAGCAGTGATTTTAATTATGCTTAAAGTAAAACAATAAAAATGAAAAAATTCTTTTAAATATGCCTGGGGCATCTCCTTAGTCTGCCTGTAAGGTGGTACATCTGTACCATGTATAGAACCTACTGCAGCAAAACTGCAGTAGGTCCTATAGCTAGACCCAAACCGGGAAACTGCCTGGTTCTAAGTGTATCAGAATGGCTTCAGCTTTGCCTCCTCCACAGCCATGCCCCATTAACCTGTTTCACCCACTCATGGGCTCAATCGTGGAGGCCTTGAGAGACCAGCACCCAGCAGGGTTTGGACCACCAGGTGATTTTGATGGAGCTTGGAGTGGGTTTATTGGGTCTCATTACAGTTAGGTGTTTGATTGCTCTGTATGTATTTCTCTGCTCCCCAGTTCCATATAGTGGCATTTTTACTGCTGTTCATAAAAAAAGGGAGTATTCACTCAGAACAGAAAATAGCCTAAACAACATTAGTTTTTGACCAATTTGCAGATAAAGAATGTACAAATTGCAAATTCACAGGACACATAGATACATTTTTTGTATAGATGCCCCATAAAGTGCAGTATATCTGAGTGATTTTCCCAGTGGGGGCACAGACTGCAATAAAAACCTGACAGAGGTGCTAAACTTTTACTACTGTATCCAAAACTTTCGGCTTTAGGTTGACTGTAAATACTGTTCCTATCACCAGTGCAAAGAATGCATGCAATGCCAATTTTAGCCCTAATACAAGTAAGCCATACTCATGAACCTTAATGAATTTAAGGAGCGAATCCCAGCAAGGTTTGGTCTTATCTTAATGAAATTACAACGACCCTTACAAAGTACAATTTTGGGATCTAATGATAAGCCTGGTGAATACCCACATGTGCAATCCAGGACCTGAGCTGAAATATGAAAACCACAACCACTACAACGACCACGTTTCAAAGTTTGTTGGTACTCGAGGACAGATTTGGGAAACAACAATAAAAAAAAAAAATGCAACAAAAGGTTTATATAGTTGAGGTTTGAACCATAAATCAAATAATAGTTTGTACTGAAATTCTGTGTTTTAATTATAATGAATCCCAACAACAGAGAAAAGCCAGAGGCCGCTGCCACTCTAGCATGTTAAGGAAATGTGAAATCCAGGCTTGGAGCTGCCTCTCGGTGATGAAATGACAACGTGCTTCTACTATAAACTGGCTTTTATTTACGGTTGTACACTATGCTGCGAACACAACTGTTCAAAAGTGTTCCTTTCCCATAGGAGAACGCAGCCATATTGTGTACAACAGAGACACAAGGGAGCAAGGTCATTGGTCCAAGGTCATAGGGATGTATTTATCACGATCTGTGTAAAAAGTTCATCTTTACTGAGAAAAAAGTTCCACTGCATTAGTGCAAGCATTTTTGTTGTCCACATTAATCAATTTTTTTTGTTGGGGGTGGGGAGGATAAATATATACTGTATGTGTGTATTTAAATATATGCTCATTTTCTCCATAATGCCACTCTATGTCATTGCTCTTAAGAGTATGTTATTTGGAAAGTAAGATATTGGCAATCGGCAACGAACAGTAGGACTGGCCAGAGAGTGATCAATTTGACATGGTTTGACAGAGAGGGATTGCTTTAACACAGTTGGTCAGAGAGGGATCACTTTAAAACAATTGGCCAGAAAGGGATCACTTTGACACAGTTGGCCAGAGAGGGATCACTTTGACAGAGTTGGCCAGGGAGGGATCTATTTGATGCTTTTGGCCAGAGAAGGATTACTTTTACGCAGTTGGCCCAGGAGGGATCACTTTGACACAGTTGGCCAGAGAGGGATCACTTTGACACAGTTGGCCAGAGAGGGATCACTTTGACACAGTTGGCTCGAGAGGGATCACTTTGACACAGTTGGCCAGAGAGGGAGATCACTTTGACACAGTTGGCTTGAGAGGGATCACTTTGACACAGTTGGCCTGAGAGGGATCACTTTGACACAATTGGCCAGAGAGGGATCACTTTGACACAGTTGGCTCGAGAGGGATCACTTTGACACAGTTGGCCAGAGAGGGATCACTTTGACACAGTTGGCTTGAGAGGGATCACTTTGACACAGTTGGCCTGAGAGGGATCACTTTGACACAGTTGGCCAGAGAGGGATCACTTTGACACAGTTGGCCAGGGAGGGATCTATTTGATGCTTTTGGCCAGAGAAGGATCACTTTGACGCAGTTGGCCAGAGAGGGATCACTTTGACACAGTTGGCTTGAGAGGGATCACTTTGACACAGTTGGCCTGAGAGGGATCACTTTGACACAGTTGGCCAGAGAGGGATCATTTTGACACAGTGGACCAGAGAGGGATCACTTTAACACAATTGGTCAGAGAAGGATCACTTTGATGCAGTTGGCCAGAGAGGGATCACTTTGACACAGTTGGCCAGAGAAGGATCACGTTGATGCAATTGGCCAGAGAGGAATCACTTTAATGCAGTAGGTCAGAGAGGGATGACTTTGAAACAAATGGTCAGAGAAGGATCACTTTTATGCAGTTGGTCAGAGAGGGATCGCTTTGACACAGTTGGCCGGGGAGGTATCTATTTGATGCTTTTAGCCAGAGAGGGATCACTTTGACGCAGTTGGCCCTGAAGGGATCACTTTGACACAGTTGACCCGGGAGGGATCATTTTGACACAGCGGACCAGAGAGGGATCACTTTAACACAGTTGGCCAGAGAAGGATCACTTTGAAGCAATTGGCCAGAGAGGGATCGCTTTGACACGGCTGGCCAGAAAGGGATCATTTTGATGCAGTTGGTCAAAGAAGGATCACTTTGACACAGTTGGAAGCCATCTGGGACCTGGACACAGACATATCTCCATTTCTACTGCATATGACAGGTCAGTGATAAAAGAGCAGGGATGCAGTTGCTGGATTGTTCTTTAAAATGAGCAAATACAGCATGATTATGATATATATATATATATATATATATATATATATATATATATATATATATATATATATATATATATATATATATATATATATATATATATATTATACATACACACACATATATGCATGTACTGATCATTGTGTTCCCGCATATGATGGATAGAAGATGTAACAATGTAAGACATCTCCACATACAGACCTTAAATAATCTCTTCCCAGCATCAATCAGCGAAGTGCAGGTCTCAGACATGTCTATGTTATTTTGAAAGCTAGCCATCATGCAAGTTCAAATGTAATGCCGACGCCTGGTAGTTATTACACATGCCTCGAAATAAATTAGAAAAATGATGCGCGGCGCCTGATATTTCAATATATCACCTATGCAGCACTGTAATGGTCCCCTGACGTCACAGGCGGTCTTCGCTCCATACCTCCCCACCAAACTCTAGGAGGGGTTCCATGGTGTCTTAGGAGGTGCTAGCACACCTCGTGTAGCTGTTGATCAGATTATACAGGGAGAAGGAGCGGAGCTCGCATTTCTTTTTAAAATTTTTACATCAGAATGTGACCGCAGGAAAAAAAAAAAAAAAAGAAGAGAATTCTTATTACACGTGTCATCCGGCGTGCGTTCTAATCACCTATACCGATGAAAAGAACTGCGATCTGCATAAGAGGAAATCTGTGTGTAACTAACGGACCCCGACTATCACATTGTACAAAAAAAAAAGAAGAGACTGTAGCTGCTGTTCTGAAGGCTTAGCCTGTGAATACACAGTGGCCTAGATTTCCAGAAGTGTTACCTTGTATTCTCTACATTGCTAAAGAATTAACAAGTCAGATGAACTTCGCTGGAGTGAGATTTGCTCTTTTTTTTTTTGGTGAATCTAGGCCATTTGGATGTTCTTCTGAAGACGAACATTTAAAGGCCTGTTAATTCTGAAATACCGGATCTGCCAGTCTAAACGGCACCCTCGTTCGATCAATCCGTGAACATCTGCGTGCCATATACACTCACAGAGAGGTCCGCACGCTGTATACTGCGCTCTGCACTTTAGATTTTACTTTTACTATAATGTTTTTATTGGATAATTTTATGTCAATTTAAAGCAGCGAATGTTAGAAGCCCCAAATATTCCAAACATAGCAAAAAAGTGAGGCAATAAAACCATTTCAGCCCTGGAAGATTTACCCCCATTCACGACCAAGCCATTTTTTTTTTGTGATACAGCACTGCGTTGTTTTAACTGACAATTGCGCGGTTGTGCGACGCTGTACACTTTTTTCCCTACAAATAGAGCTTTCTTTTGGTAGTATTTGATCACCTCTGCGGTTTTTATTTTTTGCACTATAAAAAAAAAAAAATATATATATATATATATATATCTCTTTCTGCTATAAATAACATATATATAAAATAAATTTAAAAAATCTAATTTCATCAATTTAGACCAATATGTATTCTGCTACATATTTTTGGTAAAAAATACCCCCCAATAAGCGTAAATTGATTGGTTTGCGCAAAAGTTATACCATCTACAAACTATGATATATATTTATGGAATTTTTATTTATTTATGTTTTTCTACTAGTAATGGCGGCGATCAGCAACTTAGACTCCTTTCACACTGAAGCACTTTTCAGGCGTTTTAGCGCTAAAATAACGCCTGCAAACCGCCTCCTATTCACTCAAGTGTGACTTTTCACACTTGCGGGACATTAGGAAAAGTCCTGCAAGCAGCATCTTTGGGGCGGTTTGGGAGCGCTGTATACAGCGCTCCCAAAATGCCCCTGCCCATTGAAATGAATGGCCAGCGATTCGAAAGCGCCTGAAAAGCGCTTTGGAAGCACCACAAAACGGGCGCTATTAAACCCCTTCTTGGACCACTAGCGGGGGGGGGTAAAAGTGCCCTGCTAGCAGCCACAAAAGCGCTGCCTAAACCGCGTGTTATATTGGGACTGCGATATTGTGGCGGGACAGTCAGACACTAACTGACAATTTTGAAAATACAGTGATCAGTGCTAAGAATATGCACTGTCACTGTACTAATGGCACTGGCTGGGAAGGGGTTAACATCAGGGGCGATTAAAGGGTTAACCGTGGGCCCAGCTGGATGTTATACTCTAGTGTGGGAGGTGCTTTTACTAGAGGAAGGCATAGATCTGTGTCCCTGCTTTTCAGGAACACAGGATCTATGCTTGCCTTACTGACAGAACAGCGATCTGTGCTGTATTTACTGTACATAGGCAGTTTGCCGTTCTGCCTGTGTACCGAATGATCAGCGGGTGCCGGCAGACATGTGATCAGCTCCTGTTGTGTAGAATCACAGTGGGAGCGAGCTGCTGGTAGCTGCGCCTGATACCCAGAAGTGTAGGATCAAGTAGATATATGTGATCCTGCGCGGCCGCCCTGTAGTAGTAAAACTGCTATAGAGCTGTCAGCAAGTGGATAATAGGATTTTTTAAGTGTTGCTAAACCCACATCATAAAAAAATGGTGTATTCCATGTTGTTTATGCTCACTCAGTCACTATGAGTCCAGATGGCTGACAAGTTTTGAGGGGAAATCCCTTCTTCCTCAGAGCCAACCCTGTAATGCGCAAGGCTGGTGCGCCTTCTCTTTTTTTTCTTATATTGTCACACATGTGGGCGTATACACAGTGGTAAATGACAGCCCACTCCCTCCCTCCTCCATGCCCACTAACCAACTAAACACAATGGTGGTGGGATATTACATGTAGATTAACGGAGGCTTCACCTCCCTCGTATTCTAAGGCACAGGCTGGAGGGGTGTGAAACAGCCTGTGACTGGCGGAAATCCACCCACACCATGTTATTGCCAAAAAATAATGAAGATTTAATTTCAAATATATATTTATATGACAGTTTATTGATATTACTTATTTATGTTACTCTGTATTTTAAAGGCTGATTTTTTTTATATATTAAAAAAAAAATATTTGAACATGTGACCAGCAGTGGAGGACTAGAAGCTCTTCCTGCTGAGTGGTCATCCCACATCAATTATGTAACAAAAATGGAAACTGAAGCACCACAAAGGTCTAGATACAACTTTATTCAGATAAAGATCAGGGATCCCCGAAACGTGTTGGCTACTTTTTGAATTGTCCACCTGACTTTTATCCGAATAAATTTGTATTTGGACCTCTTAGTGCCAGTTCACACAGGGGCAGCCCGACTTTGCAAGGCGATCTGTACACAACTTCAGCGGCGGCTTGCAAAATGACTTCTCAGTATAGAAGTCAATGCAAGTCGCCCTGAAGTCGCCCAGTAGTAGTAGTCCAAAGTAGTACAGGAACCTTCTTCTAAGTTGGAGCGACTTGACTCGCTCATATTAGAACGGTTCCATAGTACACAACGGATCGCGACTTGTACACGGGTAAGTCGTCTGACAAGACGCCCCTGTGTGAACCGGCACTTAGCAGTGGTGTGCTGTTTCGAGTTGACACCACCACACCACCAGACTTGGACTGCTCCCGGGATGGTAGTGGGAATCGTTGCTGGTGGTATCGGGCCCTTCAGATCTTTTCTATTTATGCTCCTGGTGGGATTTACATTACAAACAACCTTTTGGAAGCAACTTTTTTAAAACGGCCGCTAAATATATGAGAAGGTTGGTGCTCATAGAGTTCTGTTGAGGGAGTCAATCCTGGGTTTGTTGGAGGAGGGCTATGTGTTGCGATTCACTAACATGATTATGTTATCTTATGTTCCTGTGCTCTCCGTTGTTTCGAATCTTGCCTATCTCACCGCACCTTTAGTGTCACTTACAACTCTACTTCCTCCTCTCCAACTCCTCTTGTCGTTGGTGTCCCACAAGGTTCTTTCCTTGGACCTCTAATATTCTCCATCTACACGTCCTCCCTGGGTCAGCTGATGGCCTTCCATGGCTTCCACTACCATTTATATGCTGATGACACCCAAATCTATCTATCTATCTATCTATCTATCTATCTATCTATCTATCTATCTATCTATCTATCTATCTATCTATCTATCTATCTATCTATCTATCTATCTATCTATCTATCTATCTATCTATCTACCCCTCAGCTCACCCCATCAATCTCCTCACGCATCACTGATTTACTAACAGACATATCAGCCTGGATGTCACATCACTTCCTCAAACTGAGCTCGTAATATTTCCTCCCCCACATGCCCCTTCCCCTGACTTCTCTGTCAAGATCAATGGCACATCTATCAGTTCTTCCCCACATGCCAGGGTGCTAGGGGGTAACCTTAGACTCTGAACTGTCCTTTCAGGCCCACATCCAATCGCTGTCCAAATCATGCCGCCTCAACCTCCGCAACATCTCTAGAATACGCAACATTTTAACCAATGACACCACCAAGCTTCTAATTCACTCCCTGGTCATCTCTCGCCTCGACTACTGCAACTCCCTCCTCATTGGAGTACTTTTACATACACTATCTCCCCCTTCAGTCCATAATGAATGCCGCTGCAAGACTCGTCCACCTTACCAACCGTTCAGTGTCCTCCACCCCTCTCTGCCAATCCCTGCACTGGCTTCCGAATACAATACAAAGTACTAACAATAATTTACAAAGCCATCCACAACTCTGCCACCAGCTACATCACTAACCTAGTCCTAAAATACCAACCAAGCCGCCAGGGGCCACTCACTGCCACTCACTGCCCGAGGGCCCTGGGCCACTAGGGGGCCCCATTAGGGTTGCCAGCCTCAGTAAAACCAAGGACAGTATGTATAAATCTGTGGAGTTTTTTACATCTGTCTGTGTATACTGTGTATACTGTGTGTACATGTATGTGTAAACTGTGTGATTGTATACTGTGTGTGTGTATACTGTGTGGCCCCATAATCTCTGATTGCCTGGGGGCCCCATAATCTCCCATTGCCCGGGGGCCCCATGAGTTATCAGTCCGCCCCTGCAAGCCGCTCTCTTTGGTCCTCCCAAGACCTCCTGCTCTCTAGGTCCCTTGTCAGCTCCTCCCATGCTCGCCTCCAGGATTTCTCCAGAGCCTCTCCCATCTTTTGGAACTCCCTACCCCAATTTGTCCAACTGTCCCCTAATTTATCCATCTTTAGAGAATCCCTGAAAACCCTTCTCTTTAAAGAAGCTCATCCTGCTTCTAACTAATACATTGTTTTACTTTCTCCATCAGCTCATCCCCCCACAGTTATTACCTTTTGTTTCAACTGACCCTTCCTCCCTAGATTGTAAGCTCTAACGAGCCGGGCCCTCTGATTCCTCCCTTGTATCAAATTGTATTGTAGCTGTAATGTCTGCCTTAATTTTGTTAAGCGCTGCGCAAACTGTTGGCGCTATATAAATCCTGTATAATAATAATAATTTCACCAGCTGCATGAATGGGTGATCAGGGGAAGTTCCTTCACAAATTCTCATTTTCACTGAGGAAGAAAACAACTTTGAAACTAGTTGAGACAAAAAGAGAATAGTACCCAATATGGGGGTTGATCACTTAATGTATATCAAGCTCAGAAATATGGTTTTATGTATCTTTTTAAATATGTTTAAATACAATATATATCACTTTGAGTTGTTATATGGAATGCCTATAACCCCTTCAATACCGGGCACTATCACCCCCTTCCTGCCCAGGCCAATTTTCAGCTTTCAGCGCTGTCACACTTGGGCGGTCATGCAACACTGTACCCAAACTACGTTTGTATACTTTTTTTTTTTAGACAGATAGAGCTTTAATTTGGTGGTATTTAATTACCACTGTGTTTTTTTGTTTTTTTTTTTGCTGAACAAATGAACAAAAAAAACAAAAATGTTAAAGGAAAAAAAAGTTTTTTCTTAGTTTCTGTTATAAAAATTTTGCAAACAAGTAATTTTACTTTTTCACTGATGTGGGCTGATGAGACTACACCGATGGGCACTGATGAGGCTGCATAGGCGGCACTGTTGGGCACTGATGATAAGGCACTGATAGGCAGCACCAATGGGCACTAATGAGGCTGCATAGGCGGCACCGCTGGACACTGATAAGTGGCACAGATGATAAGGCACTGATAGGCAGCACTGATAGGCACTGATGGGGCTGTACTGAAAATCAAGGCACTGATTATCAATGTAAACTATGTGATGCCAGGCTTGCCAGTTAACGGCTCTCCTTTCCTCCCACAGACACAGTGCATGAGGAGAGGAATGCCATTAACCAGCATATCTGTTTACATGTGATCAGCTGTGATTGGACACAGCTGATCACACTGTAAAGGGCTGCTGTGATTGGCCCTTTACCCCAATCTGTCACCAGATGTGTCTGAAGGATACTGCGGTCACAGAGTGAGCAGCAATGCATGCCGCAGGAGGCAGGCAGGGGGCGGGATTCTAGGAGGACTTCTATGGATGCCCTCCCTGGAACTGGACAACCACGCTGTAGCCATCTTTTGGCTACAGCTCTGTCTGGAAGTGGTTAAAGTCCAATTTAAATTCTCTTTGTTTACTATTCAGACTGTTCCTGGGATATTGGCATTCAAGGGTGGTTAAAACTTGGCGGTCATAGAAGGTAAAAATTCACTTTGCAAAGAATAGCCAATCACATGCAAGAAAATAAAAATAAAAAACACAGCATTTTTTCTTGCAAATCGAACAGCTTATTATCCCCCTTGTGTACAAAGACTTCAACGCAGCTTTATAAATGCACACAATTGTCAATGATAACGGGTTTTTGTAGAAACTCCATCATGATTCTGGGGGGCCTGTTAATTTGCCCCCTAGGTTTTCTTTCCAGTTTAGTGCGGCATCAGCCAGGCAAGCAGCAAAAGTCATTATTTAGGATCATTAAACAGTCTAGATCAGGGATATGCAATTAGCGGACCTCCAGTTGTTGCAAAACTACAACTCCCATCATGCCTCTGCCTCTGGGTGTCATGCTTGTGGCTGTTAAGAGTCTTGCTATGCCTCATGGGACTTGTAGTTCTGCAACAGCTGGAGGTCCGCTAATTGCATATCCCTGGTCTAGGGGTTGCTTTTCTTTTAAATGTATTGCTGAATAACTAGGATAGGGCGTAGGGAGCCATGGGAATACTCCAAAATCCCTGAGCACTAACAAAAGGACACTCTTTACTCAGTAGCTACTCCTTGGAACAGTCCCTTCAGTGGTAGCCCAAGAGATGGACAGAGATGAGACACCATATGCAATGTTCCAGGCCAGGCCAGCTTTAGCCTTAATGCACAAGGGGTTGCAGCAGTCACCGGGGTCCTGCACACAGATCTGTACTCACAATGGCCCCTGGATACTTGTAAGCCACCTTCCAATATCTGACAGACTTTCCTTAGTAAATTTTCCAGACCGGATCCTAAAAAAAAAAAAAATCCTTTGAATGGCCGCAACCAGCAAGTAGGCCTCCCAGCGCAACAGGACCTCAGTGACCACAGGCAGAATCGCAGCTGGGCTGCCCGGAAGGGCAGCAGACCTTCAGGCTGGGAACATTTCCTCCAGGATTTCCTCAATTCCCAGACCATTTATGCACCCCCCAGCCACCTACTGGGCACCCTCCCCCACGCATCGTCTAAAACAACAAATATTCAGATTGCCGACTCGCCATTCCATCCTGCTACTTTCTGAACTCCTCCAGGAGGCAGGAAGGAACCATCAAACCTGCAACCAGTGGAACCCAGAACAGCCCAAAGCAATCACAGACAGATGATTACAGTGAAGCCAAAGAGAACTAAATTTACATAGCCTTCCTAGCAACCTATCTGGGAGGGAGCAACTTTTATTATTTTTAGATGCAATCGAAACAAAGAGAGTGTTTCACCGCTCAGGTAGATCCAAACCCAGGTGTGTGATTGATGTAAATCCTTCAGAGGTGAAGAGTCCCAGGTGCTGGCTAAATGCAAGGTAGAGCAAAGCTTTGAACAGGAGAATCTGGATGCCGCACACCGGATAAAGTCCTACTTACTTACTCCTGCTTACTCAGAGTAAGCACTCAATCATGAGTGCGAAACGCGTCAGCTGAGCCTGTACAATTTGCCCGATTGTCTTGTATTTTTGATGATCCAATTTTTATAATAAAGACATTTTTCAACTTTATCCGGTGTGCGGCATCCAGATTCTTCTGTTCAAAGCTTAACTTTTATTATTTACCAGTCCATGTCATGTTGCAGCAGTAACATTCCAAAAAAAAAAAAAAAAAAAGAATATCTCTTACTTGTTCTGATGCCGTACACCCTTCAGATGTGCGTGATACTGCTCCACCGAATTTAGTACCATATTGCATATGTTGCAAGAATAGCTGCTCCGTAATGCTGAAAAGTGATAAAAAGAGAAAAAAAAAAAGATGAAAACAATATAAACATAGACATTATTGGAAAGAAATAATCACTGATCTTCCATTGCAGCTTCTCCTATCAGATCATGATAAACATATTATAGTCATCAGATAGTTATTTAGTGTCAGGTACAATGCGCTCTCCATGGTAATTGGAAGTTATTTTTATGTGTTTGCTAATTAGGACTTCTTGTGCTGGCCTCTTATCATTCCGCACCATAATTAATAAAACATTTTCCTTAAGTATTCCAAATAAATACACTCGGGTCCCTCAAACTCAACCACTTCCACCACATCCTCCCTCTTCTAATAACCATCACGCTATTATTAGGTCCACAAGGATCCTGTTTAAATACTAGAAAGAAATCTAAACAAGTGCTACACTATATGGAGCCAGAAAGTGAAACTTCTTCTGCTCATTTGTCTCCTCTCCCCCTCCGGTGCCACAATTGGCGCCTTTCGGAGGGGGGGGGGAGAGAAGATCTTTGACAGGTATCCTGTTCCCACTTCCGGGAGTCTGCTACGCGGCCCATGACGTCACCGCGGGGCTCCCTCCTCCTCTCCCTGTCGCCGGCCCAGTAGGAGAGGAGAGCGGGGCCTCGCGCATATACAGTAGGGTTCCCGGCGTGAAGCCTTAAGGCTACACTGCCGGGTTCCCTTATCAGCAATGGTGGCGGGATGCACCCGACATTGCTTGACTCCAGGACAGGTAAGTGACCGATTATTAAAAGCCAGCAGCTGCAATAAGTGTAGCTCCTGGCTTTTAATTTTTTTAATTTTTTTTTTGGGCGGACCTCCGCTTTATTCCTACAGAAACTTTATGAAGGGAGCTGAAACTTTGAGTTGCCAAGTGACAGCAAAGAAACCTTAAAGCAGTTGTATGCCCGCACATCAAAAAAAAAAAAGAAAAAAGAAAAAAACCTGCAAGGCAAACGCATAATGAGCTAGTATGCACCGCATACCAGCTCATTATGAAATACTTACCTTAGAATGAAGCCCCCGTATCGCAGCCCGGTCCATGCCGAGGGAGCTGACCTCTTGCCCTCGGCGTTTCTTCCGGGTTCGCGGCTCCGGCGCCGTGAGTGGCCCGGAGCCGCAATGACGTCACTCCCGTGCATGCGCGGGGGGAATCTTCTTTCCGCCAGCATCTGCCAGACCTTCAGCCGGGCATTCAGAGCGCATGCGCTGCGGATGTCAGTGGCTGCATGAAAAGGGAATATCTCCTTAACCGTACAGGTTTAGGAGATATTAATTTTACCTACAGGTAAGCCTTATTATAGGCTTACCTGTAGGTAAAAATGACAAATTAGGGTATACAACCACTTTTAAGGATTTAGAGATGATCTGTAAAGAAGAGTGGACCAAAATCCCTCCTGAGATGTGTTCAAACCTGGTCACCAACTACAAGAAACGTCTGACCTCTGTGATCGCCAACAAGGGTTTCTCCACCAACTACGTCAAGTAATGCTTGGGGATCAAATACTTATTTTTCTCACCGAACTGCAACTAAATTTATAATATTTGGATCATGTGTTTTTTCTGGATTTTTGGTGGACGTTCTGTCTTTATTATATAAAATACACCTATGATAAAAAATGATAGACCCCTCATTTCTTTGCAAGTGGGCAAACTTACAAAATCTGCAGAGAATCAAATCATTATTTCCCCCACATTATATGCTTATGAGAACTGAGGAGCCTATTCTTTGCCATGAAAGAAAGAGAGAGAGAAATGATTACATCTAAATTTAAGGCCACATTTAAGAACCATAACTCACAAATGGACATATAACTGCTCCTATACACCTTCCATATAAATCAGGGTACTCTTCCTATTACACAGATCAGAGCGTGTTTTTCTCCAGCAGATAGAACTCGGGTACAATTGATGAGGAAATAAATACCAGCCATGGCACTATGAGCGGAGATTGATTACATATCGCGGGTCTCTTCCTTCCATTTCTCACAGCTGTCATCTTGTCCTCAAATAATAAGTGACGTGCAGCCATTGCTTGCATTACACCCTTGTATAAATCACAGCAGATGTCAAGGACATTACTTTCCTTGTCACTCTTTGGCTGCCTTTTTGCACCGAGAGACTTTCTGAAGTATTAGAGCAGCCACTGATATTCAACAGTAAGCAACTCTATTGTTGATGACAGCGGCATACAACGGAATTTTAGGATCGGATTCATAGATTGTACTCTCTAGTCATTCAAAGCATCATTGAGGAGAACCTACTCTATAATATATATAAATTATTTTACCATATGTATCATGGTATTGTATATTACGGTGCAAAAAGCAATGGATATAAGTGCACGATCCGCAATATTAATCGGAAATGAACATTTGTGACAGTGCGATGCCCTGCCACTCTAAAAATATGGGAGAATATGACACAGGATTCGCATTAAGGGTTGATGCAAAGTTCCAGACTATTGTTTCTGAGCAGAGAAAGCTGTGGCCTTTGGTCTTCTCTGGACTCTGTAGACCTGGATCAGGGCCTGGAGCTTGAAGGTTCCAAAGTGTATTGGAACGCAGGCAGGTGCCTGCAGCCTGCATGAGTACACAGGTGTACAGGGTCGTTACATACTCAAGCCTGGGGATAGCTCAGAGCTCCCAGTGCGGAGACAGATCCCATATTGGGGACAGGAGGTCTCACCCAGGGGTCAGAGGAGCCCCAGCCAGGAGTCGAGACAAGAGGCATTGGTGATCAGTGGGAAGAATGTTCCTTACATTGGTGATCAGTGAGAATGCTCCTTACATTGGTGATCAGTGGGAAGAATGTTCCTTACATTGGTGATCAGTGAGAAGAATGTTCCTTACATTGGTGATCAGTGGGAAGAATGTTCCTTACATTGGTGGTCAGTGGGAAGAATGTTCCTTACATTGGTGATCAGTGAGAAGAATGTTCCTTACATTGGTGATCAGTGAGAAGAATGTTCCTTACATTGGTGATCAGTGAGAAGAATGTTCCTTACATTGGTGATCAGTAAGAAGAATGCTCCTTACATTGGTGATCAGTGGGAAGAATGTTCCTTACATTGGTGATCAGTAAGAAGAATGCTCCTTACATTGGTGATCAGTGAGAAGAATGTTCCTTACATTGGTGATCAGTGGGAAGAATGCTCCTTACATTGGTGATCAGTGAGAAGAATGTTCCTTACATTGGTGATCAGTAAGAAGAATGCTCCTTACATTGGTGATCAGTGAGAAGAATGTCCCTTACATTGGTGATCAGTGGGAAGAATGTTCCTTACATTGGTGATCAGTAAGAAGAATGCTCCTTACATTGGTGATCAGTGAGAAGAATGTTCCTTACATTGCTGGTCAGTGGGAAGAATGTCCCTTACATTGGTGATCAGTGGGAAGAATGCTCCTTACATTGGTGATCAGTGAGAAGAATGTTCCTTACATTGGTGATCAGTAAGAAGAATGCTCCTTACATTGGTGATCAGTGAGAAGAATGTCCCTTACATTGGTGATCAGTGGGAAGAATGTTCCTTACATTGGTGGTCAGTGAGAAGAATGTTCCTTACATTGGTGGTCAGTGAGAAGAATGTTCCTTACATTGGTGATCAGTGGGAAGAATGATCCTTACATTGGTGATCAGTGAGAAGAATGCCCCTTACATTGGTGATCAGTGGGAAGAATGTTCCTTACATTGGTGATCAGTGAGAAGAATGTTCCTTACATTGCTGGTCAGTGGGAAGAATGTTCCTTACATTGGTGATCAGTGAGAAGAATGTCCCTTACATTGGTGATCAGTGAGAAGAATGATCCTTACATTGGTGATCAGTGAGAAGAATGCCCCTTACATTGGTGATCAGTGGGAAGAATGTTCCTTACATTGGTGATCAGTGAGAAGAATGTTCCTTACATTGCTGGTCAGTGGGAAGAATGTTCCTTACATTGGTGATCAGTGAGAAGAATGTTCCTTACATTGGTGATCAGTGAGAAGAATGTTCCTTACATTGGTGATCAGTGAGAAGAATGCCCCTTACATTGGTGATCAGTGGGAAGAATGTTCCTTACATTGGTGATCAGTGAGAAAAATGTTCCTTACATTGGTGATCAGTGAGAAGAATGCCCCTTACATTGGTGATCAGTGGGAAGAATGTTCCTTACATTGGTGATCAGTGAGAAGAATGTTCCTTACATTGCTGGTCAGTGGGAAGAATGTTCCTTACATTGGTGATCAGTGAGAAGAATGTCCCTTACATTGGTGATCAGTGAGAAGAATGTTCCTTACATTGGTGATCAGTGAGAAGAATGTTCCTTACATTGGTGATCAGTGAGAAGAATGCTCCTTACATTGGTGATCAGTGAGAAGAATGTTCCTTACATTGGTGATCAGTGGGAAGAATGTTCCTTACATTGGTGATCAGTGGGAAGAATGTTCCTTACATTGGTGATCAGTGAGAAGAATGTTCCTTACATTGGTGATCAGTAAGAAGAATGCTCCTTACATTGGTGATCAGTGAGAAGAATGTCCCTTACATTGGTGATCAGTGGGAAGAATGTTCCTTACATTGGTGATCAGTGAGAAGAATGTTCCTTACATTGGTGATCAGTGGGAAGAATGTTCCTTACATTGGTGATCAGTGAGAAGAATGTTCCTTACATTGGTGATCAGTAAGAAGAATGCTCCTTACATTGGTGATCAGTGAGAAGAATGTCCCTTACATTGGTGATCAGTGGGAAGAATGTTCCTTACATTGGTGATCAGTAAGAAGAATGCTCCTTACATTGGTGATCAGTGAGAAGAATGATCCTTACATTGGTGATCAGTGAGAAGAATGCCCCTTACATTGGTGATCAGTGGGAAGAATGTTCCTTACATTGGTGATCAGTGAGAAGAATGTTCCTTACATTGCTGGTCAGTGGGAAGAATGTTCCTTACATTGGTGATCAGTGAGAAGAATGTCCCTTACATTGGTGATCAGTGAGAAGAATGATCCTTACATTGGTGATCAGTGGGAAGAATGTTCCTTACATTGGTGATCAGTGAGAAGAATGTTCCTTACATTGCTGGTCAGTGGGAAGAATGTTTCTTACATTGGTGATCAGTGAGAAGAATGTTCCTTACATTGGTGATCAGTGAGAAGAATGTTCCTTACATTGGTGATCAGTGAGAAGAATGCCCCTTACATTGGTGATCAGTGGGAAGAATGTTCCTTACATTGGTGATCAGTGAGAAGAATGTTCCTTACATTGGTGATCAGTGAGAAGAATGCCCCTTACATTGGTGATCAGTGGGAAGAATGTTCCTTACATTGGTGATCAGTGAGAAGAATGTTCCTTACATTGCTGGTCAGTGGGAAGAATGTTCCTTACATTGGTGATCAGTGAGAAGAATGTCCCTTACATTGGTGATCAGTGAGAAGAATGTTCCTTACATTGGTGATCAGTGAGAAGAATGTTCCTTACATTGGTGATCAGTGGGAAGAATGTTCCTTACATTGGTGATCAGTGGGAAGAATGTTCCTTACATTGGTGATCAGTGAGAAGAATGCTCCTTACATTGGTGATCAGTGAGAAGAATGTTCCTTACATTGGTGATCAGTGAGAAGAATGTTCCTTACATTGGTGATCAGTGAGAAGAATGTTCCTTACATTGGTGATCAGTGGGAAGAATGATCCTTACATTGGTGATCAGTGGGAAGGATGTCCCTTACATTGGTGATCAGTGAGACGAATGTTCCTTACATTGGTGATCAGTGAGAAGAATCCTCCTTACATTGGTGATCAGTAGGAAGAATGTTCCTTACATTGGTGATCAGTGAGAAGAATGTTCCTTACATTGGTGATCAGTAGGAAGAATGTTCCTTACATTGGTGATCAGTGGGAAGAATGCTCCTTACATTGGTGATCAGTGGGAAGAATGTTCCTTACATTGGTGATCAGTAGGAAGAATGTTCCTTACATTGGTGATCAGTGGGAAGAATGTTCCTTACATTGGTGATCAGTGAGAAGAATGTTCCTTACATTGGTGATCAGTGAGAAGAATGCTCCTTACATTGGTGATCAGTGGGAAGAATGTTCCTTACATTGGTGATCAGTGGGAAGAATGCTCCTTACATTGGTGATCAGTAGGAAGAATGTTCCTTACATTGGTGATCAGTGGGAAGAATGCTCCTTACATTGGTGATCAGTGAGAAGAATGTTCCTTACATTGGTGATCAGTGAGAAGAATGCTCCTTACATTGGTGATCAGTAGGAAGAATGTTCCTTACATTGGTGATCAGTGGGAAGAATGCTCCTTACATTGGTGATCAGTAGGAAGAATGTTCCTTACATTGGTGATCAGTGGGAAGAATGCTCCTTACATTGGTGATCAGTGGGAAGAATGTTCCTTACATTGGTGATCAGTGAGAAGAATGTTCCTTACATTGGTGATCAGTGAGAAGAATGTTCCTTACATTGGTGATCAGTGGGAAGAATGTTCCTTACATTGGTGATCAGTGGGAAGGATGTCCCTTACATTGGTGATCAGTGAGACGAATGTTCCTTACATTGGTGATCAGTGAGAAGAATCCTCCTTACATTGGTGATCAGTAGGAAGAATGTTCCTTACATTGGTGATCAGTGGGAAGAATGTTCCTTACATTGGTGATCAGTAGGAAGAATGTTCCTTACATTGGTGATCAGTGAGAAGAATGTTCCTTACATTGGTGATCAGTGGGAAGAATGTTCCTTACATTGGTGATCAGTGAGAAGAACGTCCCTTACATTGGTGATCAGTGGGAAGAATGTCCCTTACATTGGTGATCAGTGAGAAGAACGTCCCTTACATTGGTGATCAGTGGGAAGAATGTTCCTTACATTGGTGATCAGTGAGAAGAACGTCCCTTACATTGGTGATCAGTGGGAAGAATGTTCCTTACATTGGTGATCAGTGGGAAGAATGTTCCTTACATTGGTGATCAGTGAGAAGAATGTCCCTTACATTGGTGATCAGTGGGAAGAATGTTCCTTACATTGGTGATCAGTGGGAAGTACACGTACAAATTAATGTTTTCAAAACACAAAAAAACAATCGTGTGTGCTTTCGGCGATATTGGTTATATTTATTAACCGCATTTATTAATCAGAGAGAGCAAATCATTCGGAGCTTTGTTAATTGAATTTACAGCAGCCCCGACGTCATGTTGCATACATAAATTCCTTTCCCAACGGAAGTTATTATTCGTTTATTACATGAATTGATCAATTATTTATCCGTATGCTGAGCCGGTAAGCTGACACTTTGATGTTGCGCGTTCCTCATAATGAAGGAGACCGGTTGGATGAACTCCGCCATGGAAAGCAGATTTGTCAGCCTTGCTGTAAATTCAATTAAGGAAGCACCAAACGACTTGCTCTGGTTAATAAATGTAACCAATATTCCCCAAAGCACAGGCGATTGTTTGGCGCTGTTTTGACCACACTGATGTAGATTAGAAATGTGAACGCCATCAGCTATTCCCACTTGTGAGTTTGGATTTTTTTTTTTATGGCTCCGTGTCAACGAATGCATAATAATCCCGGCTGCGTCTTGCTTTCGTTATGTCTGTGCGCTCGTCTTGCCTTGTCTGTATTCCGTCAAGCTGATTAATATATCTGCGGTGTCTGGGAACGCACGCGTGTTGCTATTTAACCCCCTGACAACCGGCAACCCACCCCCCGTTCCTGCCCAGGCCAATGTTCAGCTTTCAGCGCTGTTGCACTTTGAATGACAATTGCGCGGTCATACAACACTGTACACATAGGACATTTTTATCATTTTTTTCACCCAAATAGAGCTTTCTTTTGGTGGTATTTAATCACCGCTAGTTTTTTTTTTTGCGAAATAAATGAAAAATAAAACTTTTTCATAGTTTGTTATAAGGAAGAGGTCAAAACGCTGCGTAAACTGTTGGCGCTATATAAATCGTGAATAATAATAATAATAATTTGACAAGTGGTAAACAGGCAGTTGAGCAAAGTTATATATGCTTTGTTTTTTGCTGGAATGGATTTGCATCGTATGCTTCCTCCTCTAAGGCTCTATTCACATTAATGCGTTTTTTGATGCATTTTGTAGAAATGCATGGGAATTTTTTAACATGGGTTCCTATGGAACACGTTCACATCAATGCATTTTTGTGCCTCTGCGTTTTTGGATGCACAATGCAGCATTTTGCATGTAATAGAATTCAATGGACCCGCATCCAAAACGCAAGTACTGCGTTTTTGCCGCGTTTTGCGCTCTTTTTTTTTTTTTTTTTTACACTGTATACAGTATAAAAAAAAAAAACTGTAAAAAAAAACTGTAAAAAAAAACAAAAAAAAAATACGCAAAACGCTGCAAAAACGCATGTTCAAAAAACGCGGCAAGCACCGCAAAAAGCACTGCAGAAACGCTGGAAAGCAACATGCTTAGATGTGAATCGAGCCTAAATAAGACTTTTTGGCTCATTATTTAATCATTAAACCCGTCATTTTACCGAAATGTCAAAGTAGTTTGTCTGACATTTAGCGATTTCATCCAAAATTAAAGTGTTATCAGAAAGCCGGAGTCTAGAACTGTAATGTAATTGCATTTTTGTGTAGATCATTAAAATCCCATTATTATCGGGCGCGTGTTTTGATAGTAGAAGAGGACGCCGCTGAAGAGCATCATTTACCTTTGGTCCATCTTTTCCATTAAAAAAGAAAAAAAAAAAAAGGTCCATGTGCACATATAACTTTTGTACAGTATTTTTGTGATGAAATATATTTTTGTGAGATGAATTTAATCGTCACCCAATAACACCAGCTCTTAAAGTGAAGGGGAAATTTAACATCCTTCATTCCTTTTCATTATTACTCAAGGCATATTTTGAGAGAGAGAGAGAGAGAGAGAGAGAGAGAGAGAGAGAGAGGGGGGGGGGGGAGGGGAGGGGGGGAGGGAGGGGGGGAGAGAGAAAGAGAGGGGAGAGAGAGAGGAAAGAGAGAGACAGAGAGAGGAGAGGGGAGAGAGAGAGGAGAGAGAGAGAGACAGAGAGAGAGAGAGAGAGACAGAGAGAGAGAGAGACAGAGAGACAGAGAGAGAGAAAGAGAGGGGAGAGAGAGAGGAGAGGGGGAGAGAGAGAGGGGAGAGAGACAGAGACAGAGAGAGAGAGAGAGAGAGAGAGAGGGGGGGGGGAGGGGGGGAGAGAGAGAAAGAGAGAGGAGAGAGAGAGACAGAGAGGGGAGAGAGAGAGGAGAGAGAGAGAGAGGGGGGAGAGAGAGACAGAGAGGGGAGAGAGAGAGGAGAGAGAGCGAGACAGAGAGGGGGGGAGCGAGAGAGACAGAGAGAGAGAGAGAGAGAGAGAGACAGAGAGAGGGGGGGAGAGAGAGAAAGAGAGGGGAGAGAGAGAGAGGAGAGAGAGAGAGAGAGGAGAGAGAGAGGGGAGAGAGAGAGGGGGGAGAGAGAGGGGGGGGAGAGAGAGGGAGGAGAGAGAGGGGGGGGAGAGAGAGAGAGGAGAGAGAGAGAGAGAGGAGAGAGACAGAGAGAGAGAGAGAGAGAGAGAGAGAGAGAGAGAGAGAGAGAGAGAGAGAGAGAGAGGGGGGAGAGAGAGAGAGGGGGGGGGAGAGAGAGAGGAGAGAGAGAGGGGGGGGGGAGAGAGAGAGGAGAGAGAGAGGGGGGGAGAGAGAGAGAGAGAGGGGGGGGGGGGAGAGGGGGAGAGGGGGGGAGAGAGTGTGTTTTTTGCTGGTCAGAATTCCTGTGCGCATTTAGGGACCTGCACCCGCATGTCATAGAAAGATACAGCAGCTGTGTCAGTGCAGTCATGTGTCCTAATAGACAACAATGGGATGCACGCAACACCTGTGCCATCCCCGTGCCGGTAAAAGATGGTCCTGCACGGGACACGCAGCTAATCGCCCCATATGAACAGGGACTAAGGCCGGCCATAGACAGAGCGAATTCCTTTCATCCAACCACGGATTTCAGGAAAGAAATGTGCTCGATTTTTTTCCCATCAACACAGACAGTGTTGACATGGGAATCCCTCCCCCTGAGCCATAGTATTCTTTCAGCAAGGGGGCATCCCGGCTAGCAGAACACAGTGATTATTGCTAGCTGCTATACCAGCTGCTAGCGATAATCGCACGTAAAATCCGGCAGGCTGGTTCACCCAAGTTGATCAATCAATCAAATTGTGTACATTCAGCCTGCCCATACTTTTTTAGAATCTTGGCCAGTTCCTGCTGAACCAGCTGACCGGCCTTAGTCTCCTAATCCAACAGCTCATTGGCTGAGGCATTGGCTCCCACTGCTGTCAATCACAGCAAGTGAGCCAATGAGGAGAGAGTGGGGGGGGGCACGCCACGGCTCTATGTGTCTTATGAATGCATAGAGCGGGGCTTGGGAGCGAGCACGCACCAGTGCCCCCGTTGCAAGCAGCTTGCTATTGGGTGCACTGGTCAAGGAGGAGGAGCAAGGAGCACCAATGGGGGACCCGAGAAGAGAAGAGGATCAGGGCTGCTCTGTGCAAAACCATTACACAGAGCAGGTAAGTATAACATGTTTTTTATTTAAAAAGTAAAAAAAAAAATCCCGAACCTTTAATACCACTTTAAGCGTAGAGAAGCCGTCCACAATTAACCCACTTGCCGCCAAATCACGTACCTGTACGTCATTGGCTTCAAGTGGTTGTACTGGGATGATAGAGCCGGCCGCCGGCTTTCTTGTAATAGCAACCGATGTGGATAAGCGGCTGTTATCACAAGCAGCGAGAGGGGAGGGACCCCCCCCCCATTCCCCCCCCAACCCCCCCCGTCGCCTTATGCGGCTCGGTCAGGTTCTCCCGTCCCACCGGGTGACCCGGGTCACTAGCCGCCACGTCCGCCGGCTGGCCAGAGACCCGAACAAAGCTGGAATCGGCTTGGAACGGGTGTCGGATGTAGAAACCCGCAAGCGAGGTCACGGTGTCACTTTCTGTTTACTCGGCAGCCAACGGCACCATTTTAAAATAATCCAAAGTATTCAAAAACGACGATCTTTCTGCCCTTCCCTTCTCTGAGCTGGCCTCTCAGCTGTCGGCTAATTGCCAGCTCCTATCTCTCCACAGGTACTCAGCTGTTGATGATATCCTGCTCGTCAGTCCTGCCTACTTAAGCCGTCCAGTCCAGAGGATCTCTGCCTTCGCCTTGGTCAAAATCACAGAAATCTCGTGCGATGAAGACTTGCTTTGCTGACATCCCTTCTGGTTCCAGATCCTGCTTGCTGTTCCACTACATTGATCCCTGACTTCTGGCTTGGCTGACTATCCGTTCCGGTTACTGAACTTTTGCTATGTTTTGACTACGTTTGTTCTTTTTACTTTTATTATTAAATAAGTGTGATTTAACTGTACTTCTGTCTCGGTCTGATTTCATGGTTTCTGACACTTTCAAGTTCAGAGGAGGGGTTTGGGGTCTTTTAAAACCCCAGATCTCTCCATAAAGAGTACCTGCTACTGCCTATTACTGTCACAAGGGATGTTTACATTCCGTGTCACAGCAAAAAAAGTGATTAAGAAAAACCCCAAAATTTAGAGACAGTGTAAACAAATAAAAAATGTAATAAATAAGAAACTTTTTTTTTTTTTTAAAGTGCTCTATTCCGTGCCCTATTCCGTGCTCATGCGCCCAAGCGAACACATATGTAAGTCGCGCCCGCAAATGTAAATGGTGTTCGTATCACACATGTGAGGTATTGCCGCGATTGTTAGAGTGAGAGCAATAATTCTAGCACTAGACCTCCCATGTAACTCTAAACAGGCATTTGTTAAAAAGTTTTAAGGCGTCACCTATGGAGATTTTCAAGTAACGTATTTTTGTCATTATTCCACAAGTGTGCGCAATTTTAAAGCATGACATGTTAGGTATCTATTTACTCGGCGTAACATCATCTTTCACATTATACAAAAAAAATTGGGCTAACTTGACCATTTAGTTTTTTTTTAAATCATGCATGGAGTGTGTTAATTCATTGCGTTTGAAAGACTGCTGTGCAAATACATTGTGACATAAAATATTGCAACAACCACCATTTTATTCTCTAGGGTCTCTGCTAAATATAAATAAATATATATATATATATATATATATATATATATATATATATGTGTGTATCATGTTTGGGGGTTCGAAGTAATTTTCTAGCAAAAAATACTGATTGTAAGTGCAACTTCTAAGCAACAAATGTCAGAAAAAGGCCTGGTCTTCAAGTGGTTAAAGTGGAGCTCCATTAAAAAGGGGAAGCTCTGCTTGTTTGCATCCTCCCCCCAACCCCCCCCCCCCTCCCCCGCTGCAACATTTGCCACCTTTCGGGAGGGAGGGATGAGTGGATACCTATCAAAACAAGGTACCCACTCCCACTTCTGGGTAAGATCGGCGCAATCGTTGTGCAGCGATCTATGGAAATTCTGGCCCCCGCTGCCTTCTGGGAGACACACAGGCCCCAGAAGACAGCGGGACCATTCAGAAAGTGCAGCGCGACTCGCGCATGCGCAGTAGGAAACAGGCTAGGAAGCTGCAAAGCTTCACTTCCTGTTTCCTTAGTGAAGATGATGGCGCCTGCACCCCGAGCTGATGGATTGATGGGCTTGGGGTGCCGACATTGTGGGATCCCTGGACAGGTAAGTGTCCTTATAAAAGTCAGCAGCTACAGTATTTGTAGCTGCTGACTTATTTGTTTTTTTCCACAGGCTGGAACTCCACTTTAAAGTGGCAGTAGAAGTTACACTTTTTTTTTTTTTTTTAAACTAACAAACATATCATACTTGCCTACTCTGTGTATTGGTTTTGCACAGAGCAGCCCCGATCCTCCTCTTCTCAGGTCCCCCCTGTCTCCTCCCCCTTAACCAGTGCCCGTAATAGCAAGCTGCTTGCTATGGGGGCACTGCTGTTGGCTCGCTCCTGACCCCCGCTCTATGCGTCCATAAGACACAGAGCTGCGGCTGGGCCCCACCCCTGCTCTCTCCTCATTGGCTTACTGGCTGTGATTGACAAAGCTCTTGTGCACATCGCTGGATCAAGAGGGGGCTCAAGTGAGTATTATGTGGGACTGTGGAGGGAGCAGTACACAGGTTGTTTTACCTTTTTTAACCCCTTCTGGACCGCCCTACGCAGAAGTACTGCGGCAGGTCGGCCCTCCTGCGTGAAATCACGTACCTAGGTAAATATATTTCTAAAGGGGCAATTAACATGAAATTTTCCCCATGTCGGTAACAAGCCATGCAATCTATACATACAAAGACACCAAAACAAATACATTCAGAAATGAAGTTCTGTGTAATAAAATGGAAGGACACAGGGAAAAAGTATTGAACCCGCTAACTGAAATGTATTTAATACTTGGTACAAAATCCTTTGTTGGTAATGACGGCTTCAAGACGCCTCCTGTATGGAGGAACTAGTCGCATGCGTTGCTCGGGTGTGGTTTTGGCCCATTCTTCCACACAAACAGTCTTCAAATCTTGAAGGTTCCGTGGGGCTCTTCTATGAACTCTGATCTTTAGTTCTTTCCATAGATTTTCTATTGGAATCAAGTCAGGTGATTGGCTGGGCTATTCTAGCAATTTTTTTTTCTTTCTTTGAAACCAATGGAGAGTTTCCTTGGCTTTGTGTTTGGGATCATGGTCTTATGCCGCGTACACACGACCGGTTTTGCTGTTGGAATAAACTCCGAAGGTTTCTCCGACGGAACTCAGACAGAATTCCATTCAAGTGGTCTTGCCTACACACGGTCAACCCAAAGTCCGACCAAAGTCCGACCGTCCAGAACGCGGTGACGTACAACACTTATGACGGGACTGGAAAAAGGAAGTTCATTAGCCAGTAGCTTCGGTCTCGTACTTGCTTCACAGCATGCGCCGTTTTTGGTCCGTCGGAACAGCATACAGAAGATCGGTTTTCCCGATAGGAATTGGTTCCGTTGGAAACATTTAGAACATGTTCCATTTCTAGGTCCGTCAGAATTTTAGAAAAAAGAAGTCCGATGAGGCCTACACACGATCAGAATAGACGATGAAAAGCTTCTGTCGGACATTCTGCTCGTGTGTACGTGGCTTTACTGAAATGTCCTCCCTCGTTTCATCTTCATCCTCCTGGTAGATGGCAGCAGATTTTTATCAAGAATATCTTGGTACGTTTTTCCATTCATCCTTCCTTCAATGATATGAAGTTTGCAAGTACTATAATGATGCTATGTACACACGATCGGACATTCCGACAACAAAATCCATGGGTTTTTCTGACAGATGTTGGCTCCATCTCGTCTTGCATACACACGGTCACACAAATCTTGTTGGAAATTCCGAACGTCAAGAACGCGGTGACATACAACATGTACGACGAGCCGAGAAAAATGAAGTTCAATAGCCAGTGCGGCTCTTCTGCTTGATCCCGAGCATGCGTGGAACTTTGTGCGTCGGAATTGTGTACACACGATCGGAATTTACGACAATGGATTTTGTTGTCGGAAAATTTGAGATCCAGATGTCAAATTTTGTGTGACGGAAATTCCGAAGAAAATGTCCGATGGAGCCCACACACGGTCGGAATTTCTAACAAGCTCCCATCGAACATTTTCCGTTGGAAAATCCGACCGTGTGTACGGGGCATTACTGTATGTTGAAAAACAGCCCCGCCCACACCATGATGTTCCCACCTCCAAACCTCACTGTTGGTATGGAGGTGTTTTTGGGGTGATGTGCCATTTGACTTCCAAACATGGTGTGTATTATGGCATTCAAAGAGTTCCATTTGGTCTCATCTGACCAGACTATATTCTCCCCGTATTTCACAGGCTTGTCTAAATGTTGTGCAGCAAACTTTAATCGAGCTTCAACATGCTTTTTCTTCAGCAATGGAGTCTTGCGTGGTGAGCGTGCATACAGGCCATGGCGGGTGAGTGCATTACTTGTTGTTTTCTTTGAAACAATTGTACCTGCTAATTCCAGGTCTTTCTGAAGCTCTTCACAAGTGGTACTTGGCTCTTGGACAACTTATCTGATAATTCTTTTCACTTGGATTATGGCCCCAACAGTGCTCACTGGAACATTCAGAAGTTTATAAATCCTTCTGTAACCAATGCCATCAGTATGTTTTGCAACAATAAGGTTGTGAAAGTCTTGATAGAGCTCTCTGCTCTGATTTTTAAAAGAATTTATTTGCAAATTATGGTGGAAAATAAGTATTTGGTCACCTACAAACAAGCAAGATTTCTGGCTCTCACAGTCCTGTATCTTCTTCTTTAAGAGGCTCCTCTGTCCTCCACTCATTACCTGTATTAATGGCACCTGTTTTAACTTGTTATCAGTATAAAAGACACCTGTCCACAACCTCAAACAGTCACACTCCAAACTCCACTATGGTGAAGACCAAAGAGCTGTTGAAGGACACCAGAAACAAAATTGTAGACCTGCACCAGGCTGGGGACACTGAATCTGCAATAGGCAAGCAGATGGTGTGAAGAAATCAACTGTGGGAGCAATAATTAGAAAATGGAAGACATACAAGACCACTGATACTCTCCCTCGATCTGGGGCTCCACGCAAGCTCTCACCCCGTGGGGTCAAAATGATCACAAGAACGGTGAGCAAAAATCCCAGAACCACACGGGGGGACCTAGTGAATGACCTGCAGAGAGCTGGGACCAACGTAACAAAGGCTACCATCAGTAACACACTACGCCGCCAGGGAATCAGATCCTGCAGTGCCAGACATGTCCCCCTGCTTAAGCCAGTACATGGGGCCCGTCTGAGGTTTGCTAGAGAGCATTTGGATGATCCAGAAGAGGATTGGGAGAATGTCATATGGTCAGATAAAGTAGAACTGTTTGGTAGAAACACAACTCATCGTGTTTGGAGGAGAGAGAATGCCGAGTTGCAACCAAAGAACACCATACCTACTGTGAAGCATAGGGGTGGCAACATCATGCTTTGGGGCTGTTTCTCTGCAAAGGGAACTGGACGACTGATCCGTGTACATGAAAGAATGAATGGGGCCATGTATCGTAAATTTTGAGTGCAAACCTCCTCCCATCAGCAAGGGCATTGAAGATGAAACGTGGCTGGGTCTTTCAGCATGACAATGATCCCAAACACACTGCCCGGGCAACGAAGGAGTGGCTTCGTAAGAAGCATTTCAAGGTTCTGGAGTGGCCTAGCCAGTCTCCAGATCTCAACCCCATAGAAAACCTTTGAAGGGAATTGAAAGTCTGTGTTGCCCAGCGACAGCCCTAGAGGAGATCTGCATGGAGGAATGGGCCAACGTACCAGCAACAGTGTGTGACAACCTTGTGAAGACTTACAGAAAACGTTTGACCTCTCTCATTGCCAACAAAGGATATATAACAAAGTATTGAGATGAACTTTTGATATTGACCAAATACTTATTTTCCACCATAATTTGCAAATAAATTCTTTCAAAAATCAGACAATGTGATTGTCTGGATGTGTTTGCACATTTTGTCTCTCATAGTTGAGGTATACCTATGATGACAATTACAGGCCTCTCTCATCTGTTTAAATGTTTAGAACTTGCACACTTGGTGGCTGACTAAATACTTTTTGGCCCCACTGTATATAGGCTCTCCCATCAGGCCAAGAGATTCAAGAAAACCCCTGCCCATTGGCTGAGATCCCACATATACCCATAACCTGACCTTGTGTTGCCCTTCTCGTATCTAGTACCACCAAATACCCGGCCACCTAGTGGTAGAAGAGAAAAGTGCAACAAGGCCAAACTTAGGGATAAATCAATAGATCTCTAACAAATCAGCAATCAACCAGGCAAGTAAATTGTGAGGAGCTCCCTGCCTAAACTACAGGGTGCTACAAGCTGAAATCTATCAGTGTGTCTTGGCTTTCCATGACTTTTTGCATCTCCTTTCTTTATGTGTCCAATACTTTTTCCCTGTGTCATTCCATTTTATTACACAGAACTTCATTTCTGAACTTATTTGTTTGGGTGACTTTGTATGTATGGATTGCATGGGTTGATACCGTCATGTGGTGCAAATTTCATGTCAATAACAGCTTTAGAAATATCTTGCTGTATATTGTATTATACAATATATGATAGATAGAAGTGTGTGCATGTACAGATTTCCATACATATTGGTCCCATTCGTACATTCGTAGCAGGAGGTGATGGTAACGAGGAGCAATTTATGGTGATTCCCATTTCTATGTGTCTCACGTTTTCCCTGCATACAGGACATGACATTTACATTGACTGTGTTCGGTAATTGGACCATTTTTCAATTACACGACTTTACCCACGTGGGTTACCTATAATCACAACATACATCTGTCTTCTGCCTGTTACACGGGAACAAGAACAGAGAGCGTTGTGCAGATAGGTCTGGATCCTCCACCAAGAGCAGCTTGTAAAATCTGATCTTGTGAAGATGTGATATCTGATCTGTTGAAGACGCGAGATCTGATCTGGTGAAGACGCGAGATCTGATCTGGTGAAGACGCGAGATCTGATCTGGTGAAGACGCGAGATCTGATCTGGTGAAGACGCGAGATCTGATCTGGTGAAGACGCGAGATCTGATCTGGTGAAGACGCGAGATCTGATCTGGTGAAGACGTGGGATCTGATCTAGTGAAGACGTGAGATCTGATCTGGTAAAGACGTGAGATCTGATCTGGTGAAGACGCGAGATCTGATCTTGTGAAGATGTGAGATCTGATCTGGTGAAGACGCGAGATCTGATCTGGTGAAGACGCGAGATCTGATCTGGTGAAGACGCGAGATCTGATCTGGTGAAGACGCGAGATCTGATCTGGTGAAGACGGGAAATCTGATCTGGTGAAGATATGACATCTGATCTGGTGAAGACGGGAGATCTGATCTGGTGAAGATGGGAAATCTGATCTGGTGAAGATGTGACATCTGATCTGGTGAAGACGGGAAATCTGATCTGGTGAAGATGTGACATCTGATCTGGTGAAGATGTGACATCTGATCTGGTGAAGATGGGAGATCTGATCTGGTGAAGATGGGAAATCTGATCTGGTGAAGATGGGAAATCTGATCTGGTGAAGACGTGAGATCTGATCTGGTAAAGACGTGAGATCTGATCTGGTGAAGACGCGAGATCTGATCTTGTGAAGATGTGAGATCTGATCTGGTGAAGACGCGAGATCTGATCTGGTGAAGACGCGAGATCTGATCTGGTGAAGACGCGAGATCTGATCTGGTGAAGACGCGAGATCTGATCTGGTGAAGACGGGAAATCTGATCTGGTGAAGATATGACATCTGATCTGGTGAAGACGGGAGATCTGATCTGGTGAAGATGGGAAATCTGATCTGGTGAAGATGTGACATCTGATCTGGTGAAGACGGGAAATCTGATCTGGTGAAGATGTGACATCTGATCTGGTGAAGATGTGACATCTGATCTGGTGAAGATGTGACATCTGATCTGGTGAAGATGGGAGATCTGATCTGGTGAAGATGGGAAATCTGATCTGGTGAAGATGGGAAATCTGATCTGGTGAAGACGGGAAATCTGATCTGGTGAAGACGGGAAATCTGATCTGGTGAAGATGTGACATCTGATCTGGTGAAGATGTGACATCTGATCTGGTGAAGATGTGACATCTGATTTGGTGAAGATGGGAGATCTGATCTGGTGAAGACGGGAAATCTGATCTGGTGAAGATGTGACATCTGATCTGGTGAAGATGTGACATCTGATCTGGTGAAGATGGGAGATCTGATCTGGTGAAGACGGGAGATCTGATCTGGTGAAGATGTGACATCTGATCTGGTGAAGATGTGACATCTGATCTGGTGAAGATGGGAGATCTGATCTGGTGAAGATGGGAGATCTGATCTGGTGAAGATGGGAGATCTGATCTGGTGAAGATGGGAGATCTGATCGGGTGAAGATGAAAGATCGTATTTGGTGAAGATGGGAGATCTGATCGGGTGAAGATGAGAGATCGTATCTGGTGAAGATGTGACATCTGATCTGGTGAGGTTTGGAAATCTGATTTGGTGAAGATGTGAGATCTGATCGGGTGAAGATGTGAGATCTGATCGGGTGAAGATGTGAGATCTGATCGGGTGAAGATGTGAGATCTGATCGGGTGAAGATGGGAAATCTGATCTGGTGAAGATGTGAGCTCTGATCGGGTGAAGATGGGAAATCTGATCTGGTGAAGATGTGAGCTCTAATTGGGTGAAGATGTGAGCTCTGATTGGGTGAAGATGTGAGATCTGATTGGGTGAAGATGGGAGATCTGATCGGGTGAAGATGGGAGATCTGATCTGGTGAAGATGTGAGATCTGATCGGGTGAAGATGTGAGATCTGATCGGGTGAAGATGTGAGATCTGATCGGGTAAAGATGTGAGATTGGTTAATCTCGAATATCTCATAAAGGTGGTATGTCTGAAACATGGAAATTATCATTGGTTCCAATGTTCTGAAGAAAGCTCAGAATTTTCCTCTTTTAATTTTTAATGGCTCCCCCAGAAGCCCCCCTCCCCCCCACCCTCTCTTTCTTACTCAAATTGATTTTGGCTTTCCAATTACCATCCATCTGCTTTTCTCAATTAAACAAAATGTAATTGCACTATTAGCATTTATCTGCTGATTAGGGGGAAATGTTGAGTACGGCCTGAGAGCCGTAAATCCACATAAAGTTGTCAGTCTTTGTGTCCAAGTCAATCGATCGTGTCCTGTCTTGAAGGGGGGCAATCTCTGATAGTCGGAATATTATTGCTCATATGTTTAGTACCCAACCTGGTCATAAAGAAAAAGCATGCCGGGGGCTCCACATAACACAGCTGGGCCTAATTTTAAAGTTTTACTTTCAGTTTAAAGTGATACTAAAAGATGAACTTTTTTTGGGGTTAAAATAAAAAAGAGATAATACCCGCTCTGAGCAACAATATTGCACAGGACATAGATATCCCTTACCTCCTCTTCTGAAGTCCCCCGCCGGTGCTGTCTGCTTCTCCCTCCTCTAGGTGCTCCCTTAGCAAGCCGGGTGTTAAGGAGGCACCCGTGCATGCACATCCATCAGCTGGACAGTGTATGTCCATAGACACACACAGCATTGGTAAGCCACGCCCAGGGCCGCCTTTTAATATTGATTGGACCCTGGGCAAACATATTCTTAGGCCCTCCCGAATCCACTTATCAACTATTTGGGGGCAGTGCAGGCCTCAAAAGGCAGCTGTTTTGGGCCCAACAACAATGACTGGACCCAGGGCAGCTGCCCCTTTTGCTCTGTGTTAAAGATGGCCCTGGCCACGCCCCCTCCTCAAAGGAGTTTGACTGACAGCAGCAGGAGCCTATGGCTCCCACTGCCCTCAATGTCTCCTGTGAAAGCAGGAAGTGAAGGGAGATGTCGCTGGAGCTGGGACAGTGCTGGATCAGTGGGATCAGTCTTACTCTGTCGTTGCCTTGGCTACAAGTCAGGTTTTAGGCTTCCCCCTCAATAGGAAATTCAGTTTTGGTGAGATTAGGGTGCCCACGTGTCCCGGATTGCCCGGGATTGTCCCTTATTTCTGATTTTTGTCCCGTGTCCCAGGCACCTTCATTCCGGGACAATACAGTGTCCCGGAATGAAAAAAAAACACACCGCCAGGCGCCAGTCTGACTCCACCACCCTTATAAACATTTACACACCGCCGCCACCCTTATAAACATTAAACACTGTGTAACACACACATCATATGCCTAACTGGTTGCTAGGCTAGGGCCACCCCGCGTCTAGCAACCAGTGTTGTCAGCTGACACCGTCACGTGGGCAGTCAGTGTAGTGGGCACCCGCACCCTACGGACTACGGCTGCGCAGCGTGCCTCCGAGAGATAGAGAGAGCAGCCGCCAGCCAGGCAGCCACAGACACCGCACTAACACCAGAGAGAGCCACACATAATGCCTGTGCCGCCGTCCCAGGGCTGCCGCTGACTACTCCAGCGGCCGCTGCAGCAGCAGCACATTGCCAGCAGCCAGCAGCGCAGCCTGACTCCGAGCTGCCTGTCTTCTCCACTGGTCAACTTCTGTCCTGAGCTGAGCCTTGTCTGAGTCCTCCCTCCCACCCACGAGGTCCGTGAGTTTGCTGCATGCCATTGACAAACTTTCAGGTTAGTGTTACACTTCTTTGGTACAGTGAGCATGCTCTCCCTCCATTCTGCTGCTGTCCCCCACTCCCCCTCCGTTCTGCTGCTGTCCCCCACTCCTCCTCCATTCTGCTGCTGTCCCCCACTCCTCCTCCATTCTGCTGCTGTCCCCCACTCCTCCTCCATTCTGCTGCTGTCCCCCTCCAGTTTTCCTCTGTGTCCCACTCCGTTCTGCTGCTGTCCCCCTCCGTTCTTCCTCCGTGTCCCCCTTCGTCCTGCTGTCCCCCTCCGTTCTGCTGTCCCCCTCCGTCCTGCTGCCCCCCTCTGTTCTTCCTCTGTGTCCCCCTCTGTTCTGCTGTCCCCCTCCGTTCTGCTGTCCCCCTCCGTTCTGCTGTCCCCCTCTGTTCTGCTGTCCCCCTCCGTTCTTCCTCTGTGTCCCCCTCCGTTCTGCTGTCCCCCTCTGTTCTTCCTCTGTGTCCCCCTCAGTTCTGCTGTTCCCCTCCGTTCTTCCTCTGTGTCCCCCTCAGTTCTGCTGTTCCCCTCCGTTCTTCCTCTGTGTCCCCCTCAGTTCTGCTGCTGTCCTCCTCTGTTCTGCTGTCCCCCTCCAGTTTTCCTCCGTGTCCTCCTCCATTCTGCTGCTGTCCCCCTTCGTTCTTCCCCTGTGTCCCCCTCCGTTCTGCTGTCCCCCTCCGTTCTTCCTCTGTGTCCCCCTCCGTTCTTCCTCTGTGTCCCCCTCCGTTCTGCTGTCCCCCTCCGTTCTTCCTCTGTGTCCCCCTCCTTTCTGCTGTCCCCCTCCGTTCTTCCTCCGTGTCCCCCTCCGTTCTTCCTCCGTGTCCCCCTCCGTTCTGCTGTCCCCTTCCGTTCTGCTGCTGCCTCTCTCCGTTCTTCCTCCGTGTCCCCCTACGTTCTGCTGTCCCCCTCCCATTCGGCTGCTGCCCCCCCCTCCGTTCTACCTCCGTGTCCCCCTCCATTCTGCTGTCCCCCTCCGTTCTTCCTCCGTGTCCCCCCCTGTTCTGCTGCTGTCCCCCTCTGTTCTTCCACTGTGTCCCCCTCCGTTCTGCTAGCCCATACCACCTGTCTAAACTGGTTACCACTGTTTGCTTTTTTTTCCAAAAAATTTGCAAAAAAAAGTATCAAAAACCATCTTTTTGTGACGGGTGCGGGGAGGGGGGGGGGTCCCTGAATGGCAGCTTGGAAATGTGGTCACCCTAGGTGAGATACTTGGCCTAAGGCAAAGGTCTAGTCATTAAAATTTTCTTCCAGCGTCTGAGTCTCATCGTTATGCTATGCTTTAGATCCCCCCCCCCCCCCTTTTCATCAGTGTCCTCAGTCTCCTCTTTACATTATATTTCCCCTCCCCTTTACATCACAGACCCTGTTCACATCAGTGTCCTTAGACCCTTTTACATTAGCTATCCCTCCTTTACATCACAGACCCCCTTTACATCAGTCTTCTCAGTCTCCCCTTCACATCACAGCCCCCCTCCATTTACATCTTATTCCCTCTTCAAATCACAGTCCTCCCTCCACAATAGTGTTATCTGCCCCCCCCCCCCCCCCCCTTCGCATCAGTGTCCTCAGCCCCCTTTACATCACAGTCCCCACCTTTTATATCAGTGTCCTCTGCCCCCCCCCTTCTGCTACAGCCCCCTTTAACAGCAATGTTTTCTGCCCCCTTCACATCACATTCTCCCCTCTTTACAGCAGTATCCCCTTCCCAACACAGTGCCCCCTTCAGAGTCCTGTGTTACACAGCAGGGAAGAAGGAGGAAGGTAGGTAGGACAGGTAGTTGGGCATTTTATACCTTAAAGCAGAAACTACACTGCATCTGAGCGACCAAGCAAAAATAGATCTCCCTGCAACAAAATACCGCCCTGCAACAACAGACCCCCCCCTAAGCAAAAATAGAAAAATATATCTCCCTGCAACAAAATACCACCTTGCAACAACAGACCCACCCCAGGAACAATAGACCCCACCAGCAACAATAGATCTCCCAGCAGCCAACATTAATAGACCCTTCAACAGCCAGCAACAATAGATCTCTCCCTCAACAGTAAATCCCTCCCAGCATAGGACACACCCCCTACCACGCCCTCTTAAAGAAGAATTATACAAAAAAAATACTAGCTAAACCCACAAGCAGTATTAATTTTGGCAGCAAATTTCGATTTAGTTTCTTAGTCTTAAACTAAAATGCCATTTTAGTCCTAAGTCCCATTTTAGTGTTCTGCAATTGTTTTAGTTTTAGTCGTATTTAGTCGACTAAATCTCCAGTACATTTTAGTCAACTAAAACTAATTTTAGTTGTCTAAAATCGAATGGATGTAATTAAATTGTAATGCATTAGTGAACATTTCTCTACAATTTCCAAACTCATTATATACTGCTGGAGTGAAAAATCTCATATTTTATTATTTATGGTATTGAAGTATGAACAACACTACAGACCAGTGTTAATTTTAAAGTCAAATTTCAATTTAGTTTTAGTCTTTTGACTAAAATGGCATTTTAGTTTTAGTCCCATTTTAGTCTTTTGACTGAAATGCCATTTTAGTTTTAGCCGTATTTTAGTCATCTCAGTTGTTTTAGTTTTAGTCGTATCGTACTGTTTGTTTTTTGTTACCATTACTATTTCTTTATATTGGCTTTTGGAATTTACAAATGCAGCAATTTAGAAATCAGATGAAAGGTTTAGCACTGGGGAACACTTTTTGAAAGATAAAAAATGCATTTTATATACAACTATATGGATCAGACCAAAATGAGGGACAAATGAGGAGGAAAGAGGGACAGAGGGACATTGTTCCAAATCAGGGACAATCCCTCGAAATCAGGGACAGTTGGGAGCTATGATCGATCCCCCAGCAGCGGGCATCGCTACCCCCTGACATTGCATACAATCAGTGCTGGAAGTGCCAGAACTGCGTTCCCCCGCATTCCTGCTGAAAAAAATAATGACCTTCAAAGATATAATGGAACAAACAGCTATTTTTTTTATGTAGCGGTGCCCCCGCCCTCCAGAGGCCTGAGGGTGACCCCCAGAGTCAGGGGCAGCGGACATTCCTCCTCAGGGTGCAGGTCACTGGGCATGGTGGGTGTAATGCAAGTTGGAAACATGGGCAACAGTCGCTTTTTGAATGCAACAAAAGAGATTTTAATGTCTCTTAACAAGAACTGGGGGAGAGAGGGTTAGGGCCAGGACACCCTTAGGCAGATGAAAAAAAAACTATTGGCAGACTCCACAGACCAAAAATAGTAATAGGCAGACAGCTATAGGTGTAGGGGGCCTTTAAGCTGGATGCAGCGCACTGTATTTGTAGAACTGCTGTCTCCTATAGCAACTGAATCTTCAACAGTCAATATAGATCTGCACACATAACTCACAGTATCCCGTTGTAGATCTTCTCTCACATCTCACATTATTCCACTGTAGATCCTCACACTGAGCTCGCAGTATCTCACTAGACTTCCGAGATCCCAGCCACCACTGGATCCCCTGAGCTCTTCCACAGCTATCCCGCTGTATACTCCTCAAGCTTCACCCACGCTACCCGCTGGGTCCCTGACTTGACTCTGCTGGAGCTTTCCCACTTCTTCACCGTGCCCGGCTAGTGAGAAAGGCTGCTCTGGTACTTCTTCAGACTTCATGCACTGGCCTCTGATAACAGGAGTGGTTGTCCCTTGGTGGCAACTGTTTCCCCTTTATCTCTGACCTTGATTCTCACTTGCCTCTGGTAACAGGAGTGGTCATCCCTTAAGGCAACTGGTACTCCTTCACTTCGTGTAACATTCGGTTCCCCGCCCGGCTGAACCTCTGCAACTTGGTTAGGCTCCCGACCTGAAGCCCCAAACCCACGCTGCTTCTCACAGTCCTAAATAGGCCTCAGACAGCCTAGAAGCCAGGTGCTCCTGGATAGGCCTCAGGTTTCTGGCCTAGCAACCGGGAAGCAATACAACACACGTCCACCCAGATGTCCAGGTGGCACAGAACCCCCGATCACCTGACTTCTCCCTAATAAATAGGCTCTCCCAGCAGGCCATGGGGCCAAAGAGACTTCTACCAATTGGCTGGGACATCCTATCCACTCCTAACCAGAATTCACTATGTCCCACAGGCAACAATGCCACCTAGTGACCAAAGAGAGAGGTGCACCAAATTCAAGTTTAGGGCAAAAGTCAGTGGATCATCCTAACAATTAGCCAGGCTAGTTACCACCTAGCAAACTAAATTTGTAAGCCGCCCTGTTTAGGACCAGGGTGCTACATTTAAAACGGACAAAGTTAGGAATTTGCAACAAGGTTTGGTAAAATCCTTACAATGTACATAGATCACGCCGAGGGGATGTTTTTCTTTTTTTTTTTTTCTCTCAACAAAAGTGGAGTTACACTTTAGGAAATCAGAACTCTTTTTTTTGTAAATTGTTTTTCAATACATAATTTATTAGCGTACAACAGAGAGCTGACAAAGCAAGCTGTAGGTCTGTACCAATATGACAGATGAATTTGTCTTACACGTCTTCTACAAACGCATCCCCAAATGAGTGACTTATGTCATCAGTCTTCGTGGTCGTGCGCTGACACACCTGGGACAATAGAGCAGAATATAGATGTTGGTCGTCCTTTTCCTCTAATGTCAGTTTATGGCAGAAAGGATTTGTTATTAACATGATGCATAGGCCAACAAAAAAAAAAAACAGCCACAGTATGAATTTTTATTGAAAAAAAGAGGAGCGTGAAATGTCACCGCACCAAATTTACACTTACGGAGGAGGGCCGGAGACCTTAGAAATCAGGATCATAAATCTGCACATGCAGGCGTGAATGGAGCCATCTCGCATAGTAATGTCAGCGTGCCGAGACATTCCTCACTGCCTCATTCATTGATCCAAGAGAAGATTGGAATACAGCCATGGGACACAGCTAATCCGAATCCCCTGAATAATCTAGATAGATAGATAGACAGGTGCAATCTACTTTCTCCACTGCAGGTGGCAACCAGCCACAGCGGCATTGCAGAGGGAGAGGGAGTCAAGAGGAACATGGTACCTCTATGGTTTCCAAAAATCACTGGGGAGGTCTTCCGATTGGATGCTGCCACCTCATGTGACTCTATAGGCCATCTTGGGTCAAGCAGAGTCTATTTAAAACCTTGGCTCCCAGGCTTGGCACGCATTTCACGTGTGGGTATCGGAGGGACAGGTCACCCATCTGTCGGGGACCGTATTCATGGTAGTGAGAGGTTCAAGACCAGTAGGGAAAGAGCAGGGACAAACTCGCCTTCCTGGAAGCTTTGACGTTTTGGGCGCAGATAGATAAGATAGATAGATAAGATAGGATAGATAGATAGATAGATAGATAGATAGATAGATAGATAGATAGATAGATAGATAGATAGATAGATAGATAGAGCATCCTCCTAGCATAGGATGCTAGGAAAATATTTTTTAACCCTCCTTCTGTAGTCAAGGGCAACCCCGGACTGGTCATAGGGCTCACTGGGCATTTGCCCAGTGGGCCAGGAGCCACTGGGCTGCATCCCCTAAGAAGAGTGGCCTGTTGCTGACCGGGGGGGGGGGGAACGTTCCCTCCCACTGCTTGTGAAAGCAATCCATTGGCTAGTTAGCTGCTAGGATTGCTTTTACAAGAAAGCCGACCGTTGGCTCTGAAAAAACAATACGGGGATGATGCCTGCAGCTGGTAACCCGGAAGGGCTGCTGTTAGAAACCACGGGGCCCCATACAGCCAACTTGACAGGGCAACACCCCCCCCCCCCCCCAAATATACACAGTTTACTATCCTTCAGTTATGAATGAACACAGTGAGTGATGGGTACAGATCACTCATTGTGTTCATTCAGGAAAGAAAGGGGCTGGTAAATGTGACATATTTACTGCACCATTTCCCCGCTGTCAATCCTGAAGGATCCTATTGTGTGCTTGTAGCTGCAGCTGGGAAGGAGAGGAGGGAGCACTGTGGGGGTGGGGGCACACAGAGGGACCTGGACAGCAGAGGGAAACATATGGTGCGGCGGGAAGGGGGGCAGTTACTGGAACTGATCCCCCTGTATGGCTCTCTGTGCAGCAGCTGAAAGCCTGCAGGAGGTAGAGAAGAAGCCAGCTTTTAGCTGCTGCAGATACAGCCATACTGGTGATCGGTTCCAGTAATTTCTCCCCCCCCACCACCGTGCTGATCACCCTCCCTGCCCACATCTGATCCAGGTGCCTGGGCCCCCCCTGCTGGTCTGGGCCCCATATAAGGGGACCGCTGGTACCCCCTAACCCACAACATGCTGGTATAACCCCTTGAAGTCCGGCGGTGTACCAGGTATGTGACTGGTCGGCAAGAGGCCATACAGACTTCTGGGAACAGCGGGGAGCCAATGACATGAGCAAGAAATGAGGATTCTGGGGGGCTCTATACACACAGATAACACGGTTGCAAATAAAGAGAAGGTTGACATTTTTGTCGGCTTTAAAAAGTAATTTTTAAATCCCAAAATGATACAAAATGATACAAAATGTGCAGCATTCTATCAGAGTATTTACCGGTGTTTTCCTTTTAATCCTGCAGCCATAAACATCATCATTCAGTGAACAAGGATGCTGTGATCTTGGATAAAATTAATGTCCTGCTGTTCAGCTAATTTCCGCGGTCAAAGTACAGATACATTAGTAGGAACGTCTTCACACGCTCCGCTTCCAGAACATTCCCCCCCCCCCCCTCCCCCCCAAAGCACCGATAATGGCACCGCTAGATCCACGCATCCTTCTAATCACAAGATAAACATTTTGTTGCTCAATTGAAATAAAATTATTCACTTCTCTTTTCAAGGCTGTCAGGAAACTTAAGTGGTCTGATTGATATTTATTTTCATCTCCCAAACAGCCGATTGACTCCAATTAAATATTGAGAATCTTCATTATAAGAAAAAAAAAAAAAAAAAAGAAAAGAAAAGAAAAGTCATAAAAAGAAAAGAAGGAAACAATTAAATAAAATGAAAAGGAATCTGATACAGAAGCTTTGTAACCATAAATTACTTAGATGTGCGGGGGATGGGGGGGGATGTGGCCTTTCCTAAAACAAATAATATGTATCAATTTTTTAATTATTTTTTAAAATAGAAAACACCTTTTTTTATAATGTAAATACTAAAATATTAATGACCTAATATCAAAATACACCCACCGGCCACTTTATTAGGTACACCTGTTCAACTGCTCGGTAACACAAATTGCTAATCAGCCAATCACATGGCAGCAACTCAATGCACTTAGGCATCTAGACCTGGTGAAAACGACTTTGTGAAGTTCAAACCGAGCATCAGAATGGGGAAGAAAGGGGATATAAGTGACTTTGAACGTGGCATGGTTGTTGGTGGCAGATGGGCTGGTCTGAGTATTTCTGGGATTTTCACACACAACCATCTCTCGGGGTTTACAGAGAATGGTGGGGAAAAGAGAAAATATCCAGTGAGCGGCAGTTGTGTGGAGGGAAATGCCTTGTTGATGTCAGAGGAGAATGGGCAGACTGGTTCCAGATGATAGAAGAGCAACAGTAACTCAAATAACCACCCGTTACATCCAAGGTATGCAGAATACCATCTCTGAACACACAACACAGCCAACCTAAAAGCAGATGGGCTACAGCTGCGGAAGACCACACCGGGTGCCAATTGGCACAGGATCACCAACATTGGACAACAGAAGATTGGAAAAAACGTTGCCTGGTCTGATGAGTCTGGATTTCAGCTGCGACATTCAGATGGTGGGGTCAGAATTTGGTGCATGGACCCATCCTGCCTTGTATCACCGGTTCAGGCTGGTGGTGGGGGTGTAATGGTGTGGGACCCTAGGATTCCATGCAACCCAAGGTCGAGAAACTGTGTCCTAGAGCAGGGCCAGATGTGGCCCTTGGTTAGCCTTTATCCAGCCCTTGGGGCACTGTTCCTCCCACTGATACCAATGACGGGATACTATCCCTCCTACAACAGGGACACTACTCCTACTCCTTTTGACCACCAACCCTGAGGCCATATTTGTTCTCATTAATGCCGAGCCCGTGACATTTTCTGCCCCTGCTGGCCACAATCCGGCCCTCCTAAAGTCTGGAGGACAATAAACTGGCCCTTTTGTTTGAAAAGTTTGGAGACCCCTGTCCTAGAGGGATCCCACAGGTATGGTATATACAGGGTTACATTGTAACTACGGGAAAGTACCATACCTAAACCTCAGCTTTAACGGAAAGTATAGGACAAATTGTAATCCTTCTAAAAACAGAAAGCTACCTCACCTAACCTGGTTATTGTCAAGCTCCTGACAACAGACAGAAAATAAGCACCTAGCGCACAAGCCTACGTTTCTATAAAAAGCCGAACTATTTCAGAAGCCCGCTCTCCGGCCCCGCTCCAAGTTTCTTTCTATCAGGCTGGGTTTTGCATCTCGTCAATAGCACGGCATCAACATTTCAGGAAAACATGACACAGACCCGATAGAAAACCGTAAATTTGCTGGAGGCAAAACTAAAAATAAAACCACAGGTGTTAGGCCCATCTGTGCGGAGAGATTGTGCAATGATTCAGTACTGCACCATCTAAAAATGGGAACCGAAGAGTCACCCGGGTCCAATGATTCACCCGGAATGTGCCAGATCAACGTAAACACTGAATCAAGGAGATGCTTCCAAGAATGGCCCCGGTGTAAAAGATATTTAAATATGTGTCCTGCACGCTGGTGTTCATCGCACTCCGGTCCTCGGCACCCTTCGGCAACCTGTTACTCTTCAGATCCTGAAATAGATTCAGATGCATGGGGAGACAATTTTATGACTTCAGGCAAAAACGTCAGATGATTCAATCCAACAGATCTCAGAGGGAAACGTTTTTAACCACTTCAATACCGGGGACTTTCACCCCCTTCCTGCCCAGGGCCAATTTTAAGCTTTCAGTGCTGTCACACTTTGAATGACAATTGCGCGGTCATGCAACACTGTATCCATATGACATTTTTATCATTTTTTTTTCACAGAAATTGAGCTTTCTTTTGGTTGTATTTGATCACCACTGGGTTTTTTTATTTTTTGTAAAAAAGAAAAAAAAAAACTCTGAAAATAAATTTAGGCCAAAATGTATTAGTCTGTAGGAAAGTTATAGAGTCCACAATCCATGGGCTATATATATATATATATATATATATACATATATACACCGTATATACTCGAGTATAAGTCGAATTTTTCAGCACATTTTTTTGTGTTGAAAGTGCCCCCCTCCACTTATACTCGAGTAAAGCACTTTTCTGCAGCAAAAAATTTCATTTTCCGAACCGACTTTGGGGCCCCGTATCTCAGGGCCACTTGGTGCTAGGAACCCCAAATTTGGTGTGCAAACCCAGAAGAACTGGTACCACAACATATCGAAAGCTGAAGTTCCTAGCACTAAGTGACCCCGAGATACGGGGCCCCAAAATCGGTTCGGAAAATGTCATTCTCTGCTGCAGAAAAGTGCTTGACATTTTCTGAACCGACTTTGGGGCCCCGTATCTCAGGGCCACTTGGTGCTAGGAACCCCAAATTTGGTGTGCAAACCCAGTAGAACTGGTACCACAACATATCCAAAGCTGGGGTTCCTAGCACCAAGTGGCCCTGAGATACGGGGCCCCAAAACCGGTTCAGAAAATGTCATTCTCTGCTGCAGAAAAGTGCTTGACATTTTCTAAACTGATATTTGGGGCCCTGTATCTCGGGGCCACTTGGTGCCAGAAACCCAAATTTTATGGTGCTAGTTCCACTGGGTTTGCACACCAAATTTGGGGTTCCTAGCACTAAGTGGCCCCGAGATACGGGGCCCCAAATTCGGTCAACTGTGTCCATCTGCAGCAATGTCATTTCGGGACCCTTTGGGTTCAGAGACCCCAAATTTTGGCTGCAGCTAGGGGGCATCTAGGAACCCTTAACTACCGAGTTTGAAGTTCAGGGGACCTATGGCTGCAAAAGGGCACAGTAAGGCATGCAAATGGGCACAGTTGACCCTCTTTTCCACTTACAGTAGCTGTGCATTTCTCACCCTTGTCTTATACTCGGGTCAATAAGTTTTTCCCATTTTTTTGTGGTAAATTAGGGCCTCGACTTATACTCGGAACGACTTACACTCGAGTATATACGGTATATATGAAAATTGATCAATACTGATATAATGACAGCCAATCTTATTTCTTGAGGCCCAAAAACGCCAGGACAGTACAAATACCCCCCAAATGATGTATTACATCCCAGGAGTCTTTAGGAGGGGAGGAGAGACTTTCTCAGCTAAGCTGTCAGAAACCATGAAATCAGGCCAGGACAGAAGTACAGTTAAATCACACTTGTTTAATAATAAAAGTAAAAAGAACAAACGTATTTAAAACATAGACAAAGTTCAGTAACTGGGGCGGATAGTCAGCCAAGCCAGAAGTCAGGGATCAATGTAGTGGAACAGCAAGCAGGATCTGGAGCCAGAAGGAATGTCAGCAAAGCAAGTCTTGAACAGGATCGCAGGAGAGCGTCTCAGTTTCTGTGATGTTGACCAAGGCGAAGGCAGAGCTCCTCTGGACCAGATGGCTTAAGTAGGCAGGACTGACGAGCAGGATATCATCAACAGCTGAGTAACTGTGGAGAGATAGAAGTTGGCAATTAGCCAACAGCTGAGTAAGGGCTCTTTCTCACGGGGCGGATCAGTGATGATCCGCCCCGTGAATATCCGCTTGCTCAGCGGGGATCACTCCGCCGATCCCCGCTGAGCAGGAAGATGACAGGTCCATCGCTGCACACTGTGCGGCGACGGACCTGTCAGAGCACCGCTCTCCCCTATGGGGGGATCGGATGATGACGGACCGTAGTGTCCATCCTCACCCGATCCGATCCGAAAACGGATGGAAAAGTAGGTTTTTCCTCCGTTACACTTTTCGGATCGGAGCGGGTCGGATGTCAGCGGACATGCCACCGCTGACATCCGACGCTCCATAGAGATACATGTATGTCCGTTTTTCATCCGAAAACGGAAGAATGAAAAACGGACATACGGATCGTTAGTGTGAAAGAGGCCTAACTGTGGAGAGCTAGAAGCTGGCAATTAGCTGACAGCTGAGCAGCCAGCTCAGAGAAGGAAGGGCTGAGCCCAGCCCTGACATAAGCACACTCTCCTGCCTGTCCGCTTGAGCTAAGGGCAGATGGATTCCAGGAAGTATATGCTACATGAATCATTTTACCTTTACTCAAAATGGCCATGGCCAAAACTGCCAGGGGGTTGTTTTTCAAAGTGATTTCTCAACAAAATAAAGTAAGGAGACATGGGTGGATGGGTAAGTTTGCTTTAAATATCAAAAAAACAAATTAAATTGTGTTTTTCGGTTTGTGGTGCTCAGATGCAGCGAGGATCCGCTTTAAGCAGGACCCAGCCCAAAAAAGTATACATTAAAATATAAAATAAAAAAGCAATGTTTGCTGCAGATCGTTATTAGAAATCTTCACCAAGGTTACAGAGAGTCATATATTATTATCATCCATCTTTTACTGGTTTACTATAAAATGAAAATGTTCATCTAGGACCATATGCTTGTCATTATTAATAGCAAATCAAGCAAAGATGTTGACTAATTTAGAGAGAGCGCTTGATCCGTTGTACACTCGCTGCGAGTAGAGGAAAGAATATTATGGATAGAAAATACAGAAAACAAGAGGTAGGCCAGGGCAGAAGAGACCATGGGGGGACAAAGCTAGAGGAAATGGAGGTGGATGGAGAGAAGAAATGAGGCTCTGGAATGGGGAACAAGGTTAGATGAATGGAGGGGTTGGAGAGAAGAAATGAGGCTCTGGAATGGGGAACAAGGTTAGATGAATGGAGGGGTTGGAGAGAAGAAATGAGGCTCTGGAATCGGGAACAAGGTTAGATGAATGGAGGGATTGGAGAGAAGAAATGAGGCTCTGGAATCGGGAACAAGGTTAGATGAATGGAGAGGTTGGAGAGAAGAAATGAGGCTCTGGAATCGGGAACAAGGTTAGATGAATGGAGAGGTTGGTGAGAAGAAATGAGGCTCTGGAATCGGGAACAAGGTTAGAGGAATTGGGGGATTGGAGAGAAGAAATGAGGCTCTGGAATCGGGAACAAGGTTAGAGGAATGGAGGGATTGGAGAGAAGAAATGAGGCTCTGGAATCGGGAACAAGGTTAGATGAATAGAGAGGATGGTGAGAAGAAATGAGGCTCTGGAATCGGGAACAAGGTTAGAGGAATTGGGGGATTGGAGAGAAGAAATCAGGCTCAGGAATCGGGAACAAGGTTAGAGGAATGGAGGGGGCAGGAGAGAGGAAATGAGTCTCTGGAATCGGGAACAAGGTTAGATGAATGAAGGGGTTGGAGAGAAGAAATGAGGCTCTGGAATTGGGAGAACGGTTGGATGAATGGAGGGGTTGGAGAGAACAAATGAGGCTCTGGAATCGGGAACAAGGTTAGATGAATGAAGGGGTTGGAGAGAAGAAATGAGGCTCTGGAATCGGGAACAAGGTTAGATGAATGGAGGGGTTGGAGAGAAGAAATGAGGCTCTGGAATTGGGAACAAGGTTAGAGGAATGGAGGGGGCAGGAGAGAGGAAATGAGGCTCCAGAATATGTCCCTATGGATGCTTATGAAGAGGAACAGCTATCAAGGAGCGGTCAGTCTAAACCAAGGTTCCATGGAGCCCTAGGGTTTTGTCACAGTCAGTGGTCAGACTCAGAGACCAGTATATATATATCAGTAAAGAAACTCCCACTGACCAGTTGAATAAGTATACAAGTAGGTCTCCCTGTAGGATGAGGTGGGCTCACCCGAGGTGTGGCATCTAAGCACTAACTGGTATTCACCAGAGTTTCTGATGGTGGAGATGGGTTTTGCTGCACGTTAGCGCCAGGTCGCGGTCCTCAGGATTGCTCCATCAGGAGTTGAGCAAGCCGGGGTCCGGTAGCAGATATAGTAGGTAAGGATCAAGCAATAGCGTAGTCGAGGAACAAACCAAAGGTCGGTACTGTTAGTGAAGTTCAGTATAGCTGCAGGTATGCAAAGGAGCAAGATATCAGCTGGAGAGACCACAATAATCTGGCAAACAGGAAGTGCAAAGGATTGGCTTGAATAGGAAGTTCATGGGAGGAACAAAGGGTTCAAGGTTCAAGAGAAACAAGACACAAGATAAGGTTGTCTAAGGAATCAAGCAGGGAGCTGTCCAGAATCCCTGGTGGCTCAGCGAGGAAAGCTACTGCCGGACGTAGCAGAGGTCATGGGTTCAGATCATGGTTCTGACAGGTTCCTCTAGGGGTTTTTTGAGCTGATTGACCTCCCATTTGATGGTGCCTGCATAGTTCCAGGGTCAACTGTGCCGTCTTTCTACTGACCACCACTATAAGGGGCATTTTCCCATTGACCTCTGATAACTATTTATTTAGCAAGGGTTCCCCAAGGCCTGCAGATTATTACCGCTGGGTAAAAAAACAATGCAAAAGTCTGATGTATCAGGTCCATAGGGACCATTTGGACATTTCCTATATGTGTCCATTAGTATGCAAGTTTTAATAAACAAAATATCTATGCATTGCTTGACCTCTGTAAACTGTACAAATTGCCTCTTCTTCATGGCCTTAGCAATTGTTTTTTTGGCTTCAAACAACACATACTGTGCATAGTTCGTTTAAGTTCGGGTTTAGTGAGAAAGGACGTTTGAGATGGAGAAGCGCAGGCCAATCTGGAGCAGTACTCCTTTTTTTCCTATGACACAAAGAATGAAGGCAAAAGGGGGGTCCAATCCAGTAGTAGCAAGGTGTACCTAATAAAATGTCCGGTGAGTCGGTATATACACCATGTAAGTAGTTTGGCATTTTTACTGAACACATTGACTGGAGTTGCAGAAGATCTGACCAGGCACACATGTAGCGCGGAGATTTATTTTGTTATCTGAGTCCCGGTAGCGAGTATCTCATCAGTAGCAGATGGTGCGCAGGGAATGGCTTAGTGTAAATTCTGCTCTCCTCTCCTTTGCAGATGGAGAGAGCTTAGAAAGATCTCCGTCCTTCCTATCTATCTCCACGTCGAATGTATTTGTCAAGCGGACAATAAAGAGAAAGTTGTTTCTCGGCACACGTTTCAAAACTTTATTACCCCTGAGGTTTAATTAACCTACAAATCTTTGTGAGAATACAGATCCCAGTGAACTCCACGAGGCGTCGCGGCTTCCAGTGCTCGTGTCCTCAAGAACCATCTATAGGAGAGGATTGGGTTCATAGAACTACAGACCTCTATGATTATTCGTCTGGAGGAAGGCAGAGAGCTGGGGATACATTAGCATTAGTAAATAAAAAAATTGTATATATAGAATTCGGGTACTGGCGGCACTGCTCATTTTTTATTGGAAGGTATTATACTCTGAAAACGCGTATATTGTTTTACATATAGTCAGGGATTTTGATTCAGCGGAAACCTGAATCGGCACCTCCAGCACTGAATTCATGTAGTGGCAAGGGTTGCTGGGGTGTGCTGGAGGGTCTATTCATGCTGGGTGATCTATTGTTGCAGGGGGGTCTATTGATATATGGCTGCTGGGAGATCAATTGTTGCTGGCTGGGTAATATTGTTCCTGGGGTGGATCCAATGTTGTTATGGGATCTATTATTGCTGGGGAGGTCTTTTGTTGCTGGAAGATAGACTAATGTTGCTGGGAGAGGGGATCTATTGTTGCTAGGGGAATGCATTGTTGCTGGGTGGATTTATTGTTGCTAGAGGAATGTATTGTTGCTGGGTGGATCTATTGTAGCTGGAGGAATGTATTGTTGCTGGGTGGATCTATTGTTGCTAGGGTGGGGTGGTCTGTTGTTGCTGGCAGCAGGAGATCTATGCTGGTTTTAAAGTAATGAAATCAAAAGACAGCACTACAGGTAAGGAGATCCTACAGATGTACAAGTCCTCCTGAGGCTCAGACTGGACAGATCTTCAATCTTGTCAGTAACAACAACTGGAAGTGTGCACCACTGATGACCACCACTGTAAGCACTGTAAGGCCTTGCTGCCCTCTTCAATTCGGTGAAATCCAGTACTAGAAAACACATATAAGAAGGAGGTGCACCAGCCTTGTGCATTAAAATAAAACTCTTTAATAAATAAAATAGAATAATCTAATATACTCACAAAAGGAAATGAAGTCCAGACCATGAAACCATATCCATCATACCACCAGAGGCGTGTCCACCAAAAAGGGTGCAGCTTATGCGTTTCAAAGGCAATGAGTTCTGAGGATGAAAATGCGCCCTTTTTTGGTGGACACGCGTCTGGTGATGTGATGGATATTGCTACATGCTCTGGACTTAATTTCCTTTTGTGAGTACTTTGGATTATTTCATTTTATTTATTAAAGAGCTTTACATTATTGCACTAGGCTGGTGCTCCTCCTCCTTATGCTTGTTTTCTAGTACTGGCTCTAAAGGAAACCTACTGCAAAAAGCACAGAGCAAAAAAATTGTGACAAAAAATTACAACTTGCCTCTTACTAAACACCTTGGACTGTCTACTTTCCAAAAATGGTTCCTTTGGTGGATATTTGTAGTGTCCTGGTGTTTTCGGGCCTCAAAAAATGAGACAGCCCATCAGTACATCAAGACTGATCGATTTTCATATATATATATTAATATATATATATATATATATATATATATATATATATATATATATATATATATATATATATATACAGTAGTACCTTGGATTACAAGCATAATCCGTTCCAGAAGCATGCTTGTAATTCAAAGCCCTCGTATATCAAAGCGAGTTTTCCCATAGGAATCAATGGAAACTCAGCTAATTCATTCCACGGTGACTGCTGGTGTATGCAGTACTGTATGTGGCCAGAGGTGCAGGGGCGCCGGTGTATGCAGTACTGTATGTGGCCAGAGGTGCGGGGGCGCCGGTGTATGCAGTACTGTATGTGATCAGAGGTGCGGGGGCGCCGGTGTATACAGTACTGTATGTGATCAGAGGTGCGGGGGCACCGGTGCATGCAGTACCGCATGTGGCCAGAGGTGCGGGGGCGCCGGTGTATGCAGTACTGTATGTGATCAGAGGTGCAGGGGCGCCGGTGTATGCAGTACTATATGTGATCAGAGGTGCGGGGGCACCGGTGCATGCAGTACCGCATGTGGCCAGAGGTGCAGGGGAGCCGGTGTATGCAGTACTGTATGTGATCAGAGGTGCAGGGGCGCCGGTGTATGCAGTACTGTATGTGATCAGAGGTGCGGGGGCACCGGTGCATGCAGTACCGCATGTGGCCAGAGGTGCGGGGGCGCCGGTGTATGCAGTACTGTATGTGGCCAGAGCTGCGGGGGCGCCGGTGTATTCAGTACTGTATGTGGCCAGAGGTGCGGGGGGCCGGTGTGTGCAGTACTGTATGTGGCCAGAGGTGCGGGGGCGCCGGTGTATGCAGTACTGTATGTGGCCAGAGGTGTGGGGGTGCCAGTGTATGCAGTACTGCATGTGGCCAGAGGTGCGGGGGCGCCGGAGAAACTCAAACACTCGTCAACAGAGTGTCTCCGAGTGTCTCTGAGCGTTACCGGTGCCCCCGCACCTCTGGCCAAATGTGGTACTGCACACACCAGCGGCTTGAATCCTGCTCGTCTTGCGTGACGACACTCGCAAATCGAGTCAGGATTTGAAAAAAAAAAAAAATAGCTCATATTGCGAAACGCTTGTAAACCGCGTTACTCGCAATCTGAGGTTCCACTGTATCATAGTTTTTAGACTCTATAACTTTCCTACAGACTAAATAATATACACTGATTTGGGTTATTTTCACCAAAGAAATGTAGCAGAATAAATTTTGGCCTAAATTTATGGAGAAAGATTTTTTATTTGCAAAACGTTATAACAGAAACAAAGAAAAACGCCTTTTGCTTTCTAAATTTTCGGTCTTTTTTCATTTACTTTGCAAAGAATAAAAAACCCAGTTGTGATTAAATACCACCAAAAGAAAGCTCTATATGTGTGAAAAAAATGATAAAAATGTCATATGGGTACATTGTTGCATGACCGCGCATTTTCATTCTAATGCCGCATACACACGGTCGGAATTTCTGACAACAAATGTTCGATGTGAGCTTGTTGTTGGAAATTCCGACTGTGTGTAGGCTCCATTTGACATTTGTAGTCGGAATTTCTGACAACAGAAATTTGAGAGCTGGTTCTCAAATTTTCCGACAACAAAATCCATTGTCGGAAATTCCGATCGTGTGTACACAACTGCAACGCACAAAATTCCTACGCATGCTCGGAATCAAGCAGAAGAGCCGCTAAGGCTATTGAACGTCATGTTTCTCGGCTCGTTGTACGTGTTGTACGTCACCGTGTTCTTGACGTTTGGAATTTCCGACAAGATTTGTGCAACCATGTGTATGCAAGACAAGTTTGAGCCAACATCCATTGGAAATAAATCCAGGGTTTTGTTGTCAGAATGTCCTATCGTGTGTACGCGGCAAAAGTGTGACAGCGCTGAAAGCTGAAAATTGGCCTGGGCAGGAAGAGAGTGAAAGTGTCTGGTATTGAAGTAGTTGTTAAAAGTGGGCTGCAATGAAGTTTGGACTAACGTGGAGTCACTTAAAAAGGCATCTACCACTGAGCTATCCAGGCCCCATATCGCAAGGTTCACAATCACTTTTGGATTAGAAGAAAAATGAGCCCCCCCATTCAAAGATTTACCCCTCACCTTCTGTACCAGTCACCACCATGTCATTTTTGGATTACCCATAACTTTCCTTTCTGGTGGCTATGGTGGTCACCAGGACAAAGCAAGAAGGTGATTCTCCTCAAGGTGGACTCCAACAGAGGTCCTAACCCTTCCATACTCTATCCAAAACTAGCAAAAAAAAAAATGGTTTTAGATTATTGTTTCCCACCATCCTCTGCCAGTTTATTATCATTTCATCTTTATGTTTAAACACTTTAGAAATAAATGCCAATCCATTTCCCTCCACAGAGCAGTCGGTGTTATTAAATAGATGGGGGATTGGGGAAGTGTGGGAGGATTTCATTTGCAAGTACGCACACTCCAATCATTTCGATATTTCAGAAGGAGAAAATACATTTCCACAAAATATTCATTAGCAGTCTTTCCCCGTTCATAGGATGTGTGACTGGGAAGGTTTCCAAACCTCTGTAAATCATGGAGTACCAACAAAGCGGAATTAAAATGGCCACCTTCGGATTTTAATTGCCTGAGTGGAAGTAATAATAAATTTTTTAATCTGTGATATCAAAAAAAAAAAAAAAAAAAGAAGAAATTAAAAACATCTAATTGTTGAGAGAAAACGTGTTTATCATATTGTTGGTGTGCGGGTGGGATGAATATAATAAAGCGAGGATGCAAAAACCTTACTGCTCACTCTTGAAATGTTACACATTTTAGATACTTAATTTATAAGTAACTTTTTTTCTGTTTTTCTTTTTAAAGAGTAGGGAATGATTAATCCCTTGGCAATTATTTTTTTAATTGCAATTTTATTGCAAATCCAAAACTGCAGCTCTTGTGGGATATTCCTGGTCTACACTGGTCAGGACCAACCAAAAGCGGTCCAGGGAAGGAAAACCAGCCAACCGGCAACAGGATCATGGGCGGCCAAAGCATGATGGAGGTGGGGAAGGAAGGCTCATTGATGGAGGTGGGAAAGAAAGGTTCATTGATGGAGGTGGCGAGGAAAGGCTCATTTGTGGAGGTGGGGGGGGAGGCTCATGTATTGAGGTGGGAAAGAAAGGCTCATTAAAGGAGGTAGGGGGCTCATTGATAGAGGTGGGGAGGGAAGGCTCATTGATGGAGGTGGGGAGGGAAGGCTCATGGATGGAGGTGGGGAGGGAAGGCTCATTGATGGAGGTGGGAAAGAAAGGCTCATTGATGGAGGTGGGAAAGAAAGGCTCATTGATGGAGGTAGGGGGGCACATTGATGGAGGTGGGAAAGAAAGGCTCATTGATGGTGGTAGGGGGGCACATTGATGGAGGTGGGAGGGAAGGCTCATTGATGGAGGTGGGGAGGGAATGCTCATTAATGGAAGTGGGGAGGGAAGGCTCATTGATGGAGGTGGGGAGGGAAGGCTCATTAATGGAGGTAGGGAGGGAAGGCACATTGATGAAGGTGGGAAGGGAAGGTACATTAATGGAGGAGGGGAGGGAAGGCTCATTGATGGAGGTGGGGGAGGGAAGGCTGATTGATGGAGGTGGAGAGGGAAGTCTCATTGATGGAGGTGGGGAAAAAAGGCTCATTGATGGAGGTGGGGAAAAAAGGCTCATTGATGGAGGTGGGGAAAAAAGACACATTGATGGAGGTGGGGAGGGAAGGCTCGTTGATGGAGGTGGAGAGGGAAGGCTCATTGATGGAGGTGAGGAGGGAAATCTCATTGATGGAGGTGGGGAGGGAAGGCTCATTGATGGAGGTGGAGAGGGAAGGCTCATTGATGGAGGTGAGGAGGGAAGGCTCATTGATGGAGGTGGAGAGGGAAGGCTCATTGATGGAGGTGGGGAGGGAAGTCTCATTGATGGAGGTGAGGGGCTCATTGATGGGGGTGGGGAGGGAAGGCTTGTTGATTGAGGTGGGGAAGGAAGGCTCATTGATGGAGGTAGCAAGGGAAGGCTCATTGATGGAGGTAGCAAATGGGAAGACTCATTGATGGAGGTGGGGAAGGAAGACTCATTGATGTGTTCCCATTAATGTGAATTATTTTGGTAATTTTATTTTAATAATTTGAGTGGGAATGTTTATTTGGTGGCGTTCGCGATTTTTGTCACTAGAAAGCTGAGTGGATGAGGGATTTTTATTTTCATTCAGCATAAGTGGTTTTGGAAGTTCCCTATAAGTAATATGTCCACACATGCTGGATCAATTAATTGTCATTAATGTTATGTATAAGAATATCTTCCCCTAGGATCACCCTAGTCTCCATGATTAGGCCCCTTATGAGCGAAACGCATTGAGGCAGGTGAATGACAGGTGGCAAGTCACTTGGTGGATTTGTGTTACCAGAGTAAAACTTTTTTAATGACTTTATTGGTGTGGTGGTGACCCTTTCCTTCCTTTTGGTAGCATTGCTGCAGCACAAGGATGTGCTTTATTGTGGGTTCACATTGCAGACCAGAGTACTTAAGAGGAGTGAAGGTCTTAGGAGCAATGTGATTTGTTGTCCACCTTTTAATGTACAAAATCTATATCTGCATTGAAACCTAAACACAGAGTGATTTATTTCGAAAGAGAACTTTTGCCTGGCTTTCTGCAGCAATACGCACAGCAGTTTTGAGAAGGAAATTCCTAGAGACCAAAATTTAAAATGAACAGGCTGCGTGTAGTTTGTAATTTTTTATATAATAATCCAAGAACAACTTACAGCTGACCCTCTTTAGGATTCACTTTTTTTCCATAGACCATAGGGTCCTGATTCACCAACCTGCAATTGCATTAGGTGCAATTGCACGAGTGTTTTAGGCATGCTAAAATGGCATATAATAATGACTGAGAGGCCACTATTTTATGCCTCAAAATTGTCTTGCAGCTTGATGAATCAAGAACAATGCCTTCCTGCAACCTCCTCCTATCTCTCTACTATGGCTCCTGTGTATTATTGTCAGCAGCAAGGTGTCAGGTTGGTTTGGAGAGAAATTGTTGGGGGACCTCTGATGTAGTGGAAGGACCTCTAATGTGATAAGGAGACCTCTTATACAGTATCTGACAAAAGTGAGTACACCCCCTCACATTTTTGTAAATATTTTATTCTATCTTTTCATGTGACAACACTGAAGAAATGACACTTTGCTACAATGTAAAGTAGTGAGTGTACAGCTTGTATAACAGTGTAAATTTGCTGTCCCCTCAAAATAACTCAACACACAGCCATTAATGTCTAAACCGCTGGCAACTAAAGTGAGTACACCCCTAAGTAAAAATTTCCAAATTGGGCCCAATTAGTCATTTTCCCTCCCGGTGTCATGTGACTCGTGGGGAGCAAGTGTGTTAAATTTGGTGTTATCGCTCTCACACTCTCATACTGGTCACTGGAAGTTCAACATGGCACCTCATGGCAAGGAACTCTCTAAGGGTCTGAAAAAAAGAATTTTTACTCTACATAAAGATGGCCAAGGCTATAGAAAGATTGCCAAGACCCTGAAACTGAGCTGCAGCACGGTGGCCAAGACCATACAGCAGTATAACAGGACAGGTTCCACTCAGAACAGGTCTTGCCATGGTCCACCAAAGAAGTTGAGATCACGTGCTCAGCGTCATAACCAAAGGTTGTGTTTGGGAAATAGACGTATTAGTGCTGCCAGCATTGCTGCAGAGGTTGTAGGGGTGGGGGGTCAGCCTGTCAGTGATCAGACCATACGCCGCACACTGCATCAAATTGGTCTGAATGTCTGTCGTCCCAGAAGGAAGCCTCTTCTAAAGATGATGCACAAGAAAGCCCGCAAACAGTTTGCTGAAGACAAGCAGACTAAGTATATGGATTACTGGAACCATGTCCTGTGGTCTGAGGAGACCAAGATAAACTTATTTGGTTCAGATGGTGACAAGCGTGTGTGGGGGCAACCAGGCGAGGAGTACAAAGACAAGTGTATCTTGCCTACAGTCAAGCATGGTGGTGGGAATCTCATGGTCTGGGGCTGCATGAGTGTTGCCGGCACTGGGGAGCTACAGATCATTGAGGGAACCATGAATGCCAACATGTACTGTGACATACTGAAGCAGAGCATGATCCCCTCCCTTCAGAGACTGGGCCGCAGGGCAGTATTCCAACATGATAACCACCCCAAACACACCTCCAAGATGACCACTGCCTTGCTAAAGAAGCTGAGGGTAAAGATGATGGACTGGCCAAGCATGTCTCCAGACTAAAACCCTATTGATCATCTGTGGGGCATCTTCAAATGGAAGGTGGAGGAGCGCAAGGTCTCTAACATCCACCAGCTCTGTGATGTCGTCATGGAGGAGGGGAAGAGGACTCCAGTGGCAACCTGTGAAACTCTTGGTGACCTCCATGCCCAAGAGGGTTAAGGCAGTGCTGGAAAATAATGGTGGCCACACAAAATATTGACACTGTGGGCCCAATTTGGACATTTTCACTTAGGGGTGTACTCACTTTTTTTTGCCAGCGGTTTAGACATTAATGGCTGTGTGTTGAGTTATTTTGAGGGGACAGCAAATTTACACTGTTATACAAGCTGTACACTCACTACTTTACATTGTAGCAAAGTGTCATTTCTTCAGTGTTGTCACATGAAAAGATAGAAGAAAAGATTTACAAAAATGTGAGGGGTGTACTCACTTTTGTGATACTGTATGAAGGGGTGTGCTGATGTGATGGGGCGACTCTGATGTGACTGGGGTCCTCTGATGTAACGGGAACCTCTGATGTAATGGGGGGGGTCCTCTGATTTGATGGGGGCCTCTGATGTTAAAGGGTTACTCCAATGTGATGGGGAGACCTGTGATGTGATTGGGGGTTCTCTGATGTGATGGTGGGACCCCTAATGTGATGGGGTGACCTCTGCTATGATAAGAGGGACCTCTGATGTGAAGTGGGACCTCTGATGGTATAGGGGAGATCTCTGATGCGATGGGGGGACCTCTGATGTGAAGTGGGACCTCTGATGTGATGGGGGGGAAATCTCTGATGCTATGGGGGGACCTCTGATGTGAAGTGGGACCTCTGATGTGAAGTGGGACCTCTGATGTGATGGGGGGGAAATCGCTGATGCTATGGGGGGACCTCTGATGTGAAGTGGGACCTCTGATGTGATGGGGGGGAAATCTCTGATGCTATGGGGGGACCTCTGATGTGAAGTGGGACCTCTGATGCAATGGGGGCACTTCTGATATGATGGGGGGACCTCTGATGTGATAAAGTGGCCTCTGATGTAAATGGGGTCTTCTGATGTGAAGCTAATTTCATCAAGTCGGTTGGGTGTGTAGGTTTTTTCCATTGATACATTTACTTTTTTTTACATTTTAGTCTGGGGGGGGGCTCCAGATTTTTTATACTTTTTAAAGGGTACGATGACTATAAAAAAGGTTGAGAAACGTTGATGCGACATATTATAGCGGTGTGCTCACAAAGGAAAAATGTACTATCAACCAAAGGGAAGCCATATAATCCTGTATAACAGATAGTAAAATGGATTTTATGAATATTTTGGCTCGTCTCCCATTGCCATTGCTTCAGGTTGGGGAGTCGTCTGTTTAATATTTCCATTGTTGGTCATTTTCCACTTCACATTAGCATTTTTATACTCAACATGTACAATGATTATGAGCTCGCTGGCACATCCATTCCTGTATTGTTGTTGGGATCGGTATTTTTACATGCACGCATTATATTGTAGCACATTGATATAATACTGGGGTGGAGGGGGAAGTTTAATAACACTTCTTATATATCATGTTTCTTTGTGATTGCTGTAGTCATTATAATTACTATCTGGAGGTTTATCGTAGTCAAGAGCCTGATCTACCCCCAGCAGGGAAATTGTTCTTCCTGCCATGAGAGCCGCTTCATTAGATCAGCATTAGGGGAGTATGTCATTGCGTTATTGTTGTTGATGTTTTATTTTATTTTTTATAACTCACAATGCAGATGTTTGCTAATGTGCATATTTTTACTTTTGAACACTTTATTTATGCTTACTATATAAAGATTTATTAATTTCTTTACCTCTTTGAGATGTAAGAAAGTTATAAAAATTAAATTATTATTATTAGTACTATTATACAGGATTTATATAGCACCAACAGTTTATGCAGAGCTTTACAATGTGGGGGGGGGGGGGGGTACCACTACAATACCGTTCAATACAGAAGGAGTAGGAGGGCCCTGCTCATAGAGCTTACAATCTAAAGGGACAGGGAGGTAGTACAAAAGGTGATAGCTGCAGGGGATAGTCTGATGGAGGTGACAGTTCTTAGGTGGAGGTGGGGTAGGCTTCCCTGAATAAGTGAGTTTTTAGAGATGGCCTAAAGGTGGCCTGTGTAGAAGCTGACTGGACATAAGGGGGCAGGGAGTTCCAGAGGATGGGAGAGGCTCTGGAGAAGTCCTGGAGGCGAGCATGGGAGGAGGTAACAAGGGAGCTAGAGAGCGGGAGGTCTTGGAAGGAGTGGAGAAGATGATTTGGGTGATATCTGCAGATGAGGTTGGTGATTTTGTGGATGACCTTGTATGTTGTGGTTAGTATTTTGAATTTTATATGGTGGGGTAGGAGAAGCCAGTGAAGAGATTGGTAGAGAGGAGCAGCAGTCACGGATCGATTAGTAAGGTGTATTAGTCTAGTGGCAGCATCCATAATAGACTGAAGCGGGGGATAGTCTCTGTAAAGGTAGGCCAGTGAAGAGAGAGTTGCAGTAGTCAAGGCGGGAAATAACCAAGGAGTGAATAAGTTGTTTTGGGGTGTCGTTAGTCAGGAAGGGGCGAACTCTGGAAATGTTGTGGAGGTTAAGGTGGCAAGATTTAGCCAGTGATTGAATGTGGGGGGAAGGAGAGCAAGGCCAGAGTCTAGGATTACACCCAGCCCCTTGGTATGTGTGGAGGAACCAATGGTTTTGCCGTTGATCTCAACGGTAAAGTAATGGGGGAGGGAAATCCGGAAGAAGGAAATATTACAAGCTCAGTTTTAGAAAGATTGAGTTTAAGAAAGTGGTGTGATATCTATACTGAATATTAACCACTTTTCGTCCAGCCTCTGTCCATAAACAGCGGCAGGTTGGCTCTCCTGCACGAATCGCCATAGCTGTACGGCTGCTTGCGTGGACTCAGTTGTGGGCGGGCGGGTGCTCGCGGGTCGGGAGGACTGGATGTCCGCTGGCGACCCGCGATCGCCTAGTACAGGGGCAGAATGGGGATCTGCCACTGTAAACAAGAGGATCCCCGTTCTGCAGATACATGTCAGAGATCTTCTTCTCCCAGTGATCGGGAACAGTGATCTCTGTCATGTCCCTGGCAGCCCATCCCCCCTACAGTTAGAACACACCCAGGGAACACACTTAACCTCTTGATCGCCCCTTAGTGTTAACCCCTTCCCTGCCAGTGTCATTTTTGCATTGATCAGTGCATTTTTATAGCACTGATTAATGTAATAACGTCACTGGTCCCCAAAAAGTGTCATCTGGGTTCAGATTTGTCCGCCGCAATCCCGCTAAAAATCACAGATTGCTGCTATTACTAGTAAAAACAATAAAAACCATACATAAAAGTCCCTAAATCTATCCCATAGTTTGATGACGCGATAAATTTTGTACAAACCAATCAATATACGCCTATTGCGATTTTTTTTTTTTTTTTTTACCAAAAATATGTAGAAGAATATATATCGGCCTAAACTGATGAATAAATGTGTTTCTTTATATCTATTTTTTTTGGATATGTATTATAGCAAAAAGTTAAAAAAAATTATATTTTTTTTAAATTGACGCTCTTTTTTTGTTTATAGCGCAAAAAATAAAAACCGAACAGGTGATCAAATACCACCAAAAGAAAGCTCTATTTGTAGGAAAAAAGGGAAGTCAATTTTGTTTGGGTACAGCGCAGCACGACCGCGCAATTGTCAGTTAAAGCGACGCAGTGCCGTATCGCGAAAAAATGGCCTGGTCATTAAGGGGGAGAATCCTTCCGGTTCCTTAAGTGGTTAGAAATGAATTTATGAGTTTGTGGTGCTCGGACGCAGTGAAGTTCCACTTTAACAGCACTGTGACCATACCCAAGTCTATACAGTATATATTTTTAAAAATATATAAAGAATGATGATGAAAGGAATGTCTTTGATCTGCAGAGGTGAATATTTTAAATCAAAGCCACATATCTCCGGAGATCCGGGAAAACACTTATTTTCCTATGTTGCCTTTTCTCCTTTTTATTTACCTTTTATACCTCTATACAATGAAATCTTCAAACAAACTGTCAGAGGAGCATGTTAGAGGAACACATGATGAAAAGGCCAAATACACACGATACTTTTCACTTGAGAAATGTTGTGCTAAAGTATATATAGCGTACGGCCCTCTCAATCACAGCAAGCACGTCCTCCACCTGTGACAGGAACCCAGAACCGCCGCAGGGAACATCGTCTCCTCCCGGTTCAGAATGCCGATACTCTTATCTTTCTTATTTTTATTCTTAAATAGCAGAGAACCTCCATCACATCTCACACAAAAAAAAAAAAAAAAAAAACCTTTGATGGTCCCATTCTACCCCTTGGCTACCCGTGATTAATAAAATCAAGTCTATCCTTTTCCTGTAAGACTAATAAACCCATTAACTGCTCAAACAAGAGATAAGACATGGCGGAAAGAAAAATGCTGCCTTAAGCTGTACAGAAAGGTCTCATTTATTAAAGGAGTAATACTTAGCCTCAGTGCAATTTAAACATCTATCAGTTTTAGAGGAAATTTTTTACTGGTATAAAATCTCCTGATGCTAATTGGGTACTTGAAGTCAGCACATGGTAGTGTGTAAATCAGACACTCATTTAATGCACAACTTTAGCAAGGTAAAAAAGAAAAGTTACGCAACTGCTAAGGGGGCCGAGGTGATCAAGCCTCCGTGTGCAGGGCGAAACATGTCGGGGGAGGGTGGCTGGAGCGGCACTGGCTGAAGCCACACTCATTCACATATTTATGCACTCGGTTGGTGAGCGGTGTTCCTTCCTTTCTCTTATGATGCTTCTACACCCCTGAATGGTGCATAATCGCCGGCACTGCAAGTTATACCTAGGTCACTGCCAAGGGGGCCAGAGGCACAGGGTCCCAGCACTATCTGGCTACATAGTGGGTAGCAACAGCATTTTGGATAAAATAATCTACCGTATATACTAGTGTATAAGTTGAATTTTTCAGCCCCTTTTTGGGGGCTGAAAGTGTCCCCCTCGACTTATACACGAGTCACCGCCATCTGCCTACATGATCAGCGTGTCATGCAGGCAGACGGCGGCCAGCGTGTGCTGCATACGACTCGGCAGCGGCTCTCACAGTTCAAAAGCCGTGCCTCCTCGTCTGTGATAGGCAGTCAGTGTACAGCCTATCAGAGACATTCTCTCATCCTCGTCCGTGGTAAGAGGATGAGAGAATGTCCGTGATAGGCTGACTGCTGGGAAATGGAGGTTTCTGCCTATCATGGACGACTAGGAGGCGCGACTTTTGAACAGTGAATGGCCGCAGAATAGGAATGGCGAACGCTGATCAATGCAGAGCGGCACACGGAGGCATGCACAGGACACAGGTAGGATGCACACATACACATGCACACAGACACATACACAGGACCATATACACATGACACATGCACACATACACAGGTACATAAACACAGGACACAGGTACAGGACACATGCACATATACACAGGACACAGGTACAGGACACAGGCACATATACACATGACACAGGTGCAGGACACATGCACATATACACAGGACACAGGTACAAGACACATGCACATATACACATGACACAGGTACAGGACACATGCACATATACACAGGACACAGGTACAGGGCACATGCACATATACACAGGTACAGGACACATGCACATATACACAGGACACATGCACATATACACAAGACACAGGTACAGGACCCATGCACATATACACAGGACACAGGTACAGGACACATGACACATGCACTTATACACAGGACACAGGTACAGGACACATGCACATATACACAGGTACATGACACATGCACATATACACAGGACACATGCACAGGACACAGGGAGGTATACAGCTGCAGATGAGCATTGTTGACCCGCTTTTTCCACTTGCAGTAGCTGCTGCATTTCTCACCCTCGTCTTATACTCGGGTCAATAATTTTTTCCCATTTTTTGGTGGTAAATTAGGGCCTCAACTTATACTCTGATCGATTTATACTCGAGTATATACGGTATACATGGTTTGGGAACCTCTATACCAGTGTTGGTCAACTTGCTTGATATAGGAAGCTTTGATATTGCCAAAGGGCTGTGCATAATATTTCCTGACTGCTACAGAAACTGGAGACTGGAGACTTGCTACAAAAAATGGTCGGTGACTACAGGCGTACTACCACAGATGACTGGAGACTGGGGATATTCTACAGTGGATGGTCAGACTCTACAAGCATCCTACAACAGATGGTCAGAGACTGTGGATATTTTACAGTAGATGGTCAGACTCTACAAGCATCCTACAACAGAGGGTCAGAGACTGGAGATATTCTACAAGAGATGGTCGGAGATCTACTATAAGACAGCCTCTCTCAACCTTTCTAATGTGGAGGAACCCTTGAAATACCCTTCTGGTCTCAGGGAATCCCTGCTAATAATTACTATAATTGGAGTTCAAGGTACATTAGTGTGATGGTCAAAAGGAGAAATTCACTTTGCATTTAGGGTCATTAGTAATTACCCCCCTTAAAGATAGTTAAAAAGATCATTGGGATCGGTAGTTACTTACCTGAGAAACAGAAGGTGCTCATTGATCAAGAAACCCCTAGCAAACTCTGGATGAACCCCAGGGTTCCATGGAACCCTGGTTGAGAAAGGCTGCTGTAAAAGGTGGTCAGAGACAGCAGACATGCTACAGAAAATGATCAGTGTCAATGTCCGTACTACAACAGATTATCAGAGACTGGAGATATTCCATAAGAGATGGTTGGAAATGTTCTACAAGAGATGACCAGAGACTGCAGACATGCTACAGGAGATAGAGACTGAGCATACTACAACAAATGGCCAGTGACTGGACATATTCTACAAGAGATGGTCAGAGATATTCTAACAAGAGATGGTCCGAGGCAGCAGACATGCTACAGAAGATAGTTAGAAACTATGGGCATCCTACAACAGTTGATCAGAGACTGGGGATATTTTACAATAGATGGTCAGAAACAACAAGCATCCTACAACAGATGGTCAGAGACTGGAGCTATGCTAGAGGAGATGGCCAGAAAGTTGAGATATACTATAGCAGATGGTCAGAAACTGCAGACATACTAGGGGAGATGGTCAGAGACTGCAGACATACTACAGGACATGGTCAGAAATACAATAGAAGCTACTCAGAGGCTATGGGCAAACTACAGTAGATGGTAAAAAACTATGGGCATACTACAGAAGATGGTCAGAGACTGCAGACATACTAAAGCAGATGGTCAGAGACTTGACATGCTACAGGAGATGGTCAGAGACCATGCATGACCAAACGTGCTATATAAGTTGTTTGAGGCTGGGGGCTTTCTTCAGAAGACAGGTTACATGAGACTTTTTGAAAATCTCTGCTAATATAGCCACTTTACAAACCAGCACTTCCACATACCGTATGTGCTCTTTCCACTCCCCTTAGAAAATATCTTGGCCACATTTGAGGTTTCTCTTAGCCCAGCCTTGCTCAGCCTTTTTAACCCACAGGAACCACTGAAATAATTTCCATTTCAAATGGAACTTCTGTTAAAATAATTAATTGGGGGTTAGTAAGAAGAATTCCCCTTACACTGGTGGTCAGGGAAGAATACCTCCTTTTAGTAGTGAGTAAATTGCCACCCTTCCATGCAGCCTGAAAGATCAGCCAAGTGGCTTTGGACCAGGAACTATGCAGGCACCATCAGGAGGTCAGTCAGCCACCACTAAGCAATGCCCAGTATTCCCCAGAGATCCTGATGGTGGAGATGGGTTTTGTGTTAGTACCAGGTCAGGGTCCTTAGGATTGCTGGGGTCCAGTAGCAGATACAGCAGGTTGGGATCAAGTAGAAGTGTAATCAGTAAACGAGCCAAAATGCGGTACTAATTGTTTGCAGATCATGCAGAAGCATATTCGAGGAACGAGCCAAAGGCAAGTAATGGGTGGTAACAAAGATACAGACAGCAGCAGGAGTGACAAGAGCAAGATATTGGCTGAAGAGAGCACAATAATCTAGCAAACAGGAAGTACAAAGGTATGGCTTAAATAGGAAGTTCATGGGAGGAGTAATGAGTTTAAGGTTCACCAGAAACAAGGTTTAAAGTGATTGTAAACGATCACCTTGTAAAACAACCCATTCAGTTTAAAATAGAGATAAAAGGCAAAGCATTTGTGTGTAGATATAAAAAAAATAACAAATACCTTTTTTCCCTTTTTTATAAGTGATCACATTTCCTCTGTTGTAGCTGTATAAGAGCTGGGGAGGAGAAGCAACAGCACACTGAGCTTCCCAGTGAAAGGCTGTGCAGGGGGAGGGGGTGCATTTCAGGAAAAGTCTGATCATTGGAGAAAATCAGGCTGAGCTCCCAACATATCTAGAGAACTGAACCACGGGTTTCACACAAAGGAGGCAACACCAGGAGAACAGGAGACTTTCTCATACAAGTACATGGTACAGCAGACACATATCAGGAATATGAAATATCGTGGTAAAAAACACTTTAATACAAGATTGTCCAAAGAATTGTCAATGTTGCTGTTCAGCACCTCAGGTGGCTCAGTGAGAAGAGATACTGCCAGATACAGTAGAGGTTGCAGGCACAGATCCGGGTCCTGATAGGTATCTCTGCTCTGAAAAAGATTCCGGTATTCCAGGTGCAGTGCTCAGAATAGCTGAAATCCCATAAAAAACATTTGCAAGTTTATAATAATGATATTAGTGGATGATCTGTTGGTTTTTATAAGTTGGTCTTTTTTTATACAGTATATCATGGTTTCATAGCATGAGATTTGAATAAACGTTGAATATAAAGTGCAGCGGGAATATGGGAATTTTTTGCTAAGCAGAGTATTATATTTGGGTTCCTGAGCTCGCACGTAGCTTGTGGTGGCACGGCCTACATGGGTTGCGTTCCATAGAAAACCTTCCAGTATGCAGTTCCTGCCGTGTTTATCAGGAGAAGAAGACAAGTCCATGGTCTCCTCGCCAAGCTTTCTGTGGAAGCGGCACATGTGCCAAGCTATAAATCTCACTAAATCAACTAATCAATCAGCAGTTGGATAACAAACCGAAGGCAGCACAGCTATAGTCCAACAACACATGAACATGTTCTCGGAGACATTTCATACTGTCAATGATATCTGCAATTTTGTGTGGGCACATTTGGCAATGTTTCAATTTGACAAGAAATCCAAGCCCACTTTGCAGAAGGGTCGGTGCTTCTGCTCAAATGTTCTTTAGTATAATAAGGCCTTGCACAAATGTTATGACTTTGTCTATGAATGTGAACTTAGAACTGATCCCCAGGAAAACCGCTAAATACACCATTGAAATACAAGTCTTCATGAATAGTCCTTCTCCAATCAATCTTTTATTAGGTAGAATTTTATTTTTATCTCTTCTTTTCCAGCCTCTATTTTTTACATTTTCATTGAGAAGTATTTCTGCCCATGATCTCATGAGATCGCTCTTTAATAAACATACACAATATATTTTCTTATTTCGGAGATCGGCTTTAACCCTTTCATGGCCAAGGTCAAAACAAACCTTAACCACTTGCCGACCGTATAACTTGGATATACGACGGCTGCAACGGATCACGTGCCTAGTACGGGCTCCAACGCTTCCGAGACTGGTGCGTGCATGAGCGCCACCGGCAGCTCGCTCCCGCTGTGATTATACACAGGGGGAGCTGATCGGCGGGTACCGTAGACTCGATGTCCGCCGGCACCAGCCGATCCTTCGGTTCAGAGGCAGAACGGCAGTCTGCCTATGTAAACAAGGCAGATCGCCGTTCTGTCAGTTGGGAAGGCATGGATCCTGTCAGTGGCGGCTAGTGAAGTTTTAGGATGGGGGGGCCAAACCCCACCTTCCTTTTTGACCCCTCCCACTTCTCATAAGCCCCACCCCTTATAAAATCCACCCACTCAGTCCCCTGCATTCCACTTGCTTCCACCCATAGTGTCAGGAGTATACAGCTCAGCATCACATGACAGAGTATATAGCTCAGCATTACAGATGGGGTATATAGCTCAGCCTCACAGATCAGGGTATACACAGCTCAGCCTCACAGATCAGGGTATATACAGCTCAGCCTCACAGATCAGGGTATATACAGCTCAGCCTCACAGATCAGGGTATATACAGCTCTGCCTCACAGATCAGGGTATATACATCTCAACCTCACAGATCAGGGTATACACAGCTCAGCCTCACAGATCAGGGTATATACAGCTCAGCCTCACAGATCAGGGTATATAGCACAGCCTCACAGATCATGGTATATAGCACAGCCTCACAGATCATGGTATACAGCGCAGCCTCACAGATCAGGGTATATACAGCTCAGCCTCACAGATCAGGGTATATACAGCTCAGCCTCACAGATCAGGGTATATACAGCTCTGCCTCACAGATCAGGGTATATACATCTCAACCTCACAGATCAGGGTATACACAGCTCAGCCTCACAGATCAGGGTATATACAGCTCAGCCTCACAGATCAGGGTATATAGCTCAGCTTCACAGATCAGGGTATATAGCTCAGCCTCACAGATCAGGGTATATACAGCTCAGCCTCACAGATTAGGGTATATACAGCTCTGCCTCACAGATCAGGGTATATACATCTCAACCTCACAGATCAGGGTATATACATCTCAACCTCACAGATCAGGGTATACACAGCTCAGCCTCACAGATCAGGGTATATACGGCTCAACCTCACAGATCAGGGTATACACAGCTCAGCCTCACAGATCAGGGTATATACAGCTCTGCCTCACAGATCAGGGTATATACAGCTCTGCCTCACAGATCAGGGTATATACATCTCAACCTCACAGATCAGGGTATATACAGCTCTGCCTCACAGATCAGGGTATATACGGCTCAACCTCACAGATCAGGGTATATACAGCTCAGCCTCACAGATCAGGGTATTTACAGCTCAACCTCACAGATCAGGGTATATACAGCTTTGCCTCACAGATCAAGGTATATACAGCTCAGCCTCACAGATCAGGGTATTTACAGCTCAACCTCACAGATCAGGGTATATACAGCTTTGCCTCACAGATCAGGGTATATACAGCTCAGCCTCACAGATCAGGGTATATACGGCTCAACCTCACAGATCAGGGTATATACAGCTCAGCCTCACAGATCAGGGTATATACAGCGCAGCCTCACAGATCAGGGTATTTACAGCTCAGCCTCACAGATCAGGGTATATACAGCTTAACCTCACAGATCAGGGTATATACAGCTCTGCCTCACAGATCAGGGTATATACAGCTCAACCTCACAGATCGGGGTATATACAGCTCAACCTCACAGATCGGGGTATATACAGCTCAACCTCACAGATCGAGGTATATGGCTCAGCATTACAGATAGGATATATAGCCCCCAGCAATACAGATATAGCCCAGCATAACAGATAGTGTGTTGCTATGCATGAATCTATCCACTGCATATAGGGGGAGAGGAGAGAGAGGGCCGCGCCCGGGCGCCTCTAATGGACGGGGCACCACTGGATCCTGTGTCTCTGCAAAGTAGGAACATGGATCTATGTCTTCCCCTAATAGAAGCATTTCCACCACAGTAAGAAAACACCAGCTAGGCACACAGTTAATTCCTTGGATCACCCCTGAGGTTAACCCCCTCCCAGCCAGTGTCATTAGTACAGTGACAGTGCATATTTTTTGCATATTAGTGTCACTGGTCCATAAAGACATGGATGAGCGAGTTTGGGGTGGAGGAACTTGACTGGCCTGCACAGAGTCCTGACCTCAACCAGGTAGAACACCTTTGGGATAAATTAGAGCGAAGACTGCAAGCCAGGCCTTCTCGTCCAACATCAGTGCCTGACCTCACAAATGCGCTTCTGGAAGAATGGTCAAACATTCCCATAGACATAGGCCTTCCCAGAGGAGGTGAAGCTTTTATAGCTGCAAAGGGTGGGGCAACTCAATATTGAACGCTACGGACTAAGACGCCATTAAAGTTAATTTGCATGTAATGGCAGGTGTCCCAATACTTTTGACAATACAGCGCATTTGATACTCAGGAATAAAGCCCTCTGGATGCCGCATAAATGTGTTACGCCGTCATAAACGGGTAAAAGGTGAAAGTGCTTCACCTGTCTTCATGTATCCTGGCTTGACTTCCTAAGGAGTCATTGACCTGGTGTCAGAAACCATGAAATCAGACCGAGACAGGAGTACACTTAAATCACTCTTGTTTAATAATAAAAGTAAGTAGAACAAAGGTAGTCAAAACATAGCCAGAGTTCAGGAACCAGAACGGATAGTCAGACAAGCCAAACGTCAGGGAGCGTAGTAAGACAGCAAGCAGGATCTGAAGTCAGAAGGGATGTCAGCCAAGCAAGTCTTTAACAGGAATGGAGGAGATAGTCTCTGTGATGTTGACCAAGGCGAAGGCAGCGATCCTCTGAACTGGACGGCTTAAGTAGGCAGGACTGACGAGCAGGATCATCAACAGCTGAGTAACTGTAGAGAGATAGGAGCTGGCAATTAGCCGACAGCTGAGCGGGCAGTGCAGAGAAGGAAGGGCCGAGCCCAGCCCCGACACCTGGTACTTCACTATCTGCATGCTTTTCTTTGCATCAATGATTTAAGGTAATGAAGACCCTCAAGCCTGCACCTTTTATAGGCATTTCAGCCGTGGCATCTCTTACTTTTCTGTCCTCTCAGGTTCCACCTAAGCAGATCTAATATTTCATTACTTGAGGCCCGTATCTGTTCACTTGAGAACAATTCTGTGTTCCTTCATCAAATTCCAGCTCAACCACGCGTCATTATTTCGGATATTTATTGTTCACTAAAAACAAGCGTCGTCTACTGTACAGAAGGTAAATATTCCCTCTGAGTTTGGCGCTATCCCTCATACGTGATTAGAAAATAAGCGGGAGGATGTTGGCAATACGGCACTTCTACTCCCCACAACGATAGCCGCAATATTTCTTCATTTAAAGCCGCCTTGTGCGTTAACCTCTGGAACAGGTGACAATTTAATGCCAATCGTCCCGCAGATATCCGCTCATCTCAAAACACGCAATGCGATAGCCGGAAAAATGACTTTGGGGAATACAGTACACACAGCAATAATACAGCAGTCAGAAAACATCAAGACTTAACGTAGTTAGCAGAGAGCAGAAATGATGCATTATATCAGCTCGGTGACAATCGAGACCCCAAGCTCCGCTTTACGAGTTTATCCCCCCCAGACGCCTCAACGGCGTACAGAGACCGGCGGGGGAGCCGCGGCAGATCTCCGCTTCAGAAGTAGCTGTGATGTCTCAGGGGGAGCAGGAGAACATCGATGTTGTACAGAAGATAAATATCTAACAAAGTGCCGGGATGATGGAACAAAATTATTTATGCTTTGAAGGATAAATAGCAACCTTCCCCTGGGAAAATACTTCATAAACAAAGTGGCATTGAAACCTTTATATTTGCAGATGTGATTTAACCACTTCAGCCCCAGAAGAATTTACCCCCTTCCTAACCAGGACATTTTTTTGCGATTCGGCACTGCGTCGCATTAACTGACAATTGCGCGGTCGTGCTGCGTTGTACCCAAACAAAATGGACGTCGTTTTTTCCCCACAAATGGAGCTTTCTTTTGGTGGTATTTGATCGCCTCTGTGGTTTTTATTTTTTGCGCTATAAACAAAAAAAGAGCAACCATTTTGAAAAAAAAAACAAAATATTTTGTACTTTTTGCTATAATAAATATCCCCATTTTAAAAAAAAAAAACAAATTTTTTCTCAGTTTAGGCCGATATGTATTCTTCTACATATTTTTGGTAAAAAAAAAAAATTGCAATAAGCCGTTTGAAGGAATTTGGGGGCCCCAAGCAAAATGGACATGGAGGTCCTCCCAACCCCCCCCCGCACGCACCCAAAGCCCCCCTTACTACTCCCTCCCCCCGTGTTCTTTTTAACCCCCCTCCCTACCGCGTACGGCGCAGCAGGAGATTCAATTTTCTGTTCCCGGCCGGCCGGACTGAAAGCAAGTGAGCACTCAGTGTGTGCACTTCCTGTCAGTCCGGCCGGGAACAGGAAACTGAATCTTCTGAGTCCTGTACCGCGCGGACTGCAGGAGGAAGGAAGAGGAGCTCGGCCACGCTACAGGCTGCAGCTTATAGGAAGCGGCGGCCGGCAGCGCGGCTGGGGCCCCAGGCCAGCTCGGGGCCCCCCCTAAGCAATTGCTTGTTTTGCCTGTCCTGTCGCGACAGGCCTGGTTTGCGCAAAAGTTAAAGCATCTACAAAATAGGGGATAGATTTATAGCATATTTATTATTATTTATATTTATATTACGATTTTTATTGTGACTGCGATATTATGGCGGACACATCGGACAATTTTGACACATTTTTGGAACCATTGGCATTAATACAGCGATCAGTGTGATTAAAAATGCGTTGATTGCTGTAAAAATGTCACTGGCAGTGAAGGGGTTAACACTAGGGGGCGGTGAAGGGGTTAACTGTGTTGCCTGGGAGGTGATTCTAACTGAAGGGGGAGGGGATTAACTAAAGGAAGTGACGGATCGTGGTTCCTAGCTAATAGGAACACACGATCTGTCACTCCTGTCAGAACAGAACAGGGATTTGTGTGTTTACATACACTCGTCCCTGTTCTGTGTCTCCTGCTCACGATCGCTCGTGGCCAGCGGTCATCGCGACTGAGGGCCGCGAGCATCGGCACCCCCGCTGCGCAGCGCGCGCGTGCCTGCTGTCCGGTCCCCGCGAGCCAACGTATAGCTACGTGGTTTTGCGCAGGGGAGCCAACCTGCTGCAGTATAACTGCGGCGGCTGGTCCGGAAGCGGATAATATTCTGCCCATTTACACATCGGATGTCCTGGAAAGTTGTACTCATCACATGGCATTGCCCTGGAAACTTAAATCCCTCTTCCACATTGGCAACTATCAGGGCCGGTAAAAGGGGTGGGAAAGAGGGGGGCGGCTGCCCTGGGCACTGTGGTTTCATGTGAGGTAGAGGGGGGCTGCGGGGAGATTGAAGGGAAGGGGATCTGTGTTGGAAAGGGGCAATTTGGGGGGGGGGGGGGCAGCAGGGGGGTGAGAATTACTAGGATTGGTGATTTAGGAGGATTTGTGTTGACAAGGGGGGGCAGGGGAAAGAGGATTTGTGCTAAGAGGGGGATTTGGGGGGTTTGTGCTAGAAGAGGAGATATGGTGAAGGGGGGGAGGAGGATTATGCTAGGAGGGGAACTTTTTGTTGGGGGGGAGGGGGGAATTTGTGCTAGGAGGGGAAATCAGGGAGGTGGATTTGTGTTAGGAGGGGGGAATTTGACTTTCAATATTTTTTTTTTTTTTTTTTTATGAAAGCAACAAGACAATGTTTTATAATTTAAAATCAATGCAAACAATAATACAAACAGAAGCTAAACTGATTGTGGACAAGGAAAGATTACTCCTGCGCTTGTGAGGGTCTGTTTGGGTTTGAGAAGAGTAGTATTGTGAACTGTAGCAAAGCTAAAAGAGATGGTATTGCATGTCCCGCTGCCCAGAAATTGACCCCGGGGTGGTCAGGTAAGGCTATATGGAGAGTGATGGATGAAGGGCGCGTGATCAATAGCTCACATCAAAACATATAAAATTTATTCAGAGGAAATTGAAAGCAAATAAAAGCAATTGAATAATACCAATACTACGTATCATGCAAACAGGTAACAAAATATAAAAGACATGGAAAATTAAAAATAGGTTAAAAATATCATGAGCCCATGTTAAGGCGAGTGTTTAGAGTTGGCTGACGTGTTTCGAGGATAACCTCTTCATCAGAGCCTTTTGAGAACCAGGGTGCAGTCTCTATATGCCAGTAGGCCAAAATATGTACATCAACATAATGGCTAGTTGGAAAAAACGGCCTGAAATGGAAGATGCGATTTTCTGTGTTCCATACCAGTCCACGTTCAAGCGTTCTATGTGATAGTTGATGGTGTGTGTGTTCTCCTTTAAATGTGTAGAGAAAGGATTGTGGGGTGGTGTGGACCTGTCACGGGCTGGGTGGAAGAGAGATTTTTTGACCTGTGTCCTCCTGGGAAGGTGCTGTCCAGTTTTTTGGAGGATGGAGGGGGGTGAAGATCTCATGAGAGAATACTGCAGCCGAGTGTGTCCGCAGCAGTCTCTCTGTCTCAGGTGAAGGACTTCTTCACCCCCCTCCATCCTCCAAAAAACTGGACAGCACCTTCCCAGGAGGACACAGGTCAAAAAATCTCTCTTCCACCCAGCCCGTGACAGGTCCACACCACCACACAATCCTTTCTCTACAAATTTAAAGGAGAACACACACACCATCAACTATCACATAGAACGTTTGAACGTGGACTGGTATGGAACACAGAAAATCGCATCTTCCATTTCAGGCCGTTTTTTCCAACTAGCCATTATGTTGATGTACATATTTTGGCCTACTGGCATATAGAGACTGCACCCTGGTTCTCAAAAGGCTCTGATGAAGAGGTTATCCTCGAAACGCGTCAGCCAACTCTAAACACTCGCCTTAACATGGGCTCATGATATTTTTAACCCATTTTTAATTTTCCATGTCTTTTATATTTTGTTACCTGTTTGCATGATACGTAGTATTGGTATTATTCAATTGCTTTTATTTGCTTTCAATTTCCTCTGAATAAATTTTATATGTTTTGATGTGAGCTATTGATCACGCGCCCTTCATCGATCACTCCCCAGAAGCTAAACTGAGCATAAGCATCGGAATGTCCTTCCATCAAAATGCTCATAAGTATAAAACCTCCGAACATTAAACCGAAAGGTCTCGACATAAAGTGTGCTTGGTGGAAATAGCAGTAAGATTTGCAAAATAACATAACATGGAAGAAAACAAATCGTTAGTAGTAAGGTCAAGAAATATATTTCCAGTTCGCTAGGGACTGACTATATAGGGTCCCAACGAGCTACGTTGACCTGCATTAGTGGAATAAGTTATGCCAGGGGGAAAAGGTATAGCGTAAGGGAAGGGGATGGGAAGGGGAAGAGGAGCAGAAGGGAAAGGGAAGGGGGAGGGGATGGGGGGGATGGGAAGGGAAGGGGATGGGGGGTGGGAAGGGGATGGGGGGGTGGGAATGGAAGGGGACGGGGGGGTGGGAATGGAAGGGGACGGGGGGTGGGAATGGAAGGGGATGGGAATGGAAGGGGATGGGGGGATGGGAAGGGGAAAGACCAGTAAAAAAGGGGGGAAACCCTTGAACATTACTATGAGTATCATCAACATAAAATGTTATGCTCTATCAAGACATCTTATATTTATAAGAGAAATCAGATAGACAGAAAATATTAAAGAGAAGAGAGAAAAAGGAAAGGGAAAAGAGGGCCATTAGGGTGCAGGGTGCAGATATATATCGTATCCACAGATGCCATATCACATCAAATTTCTTAGTAGGAGGGGGGATTTGGATTGGAGGGGAGAGGATGTGTACTCAAAAGGGGGCATTTGAGGGGTAGAAGATTTGTGCCAGGAGGAGGTGACTCTTTTTGGGGAGGGGCATATTTGCTGGGGGGGGGGGGATTTGGAGGATGGAGGCAACAATTTGTGCAGAATGGGGGCGGATTTGTACTGGGGGGATTTTATGCTCATACATCTTGAGGAGGGGCGCACTTTGGCATGTTCACCCTGGGCTCTAGATCAGTGGTCATCAACCCTGTCCTCAGGGCCCACTAACAGGCCGGGTTTGCAAGATAACTGAAATACATCACATGTGATATAATTTGCTGCTCAGTGATTGCAGTATTCTAGTCTGCATCTCCCCCCAAGGTAATACATAAAACCTGGTCTGTTAGTGGGCCCTGAGGACAGGGTTGATGACCACTGCTTTAGATGATCTTGGGCTGGCACTGGGCACTATCCTTGATGTGCAGATAAGTTTTTCTACCCTTTGCAACCTTACAAGACCGATTATCAGTTGCCTTTGAGAGACCTATTCATTTCTCTTCAAACTAATCACTTTGGACAAAGCATTTCGCCTCGATTGACCTTTACCTCTCCTACACCCTTCGAAAAGCTTTGCATTAGTGCATTGGGACTATTCTTGATGTGCAGATAAAGGTTTTTCTACCATTTGCAACCTTACAAGACCGATATCAGTTGCCCTCAAGAGACCTATTCAGTTATCTTCAAACTAATCACTTTGGACAATCCATTTTGCATTACAGGTGCAACTTAAAGAGGATGAATCTCAAGCATCTGCAAGCTTCTGATGACCCCACAAGCCGAAACTCCACTGAAATAAAAACTATATGGCTAAATGGAAGTAGATCTTTCTAATTTTTCAAATTCAAAATGCTCATTCATTTTTGAATAAGATGATGATAAGGATAGAACAGAACAAATAGAGGCCATCTTCCGAAATTCAAATAGATTAGAAAATAACGAATATACTAACCGAATCCCAATATAAGAAACTAATCTGAATATACATAAAGAATTCCAAAAACAAAACATTCTAACATATGACGAAACATCTCTCATTCATTCAGTGTGTACAATTCTGATTAGCTGTGATTGGCCACAGTTAATTACATGACTGTGATTGGCCCTGTCTGTAACATGTGATCACTGTGACCAACCACAGAGATCAACACAATAGTACACAATGAATGATATCAATGAAAGCCACCCATTGTGTACTATTGTCGTGATCTGCTGTGATTGGTCACAGCGTTCACATGGTACCGGCAGTGGCCTGGTACACTGATCTTTCATCCGCTGGTCACCAGCGGGTGACATATTGCGCTACAGTATATAAATGTGGTAGAAGCGCGCTGCCACCTAGTGACAGGAATTAGGAATTACAGGGTGCAGCTGCTGCAATCACCAAACGTGTTCCCACATCCCCATTGGATCAATACTAAAACGTGTGATCGCACTGCAATGCGATCACACATTTTAGTATTGATATATTGCTCCGCAGCCATCTCTTGGGGCCCGGGCGAGCAGCGATTCTGGGAAGACGCCATATGATGTCCACCGAGAATGGGAGAGCTCCCGCTTGGTCATTATTTTACTATAGACTACCCCTAGACTAATCATTGAGCCAAAAGAGAAGGCTGATACTGTATGGTTGGTTGCAAATACAATAGTTTGGGAAAGAATCTTGGGACCATTCAGCGGGCCCTTTCAGAGAAGAGCGCTAAAGGAGAAACAGTTGCGACCTCCTTAGCTGGGTGACAATATTAACTGTTGCAGTTGTGCAAAATGAAGGCGAGACTTTTGTTCTGCAAAATCAGCCATGACATATGTCTATGGTTATACTGCTTTACGCCATTCCTTGCCATAATGTGATAACTTTTCAATAAAAAACATAAATAAAAAAACATTTGAGTAAACAAATTCCGCCCATTTTTGGTTTCCAGTAGTCAGACTCCAGGGCAGTGTCGGCAAAATAGCGAACAAATCAATCCGAAGACTCGAAATCAAGACCCCGGTGTTTCTAAATGTCAAGGCAATAATAAGAGAATATTTCTACAGTGAGTCATGTTGCTAATATCCCAACGATGAGTTGGTTTTCCTTCAGATCCCGAGGTAAGGCCTTTATTTTCAGGTCAAAGAGCCCGAAGAATGATTGCACAGAATGAATGGGGCCATTAGTCACCTACAGCAATAAGAAGATGGGAATTACATGGCCCCAATCTGCAACAAGGGCGTACGGAACAAAGGCCACTTCCGGCTGCCTGGCTTGAAGAGAATACAATAATCAGGACGGAATAAATACTGCCCTATGGTGTGTGCATTTGCTGACAGATAAAATAAAAAAAATCTGCTTCGAGTGAGGAGGAGAGTGACAGACCCGGCGCTCTATTTTCACCCAACATGCTTGGCCCTGACAGTACCCCCTCCTCAACGACCCCTCTCCCTCGGAGGACCACCAGGCTTGATGGGAAAATGTCTATGGAAATAACGGAGGAGGACAGGGGCATGTACGTCCGAGGATGAGACCCAAGAGCGTTCCTCTGGACCGTACCCTTTCCAATGCACCAGGTACTGTATGCGCCCACAGAACCTACGGGTGTCAACAATGGACTGTACTTCACACTCCTCATGGTTCTCAACCTGTACAGAGTGAGGACGTGGCACCGAGGTGGTAAAGCAGTTGCAGACCAAAGGTTTTAATAAGGAGACATGAAATACATTCGAAATACGCATATTAGAAGGAAGGTCTAATGCGTAAGCCACAGGGTTAATCCTGTGAAGAATACGGAAAGGCCCAATAAACTGAGGTGCGAACTTCAGTGAGGGAACACGAAGTTGGAAGTTTAGAGATGACAGCCAGACCCTGTTCCCAACCTGGTAGGACAAACTGCACCACCAATGCATACTAGATAGGGGTTCAAAAGCTCTGAAATCAAAGCCAAAATGTTCATGTTTTTGGCAAAACAGCCCCCTCATCCCATTCACCCCCACTGCCTTCCATGGCCAACATTCACCCCTTTCTTATGAGGCTTTCCTCTTATATCACACCCAACATGACCCCCTGCCAGGTTATTATTGCTCTCCGTGCCCTCGTTACGAACATTCGCCCCTCTCTATTTACTGTTATAATCCATGAAAGAAAACTCACAAATTTTGGGCTGTCACCAGACCAAGAGTGTCTAAAAGGAGGATGATGGTACGCCTCACATATATAATACTATAGCTCTTTTGAGGCACACACCTTATCTACCAGACCGAGAATGATGGGAAATCTTCCAATGGGGACACTAGTCGGTGACAACCAGGGACTTCCTCTCATTTCCTGTTTGGCTATGGAACAGGAAATGAAGAAAAATCTTCACAATGGGACAGAGATGGCAAAGAAAACCTGACAAGTTATAAGCCTCCCTTAGTCCATCCAAATGGAAAAAAAAAAGTTTGCCCTTTGTTCTGCGTTTAAAGTGGAGTTCCACCCACTTTTACAACTCTTCAGCATCCCTCACTAAACTGCGCGCTGTAAACAAATTGGATATTTTTTTCTTTTTTTTCTCAGCACCTACTGTATATCTGCTGTATTCACTTTTCACTTCCTCCTCCCTGGCCGCGGCCCATCGCATCATTTCCTGTTTGCAGTGCCTTCTGGGAAGGGGCAGCAACTTCCTCTGAAACTGCCGTTGCTATGGAAACCTGACCTGAAACCTATTACACTGCTTGTGCTGCACTGAGCATGTGCGAAATCTACAAGGATGAGATCCCGGAAGAAATACAGTCTGGCTTCAGATGCTCACACTTAAGATGGCCACGGCCTGCTGTAAGTTTATTAAATAACAAACTACTGCTATAAACTAACAAAACAGACCTTAGTTTACAGACTAACTTTACTAGAATACATTAAGCTTGTGTATTATAGGGGTATTTTTATTTAAAAAGTATAATTTCGGCCGGAACACCACTTTAAGTAGTATTAAACTTTTTTTTTTGTTGTTGTTGAAGGATGCCTAGCAGTCCCAAGTGTCTGGACGCAAAGGAGATGAGCTTTGTTCTGTGGCTCATGTTTGCCCTATCCAACCTACCTGGAGCTCATTTTGGTAAACCTCTTCGGTAAACATCTTAATCTTGGTAAAGGGAAACAAATGGACTTAGGCCGACCAAAGACGGATCGAAATTTGGCTGGTTCTTACTGAATCTAGAACAATCTTGCCGCACTAAAAGTGACCAGTGTTACTCAAAGCAAATGTATCATAATAAATGAAAAATTATAGCAATTGGCTTCACTTATTAACATCGTTCTCCCTTCTTGAATGGAGTATTTAAATTGCGTGGTGACGAGCGTGACCTCTGCACCCTCCCCCCTGATGACGTCAGATGTGACGAAACACGTAAAGCGAAGCTTACGCTCTTGACGTCACCATGCACGCCAAAACTAAAAAGCAGTCAGATCGGATCCCGGGATTGGTATTTTGAACATTCAAGCTCTTGTCGCTTTTTAGATCCATGTCATTGTCCTAACTTTACTGGCCAAATATTTTCCCAAGTCATTGACTCGACAAATTTTAAAGGAAGGATGACTGTTCCGGAAGGTGCACCTTCTAAATCAAGTCTGCAGTGGCATTATCCATATTTCTACCCTTGCGAGTTCCTATTAAAACTACATTTATCCTTTTTTTTTTTTTTTCTGTTGTACAATTATATGGGCTAAACAAAGGCTTTTTCATTTTTGCATAGAATTATATAAAACCCCTTTTATATTCGAATATTAATCATGTCCCTCAGATTAGTTAGCAATCAGTGGTAATTACTTTCCTCCTTTTAAAATTCATATGTCACAAATGATAATTACCCAGAGTTAATCCCTGGTGACATTAAAATACTCCCCCCCCCCCCAGTTAAAAGTCACCAAATTACAACCCATGTCACAACTCCCCCTCACTATTCCGTCTTGAAAACAAACACAATAGCTCCTTATTGGAAGTTAAAATGTACTAAAAACAGCCGTGTTTTAATTGTGCCTTTCCGCGCCTTTATAAAGAGGAATGAACGATCGCCGCGGTTTCGTCGGCACAGAGACGTAATTATACAGGCAGCCTTTCCAATGTGGTCAAGTGCTCTACCTCTTTATTAAATGGATAATTGGCCTCTTTTACATCCACATACCTATTATTTTATGGCACTCTGAAATGTGAGCCTCGCTGGTAGTGAGGAGAAGGGGGGGGGGGTCATAATTATCAACGCAACAATATAAAAATAAGTGTATAATTACCACGACAAGAACTTACTGTCATTATATTGTCACTATAATTGTACAGTACGCTCCGCCTGGCATATATTCAAAATTCTGCTATAACCTAAACAAATGCTATGAAAAACACACCAGATGGATAGATAAAGACCATGCTGAAACCTGTCCAGGGAGAACATAGTCTGACCTCCTTTGAAAAATACACTATATTACCAAAAGTATTGGGACGCCTGCCTTTACACGCACATGAACTTTAATGACATCCCAGTCTTAGTCCGGAGGGTTCAATATTGAGTTGGCTCCGCCCTTTGCAGCTATAACAGCTTCAACTCTTCTGGGAAGGCCGTCCAGAAGGTTTAGGAGGGTGTCTATGGGAACGTTTGACCATTCTTCCAGAAGAGCATTTGTGAGGTCAGGCACTGATGTTGGAGAAGAAGGCCTGGCTTGCAGCCTCCGCTCTAAGTCATCCCAAAAGTGTTCTATCGGGTTGAGGTCATGACTGCACCTCCACCCCAAATTCGCTTTTCCACGTCTTTATGGACCTTGCTTTGTGTACTGGTGTGCAGTCATGTTGGAACAGGAAGGGGCCGTCCCCAAACTGTTCCCACAAAGTTGGGAGCATGAAATTGTCCAAAATGTCTTGGTATGCTGACGTCTTAAGAGTTCCCTTCACTGGAGCTAAGGGGCCAAGCCCAACCCCTGAAAAACAACCCCCACACCATAATCCCCCCTCCACCAAATGATTTGGACCACTGCACAAAGCAAGGTTCATAAAGGATGAGCGAGTTTGGGGTTGGTGGAACTTGACTGACCTCAACCCCATAGAAAACCTTTGAGATGAATTAGAGCAGAGACTGCGAGTCAGGCCATGCCTTAAGGCGTCAGCATACCAAGACATTTTGGACAATTTCATGCTCCCAACTTTGTGGGAACAGTTTGGGGACGGCCCCTTCCTGTTCCAACATGACTGCCCACCAGTGCACAAAGCAAGGTCCATAAAGACATGGATGAGGGAGTCTGAGGTGGAGGAACATGACTGGCCTGCACAGAGTCCTGATCTCAACCCGATAAAACACTTTTAGGATGAATTCAAGCAGAGACTGTGAGCCAGGCCTTCTCGTCCAACATCAGTGCCTGACCTCACAAATGCTCTTCTGGAAGAATGGTCAAACATTCCCATAGACACACTCCTAAACCTTGTGGACAGCCTTCCTAGAAGAGTTGAAGCTGTTATAGCTGCAAGGGGTGGGCCAACTCAATATTGAACCCTACGGACTAAGACTGGGATGCCATTAAAGTTCATGTGCGTGTAAAGGCAGGCGTCCTAATACTTTTGACAAGTTAGTGTATATTATGTATAAGTTCAGTAACGTTCTTGTATCCTTTAACCACTTCCCATACTGCATATAGTAATATGACGGCCACAAGGTGGCTCTCTCATCCTGGGCGCCCGTCATATAACGTCCTCGGCTTCCCAGCCCTCTAGGGGGCACGCACGCCCACCGCGTCACTCGGGAGCCGATGCGCGTGCCCAACACCCGTGATGTCCGCCGGGCACTCGCGATTGCTTGTCACAGAGCAGGGAAGTGGATCTGTGTATGTAAACACACAGATCCATGTCCTGCTAGGGGAGAGGAGACAGATCGTGTGTTCCTTGTATATAGGAACACTGATTGGTCATCTCCCCCAGGCAGTCCCCTCCCCCCACTGTTAGAATCACTCCCTAGGTAACACATTTAACCCCTTGATTGCCCCCTAGTGTTAACCCCTTCCCTGCCAGTGACATTTATACAGTAATCAGTGCATATTTATAGCACTGATCGCTGTATAATTGTCAATGGTCCCAAAATAGTGTAAAAAGTGTTCAATCTAAAAAAAAAAAAAAAAAAAAAAAAAAAGTGTCTGATCTGTCCGCCACAATATCACAGTCCTGACAAAAATTGCAGATCACCACCATTACTAGTAAAAAATAAATAAAAATAATAAAAATGCTATAAATCTATCCCCTATTTGTAGACGCTATAACTTTTGCGCAAACCAATCAATATACGCTTATTGTGATTTTTTTTTCTACCAAAAATATGTAGAAGAATAGATATCAGCCTAAACTGAGGAAATAATTTGTTTTTTTTTGTTTCTTTTAAATTGGGATATTTATTATAGCAAAAAGTAAAAAATATTGTGTTTTTTTTTCAAAATTGTTGCTCTTTTTTTGTTTACAGCGCAAAAAATAAAGACCGCAGAAGTGATCAAATACCACCAAAAGAAAGCTCTATTTGTGTGTGTGTGTGTGTGTGTGGGGGGGGGGGGGTGTTCAAAATTTGTGTACAGTGTAGCATGGCGGCGCAATTGTCATTCAAAATGTTACAGCGCTGAAAGCTGAAAATTGGTCTGGGCAGGAAGGGGGTGAAAATGCCCCGGATTGAAGGGGTTAAACCACACATGCCCAGCCTCTAACTGCCTCTAATGGGCAAAGGTTCTGAGAGTTTAGTACACACTGGTGTTTATTTACTAAAACTGGAGAGTGCATAATCTGGTGCAGCTGTGCATGGTAGCCAATCAGCTTCTAACTTCAGCTTGTTCAATTAACCACCTCAATACCCGGGCACTTACACCCCACCCACTTCCTGCCCAGGCCAATTTTCAGCTGTCAGCGCTGTCACTTTTTAAATGACAATTGCGCTGTCATGCTATACTGTACACAAACAGAATTTTTAACATTTTATTCACACCAATAGAGCTTTCTTTTGGTGGTATTTGATCACCTCTGCAGTTTTTATTTTTTGCTAAACAAATAAAAAAAGACAGAACATTTTGAAAAAAAAAAAAGTTTTTCTTTGTTTCTGTTATAAAATGTTGTCAATAAGTAAGTTTCCTCCTTCACTGATGGGCACTGATATGCTGCACTGATGGGCACTGATAAGGTGGCACCGATGAGGTGGCACCAATTAGATGGTACTGATGAGGTGGCACTGGTGGGTGACACTGATATGCAACACTGATGGGCATTGATAGGTGGCACTGATGGGCACTCATCGGTGGCACTGGTGGGCACTGATGGGCACTAATAGGTGACACTGGGCACTGAAAGGCTGCACTGATGGGTACTTATGGGTGGCACTGATAGACGGCACTACTGGGCACTGAAAGGTGGCACTGATAGACTGCACTGATAGGCATCACTGGTGGCACTGGCAGGCATATTTAATTGCCACTGATTGGCAGCTGCCTGGGCACTGATTGGCATATACCTGGTGGTCTAGGGTGGCATACCTGTTGGTCCTGTGTGATGGCCATCCCTGGTGGTCCTAGCCACATCCTGGTGGTCCTGGGCAGACATCCGAGGAGGGGCTGCGCTGATAAACAATCAGCACAGACCCTCCCGTCAGGAGAGCAGCCGATTGGCTCTCCTCTACTGGCATTAAACGTGGGTGAAGAAAAGCCGATCAACGGCTCTTACTGTTTTGATCAGCTGTGATTGGACACGGCTGATCATGTGGTAAAGAGCCTCCATCAGAGGCTCTTTACTGAGATCGGTGTAGCGGTGTGTCAGACTGACACACGGCACCACCGATCACCACGATGGGTGCCCCCGCGGGTGCGCGGCGGCTGTTATCCTGCTGGACGTCATATGACGCCCAGTCATGATTATTGAACCCTTGCCCGGCCGTCATTTTGCTATAGGCCGGGCAGGAAGTGGTTAAGCTTGGAAGCTGATTGGTTTCTATGCAGAGCTGCACCAGATTTTGCACTCTCCAGTTTTAGTAAATCAGCCCCCATTGGGTTGGGTGGCATTCGGAAATATTTCTTCACCATGCAGGAGAGCTTGGAAGGTTTGACAAAGCCAACCAGTAATAAACAAACTACAGTTCTATTCATTTTCTCATAGCACTGGGTTGCCTAATCACCTGGAGGAGACGAGATCTGGATGGCAGCCAGCTGCATTTGTGGACATCAGCCCAAAATTGTCACTCGATGCGTTTCTGAAGATCTATCATGAAACACAGCAGGCAGAAATTTACAGGGTGCCAAAATAGTATGGCCATAGAAAAACCGCCAACTCAGCCTAAACTTCATAGCAAAAGTTGTGCTATAGTGATGTATAGATTGTCCCGCACTGAATACTAGCTTGGCACTTTTATCCTTTCTGCAGAACATGAAGGTGACGGGGAACAAACATAGAACTTTCTATATGTTCACTTAGACGTTAAACCCAAATCATAACCACAAATTTTTAGGTACAGCAAGAAAAAGATCGAACCTCTTGAAAATCATTTTTCACTGTATTCTATTTTTTATTTCAATATCATAATAAAACAATTGGTAGACGTAAAATACCATAAGAGCCCTTTCACACTTACAGCGCTGCAGCGTTAGCCGTAAAGCACCGCTAGTTTTAGCGGTGATTTACCGTCGCTTTAGAGGCGCTTTTCGGCCGCTAGCGGGGCGCTTTTATTCCCTGCTAGCGTCCGAATAAAGGGTTAAAAGCACCCGCAAAGCGCCAATGCCGAGGCGCCTTGCAGGCGCTTCGGGTGCGCTGCCCATTGATTTCAATGGGCCGGGGTTCTTTAGGAGCGGTGTATACAAAAGCGCCCCAAAGATGCTGCTTGCTGGACTTTTTTTTGACGTTCGGCACTCGGGCTTTCACACTGGGACTGCAGATGAGGCATTTTTCTGGCGCTTTACAGGCACTATTTTTATCGCTAAAGCGCCTGAAAAACGCCTCCAGTGTGAAAGGGGTCTTAGGGTACTTATCTTAGGGATCTTAGATCTTAGGGCACTTTCACACTGACAGCACGGGGGGCGATGGCAGGTTAAGCGCCGCTAGTTTTAGTGGCCTTTTACCGTCGTTTTAGAGGCGTTTTTAACCCCCCCCTCTTAGCGGCCAAATAAATGGTTAAAAGCACCCGCAAATCGCTGCTGCCGAGGCGCTTTGCAGTCGCTTCGGCGGCACTGCCCATTGATTTCAATGAAGTATTTTTCAGGCGCTTTACAGGCGCTACTTTTAGCACATTGATTTCAATGGGCAGGGGTGATTTAGGAGCGGTATATACACCACTCTTAAAGTGCCCCAAAGATGCTGCTTGCAGGACTTTTTTTTAACATCCTGCCAGCATAGCGCCCCAGTATGAAAGCACTCGGGATTTCACACTGGGATTGCAGATGCGGCATTTTTCAGGCGCTATTTTTAGTGCTAAAGTGCCTGAAAAATGCTTCCAGTGTGAAAGGGGTCTTAAAGTTCAAATCTTATACAGACATAATAGAGGGACTTTTATCGCTCCATGCTACCCCTCCTGAATGCCGCCGTGTAACAATCATCACAACTATGGATACATTGAACATAAGTTCTCCAGTTCAAAGTTGTCAGAGGACGCCGCTACTATTTCCTTGGACATGTTCCCTGGCTGTGTCTGTATAGGGGGGGTTGTTGGTGCCTCCTGGTTGCTCCAAAGGCCTGCTTTGAGAAGAGGGGCATCACCCCCAATGCACTGGTCCCCTGGGAACTTCTCCTTTCACCCAGTTAGTAAACAAGCTTCAATTCCTCTTTACTGCAGTCTGAGGAAGCAGGAATGATAGCTGTGAAACACGTTGAGCTTAAATGTATGCCACTTTATGTCAGGATGGGCATGCCAGGAGACAAGATGGCTCCTATGCGCAGACTTCTTTGCAGGCTAATCCACATTCCTTTGTGGACGTAGGAACTAGGCACATGCTAATACTCATGTGCATGAATATTCATGCACGCACGAATGTGCACATGCGCGTGCGTCTGTGTGCTCAATTGCACCCGTGACAGATGGTGTCGCCAAATGGGCTACAGTATTTACTGTAAACTGAGCCAGTGCTCAGGTTCAGTGCAGCTTTGTCTGTAGCCTTCTGTGTCCTGAGAACCTGTGATCCTGTATCCTGACTCCAGTTACTGACCCGGGTCGTCTGACTACTCCCTGAGCTTGTACTGACCTCAGCTTGCCTTCTGACCACCGCTTCTGCCTGCTCCATTTGCTACTGCTCCACTGATCGGCTCCTGACGCGGCTGGTGCCTTGACCATGCTTGTGCCTGTGATCCTGTACGTGATTTGTCTTGCAAGTGTATGACCCGGCTTGCCTGACTCCTGTTGTTGCCAAGGATCTACCTTCCAACCGCCTGTGCCTGCTTACCCACTGTCTGCTACCAGTATACGCCTCACCTACCTGCTATTGCGGGTACCAACCTGCTTCAGTCTGTTGCTCACCAGCTGCCATCATGCCTGCCTGCTTTTCAGAAACCATGAATCAGACCGAGACAGAAGTACAGTTAAATCACACTTGTTTAATAATAATAAAAGTAAATAGAACAAACGTAACCAAAGTTCGGTAACCGGAACAGATAGTCAGACAAGCCAGAAAGTCAGGAAGTCAGGAATCAGCGTAGTGGAACAGCAAGCAGGATCTGGAGCCAGAAGGAATGTCAGCCAAGTAAGTCTTTAACAGGAGCGCAGGAGATAGTCTCTGTGATGCTTCACTGAAGACCTCTGGTGACTATATGCAATGGGGGTTACCGTATATACTCGAGTATAAGTCGAGGCCCTAATTTACCACAAAAAAATTGGGAAAAACTTATTGACCCGAGTATAAGACGAGGGTGAGAAATGCACAGCTACTGTAAGTGGAAAAGAGGGTCAACAATGCCCATTTGCAGCATCACTATGCCCATTTGCAGCCATAGGTCCCCTGAACTTCAAACTCGGTAGTTAAGGGTTCCTAGATGCCCCCTAGCTGCAGCCAAAATTTGGGGTCTCTGAACCCAAAGGGTCCCGAAATGACATTGCTGCAGATGGACACAGTTGACCGAATTTGGGGCCCCGTATCTCAGGGCCACTTAGTGCTAAGAACCCCAAATTTGGTGTGCCAATCCAATGGAACTAGCAGCATAAACTTTCCAAAGCTGGGGTTTCTAGCACCAAGTGGCCCCGAGATACAGGGCCCCAAAAATCAGTTCAGTTCAAGCACTTTTCTGCAGCAGAGAATTACATTTTCTGAACCAGTTTTGGGGCCCCATATCTCAGGGCCACTTGGTGCTAGGAACCAGGATATGTTATGGTACCAGTTCCAGTGGGTTTGCACACCAAATTTGGGGTTCCTAGCACCAAGTAGCCCTGAGATATGGGGCCCCAAAATCGGTTCAGAAAATGTCAAACACTTCTGCAGCAGAGAATGACATTTTCCGAACCGATTTTGGGGCCCCATATCTCGGGGCCACTTAGTGCTAGGAACTTCAGCTTTGGATATGTTGTGGTACCCGGTCCACTGGGTTTGCATACCAAATTTGGGGTTCCTAGCATCAAGTGGCCCTGAGATATGGGGTCCCAAAATCGGTTCAGAAAATGTCAAACACTTCTGCAGCAGAGAATGACATTTTCCGAACCGATTTTGGGGCCCCATATCTCGGGGCCACTTAGTGCTTGGAACTTCAGCTTTGGATATGTTGTGGTACCCGGTCCACTGGGTTTGCATACCAAATTTGGGGTTCCTAGCATCAAGTGGCCCTGAGATACGGGGCCCCAAAGTCGGTTCGGAAAATGACATTTTTTGCTGCAGAAAAGTGCTTGACTCGAGTATAAGTCGAGGGGGGCACTTTCAGCACAAAAAAATGTGCTGAAAAATTCGACTTATACTCGAGTATATACGGTATTTACGAAAGGCAAATCCACTTTGCACTGAAAGTGCACTTGGAAGTTCAGTCGCTCTAAATCTAAGGGGTAGATCTGAAATTAGAGGAAGCTCTGCTGATTTTATCATCCAATAATGTACATGCTAAAATGCTGTTTTTTTATTTTCCTTGCATGTCCCCCTCGGATCTACAGCGACTTTACTTCCAAGTGCACTTGCAGTGCAAAGTGGATTTTCCTTTAGTAAATAACCCCCAATGTATCAATCAGACATATAGTGTATCCCAATCAAGATAATGATTAACATCTCCTATGTAAAGTAAACAATCCCACATATCATAGATGTTAAGCTGTTAATACAACTTTTCGAGGGCACCCTCTATGACGGTATGTGAGGTTTTCTTTCTCCAATTTGGAATTAATAAGCATCTTTTCCTATGAACAAATGTAGGAGTTCCCGCACTATGAATAGTCACCTCATAACCATTAATTGCGATGATTCAGGAGCCGAACCTCGGGGAGGATGCCTAATATAGAAAACCTGGACGTTTTTTACACCGGTGCAAGATGTACTTCTGCATCAAGAATTTAAAGACGAAAACTCAGAGCAGCAATAGGCAGCCAACGTTCTACCAAACTAGATAGAAGGTGTACTTTTCACTACTGAAACTATAAAAATGGGTAACGGCGCCAAGAGTAATACAAACAATAGTGCAATGCTGCACCAAGAAATTAGTAAAAAGGAATAAAGCATCTAAAGCATAAAGCAGTAAACAATAAAGCATAAATAGTGAAAAAAATTGGGCGCAAAAACCATATATAAATAACAACACCCAAACCAGCGTGGGTATGAAATTAATAACGACACATAAACCAAAATATATAGTGGCATACATTATATAAATAAAGAAAAAAATATTTTATGATGGTGTAATTCTTCTGTGTACACTGTAACTCCAACACCGTGCCTTCCTAAGGCAGACATCCCAACCTGCAGTCAGGGGCAGACTGACAACTCATGGGACCCCCGGGCAATAGGAGATTATGGGGCCCCCGGGCAATAGGAGAAGATTATGGGGCCCCTGGGCAATAGGAGATTATGGGGCCCTGGGCAATAGGAGATTATGGGGCCCCAGGCAATAGGAGATTATGGGGCCACACAGTATACACACACACACACACACACACATACAGTATACACACACAGACACACATATACACACACAATATACCCACACAGAATACACATATACACACTGAAAAGGTACTGGAGAGGCAGGACAGCTATAATCTCGGGATTTTTAAAAAAACACAGATTTTTCATACTGTCCCTGGTTTTATTGAGGCTGGCAACCTGATGGGGCCCCTTAGTGACATGGGGCCCTCGGGCAGTGCCCGAATGGTCAGTCCGCCCCTGCCTGCAGAAACTCATTTCAGGGAGGTGGCGATTCGCACCCGCAAATGCCCCCCCCCCCCCCCCCACCCCCGCGACAAAATATTTTTTAAATCACTTTTTCAATATTTTTTCCGAGTGCTTCTGGGGATGGGGGTGGGGTTTGGGTGGTATGTGGACGGTGTCAGTAGTTTTTTTTTTTTTTTTAATAATTGATTTTTTTTTACAATTTAATTTGTTTTTAAATTTTTTTTCCACAATTCTTTTTTGGGGGAGGGGTTTGGGGCAGTGGACAGTGTTGATAGAGCAGGGGAGAGTGGCGTCAGTAGTATTTTATTTATTTTTTTCACACTTTTTTCATTTTTTTTAGAGTTTTTTTACAATATTTTTTTATATATTTTTTGGGGGGCTTTGGTGAGATGTCAGGGGTCTAAAACAGGCCCTGACATTTCACCTTTGAGACAGACAAAGGGACTGAGGACACACATTCCCTAAGTCCCTTTCTCAGCACTAAAGATGAATGAACAGGAGACAGAGGCTCCTGTTCATTCATAAACTGAGCAGAGTAAACACAGTTTGCTCAACAATCACAGGACACAGGAGCGATTTATTATTAAACACTTGTTTAATAATAAAAGTAAAAAGAACAAAAGTAGTCAAAACATAGCCAACGTTCAGTAATCGGAACGGATAGTCAGCAAAGCCAGAAGTCAGGGATCAATGTAGTGGAACAGCAAGCAGGATCTGGAGCCAGAAGGGATGTCAGCAAAGCAAGTCTTTGAACAGGAACGCAGGCGATAGTTTTCTTGTGATGTGACCAAGGCAAAGGCAGAGCTCCTCTGGACTGGACAGCTTAAGTAGGCAGGACTGACGAGCAGGATCATCAACAGCTGAGTAACTGTGGAGAGAGGATAGGAGCTGGCAATTAGCCGACAGCTGAGCTGCCAGCTCAGGGAAGGAAGGGCATTCCAATCAAATCCACCTTTACAGCCCTGATGAAGGGGGATGCATTCCCCCCCCCCCCCCGGAATGTGTTGGCTTTACCTGTGAATTGTTAACTTCAATAAAACTTCTCAAGTGGGACAAACCTCTTTTACTGAGCATGTATCTATAAGCATCCAAAATCTGCATTCAGACCTTGGCCTCTGCTACAGGACCCTGCAGCCGGAGCCCAGGTAAGATGGTTGATTTCTATATACAGTCGAACCTTGGTTAACGAGTAACACTGTTAACAAGCGTTTTGAAAGACGAGCAACTTTTTTTCTAAATTCTGACTCAGTTTGCGAGTGTTGTCTCGCAAAACGAGCATAATTCAAGCTAATAGGGTGTGCAGTACCGCATTTGGCCAGAGGTGCGGGGGGCGCCGGTGACACTCGGAAACGCTCAGAAATACTCTGAATCACTCGGAAATACTCGGAAACACAGAGGCTTTCCGAGTTCAGCCGAGCTGTCCCCGAGTATTACCAAGGCTCTCCGGCGCCCCCACCTCTGGCCACATGCGGTATTGCATGCATTAAAAGTCAATGCTGAACGAATTATCTTTGTTTCCATTGACTTCTATGGGTAAACTCGCTTTGATATGCAAGTGCTTTGGATTACAAGCATTCCCCTGGAACGGATTATGCTCGTAATCCAAGGTTCCACTGTATTGGGCTAGAGAGGAGGGTGAGGGTGCAACATTGGCTAGGTTAGTAAACGGCTTTAAATAGATACTGAAAATGATATCTGGATACACTTCAATTTTTTTTTCTTCTGCTTTATTGGTCCTAGCGGGGAGCTACAGACTGATCTATGTCTATGAGCATCAGCGTTTTTCTACTTTTTACCGCCAAAATCTTCCCGGGCCAGACAATGAAACCGTCCAAGAACACAGAAGATTGCTTCTAAGATTTATAAGCATCTTGACCTCAATCCTGTCGAGCCAATTCTAACTCTGAACAACTTTTCGTCTGAGAAGCACTGGGCCGTGAAAAGCTCCGATATTAATTGATCTCTGGCTTTTAGTATTTTACTTAACCTGGCCCCTTGGATTGAAGTGTAAAATGATGATATTTCGCCCCTTCGATAAAACTGCCAATGCACGGCGCTCATCTTGAATAGCTGCCAGTTTAGGTCCTGTGCTCGGATGAACGCCATCACCTCGTAATTATATCATAGCTAGCACAACACACCTATAATGACTGCACCAAAAATAAAAAAAAGAGTTATCTCTGCATCAAGCCTGATTTTAATTTCAGATTGGACCGGCCAATTTGCATGCCGGTTTTCATGCCGGCCCGTTTGTGTCTCGAGGGCTTCAGATACCATAACGGTCAGACATCAGTAAGAGGAACTATCTGGAATACTGATGAAGGCAACGGCTGCCATCTTTATATTGTGTTCTGAGATGCCGCCGGGTATATCAAAACCACTCTCTGCCTACAAAAATGTATTTTCTGTACTTTTTCATCCCAATCACATATTCCATTGTGAAATCCGCCATATGTTATCCTTAGAGGTATTTCGAAACATGGCCACTTCTCCGAGTCTCTGAAAGCTTCTTAAGTCTACTTTTAAACACTCTTTAAAAATGTATTAATACATAAGTTCCACCATCTTTAGAGTTCCCCCCTTGGTATTTTGCTTTGACTCTAAGTGGAACTCATCCAGTATTAATGAGCACATTGTCTGTAGAAGGGAACAGCTTTATTATTTACAGTGTATGTATTTACTCTCCTTTTTTCTTTTTTTTTCTTTTTTTTTTTTTGAGGTTTACTTAAATCCAAAAAAAAAAATTTACCCAAATCCACTGAAGTTGAAAGTAGTGCCGAGGATGCCTACCCCTGAGGTAGAGGCAATAAACACACAGAGTCAGATTGCAAGAGAAAGGAACTTGTATTAATGCAGAATCCAGAAATTCACAACAAACCGGTGGGAAAGGCTCACGGCAATATCAGCAATGTGTAGCAGAGCAGGTCTCAGATGTGCTGACAGTGTCTGTCTTGAGGGCAGAATGTGGCCTGGCCGGTCCCAGCCCAAATGGGGAGGTCTCCAGAAGGATGGCGTGTCCCTATCCTTTCCCTACTCGTGTGGAACTTCCCTGCTGCTAATCACTCTCCCAGTCAGACGCGCGACCTGTCCCTACACGACCCACGCATGAAATGTGCACCAAGCCTAGGAGCCAGGGCCTTCAAAAGAGAAGTATGGGATTTGCTTTTAATTTTTTTTATCATACTTACCTAGGTGGATGTAGCATTGGCCCAATGCTGCATCTGTCCCCTGCCGGCTCTAACACTAAGAACCAAGCAATCAAACACCGCTGATCACTCGGTTCTCAGAGCTCCCTGAGCAGAGAGCTGGTGACTGTCAGCCACTGGCTCTCTGCTCTGCCCCCTCCTCGCTGACTGGAGCGCAGGGCTGTAGAGGGGGCGGGGCGGCCGGCTCGGCGCTCCAGCAGCTTGCTGAGAGCCTAAGCCAAGTGCCGGTACAGGCATGTAGGCGGATCCCAACCATATGGTCATGATCTTTCTTGGACCGGCTCTGTGATGTCAGCCAACAGTAGGGTTGAGCCTGCTGCCTGCTAAAAACGGGTCACAGGAGTGCAGAACGAACTGCACTACTTTGAGCTTACATAGGCACTGCCTGGCTCAAGATGGCTGCTAGAGTCACATGGGACGGCAGCATCCAATCGGGTAGCTTCCCCAGTGACCCTGGAAATCATAGAAGAACCTAGAAGAACCATGTTCCTTTCTACTTCCTCTCCCCCTGCAATGCCACTGCAGCTGAGCCCCACCTGGAGTGGAGAAAGTAGACTGCACTTGCCTACAAAGAGGCTATTAGTACATTTTATGGTAAAATATTCATTAAAGTTCAACTTTGCTATCGCTGCAGCTGTCTAGGATGCCTTTCTAATTATCAGACGGCCTCCCTTGAGGTCCCAACAGATCAATTCTTAAAAGCAAGATGTTTCATGTGAGTTATTTCAATATCAGCCTAAGCTTGGAGCATGGGCCACGGGACAAAATTATTCAATCTATGTTGGAATAGGTAGGAAGGGTTAGTGTCTGTCATTTTTTTTTGGTGTTTCTTTTTTTTTTTTTGCTGTTGATGGAAAAACTTACATTTTTCCCTAGTTATGGCTCACTAATACATAAGAATGTAGATGAGGGATGGTTTTCACCTAACTGACCAAATACTACAGGAATGTTCCTTACTTTGAACTGACTAAGCCCCTTCAGGAATGTGCGCTACCTTTCTTAAAAGGTAATACTACTTTCCAGAGGATATGATTGGTCTTTACCCTGTTTCCCCAAAAATAAGACCTAGCGTGATTGTCAGTGATGGCTGCAATATAAGCCCTACCCCCCAAATAAGCCCTACCCTGTTTCCCCAAAAGTAAGCCCTACCCTGAAAATCAGACCTACAAGGACTCTAACTAGAGCTTATTAGGGGGGTAGGGCTTATATTGCAGCCACCACCGACAATCACGCTAGGTCTTATTTTCGGGGAAACAGGGTAATACCAATTATTCCTGTATATACCACAGCTAAAACTGAAATAAGTTAGTCTCTCACCAGGGCTGCTACACTCACGCATCTGGTTTGATCATCTGTCAAGCCACTGGAAATGGGCGGGACTCCCTGGCGAATGGCGTCTATAGCTAAGCTTCTTCTTACATTTTTCCAATATTATTACATTTGTTATCTGTCATTTCCTAATTAAATGTTATATACAGTTCAATTTTACCTGCGAGTGTTTGTGTGATCTCAAAAATAAGCCCCGAAAACAAAATACCACTATCAGGTAAACATGATAAAAGAGCTGTCTATCTCCTCCCCCGTGGGGAGATTTCTCCTCCCTTCCAGGGAGGACATCATGAGAAACCTCTTCAACGCAGGCAAAGGTAAGAATCTTTTAATATTCCAATTCTGAAAATTTTGCAACAATTGTAGAAAAAGATGGGAATCTGCCACCTACAATACCCTGATATAGAATATTAAAAAAATTCTTCCAAAAGATGCTGCACAGCCCCTTTAAATTATGTGTGTATAATCACGGAAATATCAAACATTGTGCAAAAATGTATTAAAGCTTAAAACATAATCTCATAACAAAGTCCAAAGGTCCCAAATCAGTGAATTTGAGAAAGGTAATGATTAATCCTTGCCAGTATTTTGTGCCCTGACTTCTACTCCACCATCGTGACAAAAAGGTATGGACCACGAAATGGTCACATGGGCCCTGTAAGAATATGGATCATCTCATGGGTGGTGAATGGCATCAACCAGCAAGGCTCCACTGCAGAATCTAAAAAGACGTACATAGTATATCACCATAGACCCAGGGGCCTCCAAACTTTATAAACAAAGGGCCAGTTTACTGTCCTTCAGAATTTAAGGGGGCCAGACTGTGGTCAGTGGGAGTAGAAAAGGTCCCAATGTCAAAGGGAATAAACAATGCCCCATCCATCGTTGGTGTCATTAGGAGGAATTGTGCCCTGCTGTTGGTGTCCTTGGAAAGGAATTGTGCCCCGTTGTTGGTGTCATTTTAAGGAATTGTGCTTCATCGTTGGTGTCATTGGGAGGAATTTTACACCTTTATTTGTGTCAGTGGGGGAAATGTTGTCCCATTGTTGGTATCTATAGATGAAATAAGGGCCAGATAAAGGCAAGCAAAGAGCCACAATCGTCCCCCAGGCTGCAGTTTTGAAACCATTGCCATAGACCAGGGATATGCAATTAGCGGATCTCCAGCTGTTGCAAAACTACAAGTCCCATAATGCCTCTGGGTGTCATGCTTGTGGCTGTCGGAGTCCTGCTATGCCTCATGGGACTTGTAGTTCTGCAACAGCTGGAGGTCCTCTAATTGCATATCCCTGTCATAGACCATGTAGAAAAAAGAGGCCACAGTGTAGATCAAACTTTCTCAACTTTTTTACCACAGAGGAAGCCCTAAAATAATTTTCTGATCTCAAGGAACCCTTACTAAAAAACAATTAATCTGGAGGCAAGGGAAAAATGCCTTTTACACTGATAGTCGATAGGAAGAATAAAACCCTTACAGTGGTGGCCAGAATGGCAACCTAACAGACAGCTAAAAAAAGATAATTAGTGTCATGCTGCTGGCTGGTGTTGACCCTGGAACTATGGAGGCACCATCAAATTGGAGGACAATCAGACACAGTTCAAGATACCCCTAGCAAACTCTGGAGAAACCCTGGTTGAGAATCTCTGGTGTAGAACTGCCACTTGGTTCAACAGTGGCGAAAGTGATGACGTCACCGAGCTATGCTCCTTTCATTGCGTTTCATCACAAATGACATCGCCAGGGGCCGGGCCTCAACATTTATCTCTGAAAGTATCTCGAAAGGTAATAACTGGCTTAGTGAAGGGTGGGCAGCACTCCTCTCTCTCAATGTATATAACAAACTTCTTCAGGAGATATCGTAAGTGTATCTAGGAATTACATCCATAAATAATTAGTGACCTGGTGTAGTTTATATTGGGGCCATGATTGGCCATGATTTTTAGCGGATTTTGTATGAATAAGATTAATGTTTTTTTTTTAATGAAACTATGTAGTCATAATTGTATCCCTGAAAAGGCTGCCAAAAAATTGTATACGTGTAGTGGTTTCAACGATTTATGGAATGTAGTGCACATAAAGATTCAGCTGGCTGAGATCCACATAATTGTTGTTGTTTAATTATGTTTAAATGATTTTATAACAAAATGCTAAGATCTGATTTATATATAATGTATTACTTGCTAAAACTCTACTGTGATTGAAAATTACTTTCAAGCAAATCAGTCTCTTTATTGATTTAAAACGAGTCTGCTCAGGGCAGGCTGCACTGGACTCACTTTCCACGAAGAGCCCCCTGAGCCAAGCCTTGCCCGCTATCCAATAAAAACCCATCTAAAGCTTCTGAGGCACACTCATTGGATAGTATGCTTGTTATTATACAGGATTTATATAGCGCCAACAGTTTGTGCATGAATTTACAATATAAAGAGAGACAGTATATTTACAATACAAATTAGTAGAAGAAGGTTGGGAAGGGTCTGTTTGTGAGAGCTTACAATCTATAAGGGAGGTGAAGTGATAACAAAGAAAATAACTATGAGGAGTGTTGATGGAAAAAGTGAAAGTTCAGTTGTTTGGTTGAAAAGAGATAGGCTTTCCTGAACAGATGAATTCAGCGATCGCCTGAAGGCAGACAGAGTAGGAGATTGGCGGACAGATTGGGGTAGGAAGTTTTAGAGGATGGAAGAGGCTCTAGAGAATTCTTGGAGTTGAGCATGGAAGGAAGTGAAAGGGAATCTAAAGAGCAGGAGGTCTTAGGAGGAGCAGAGGATGGTGTGGATGATATTTTGACAGGAGGTTGGTGATGTAGTTCGGGGTATAGTTGTGGTTGGCTTTGTATGTTGTATTTGGAATAATATTTGTTGGGCAGGTGGAAGTCAGTTGAGGTAGACAGAGAAGCGTTGTGGCCAGTGGAGGAGAGGTGTGGTGACCAGTGGAGGGATTGTCAGAGAGAGAGTGGAGGACAATAGAGGGATTGGCAGAGAAGGTTGGTGGACGGTGGTGGGATTAGCAAAGAGGGGTGGGGGCCAGTAGAGGGATTGACAGAAAAAGTTGGTGGCCAGAAGAGGGATTGGCAAAGATAGGTGGTGGCCATTGGAGGTACTGTCAGAAAAAGGTGGTGGCCAGTGGAGGCATTGGAAGAGAGAGGTGGTGGCCAGTGGTGGGATTGGCAGAGAAGGGTGGTGGCCAGTGGTGGGATTGGCAGAGAAGGGTAGTGGCCAATGGAGGGATTGGCAGAGATATGTGGTGGCAAGTAGAGGGACTGGCAGAGAGAGGTGGGGGCCAGTGGTTGTACTGTCAGAAAAGAGTGGTGGACAGTGGAGGGACTGGAAGAGAGATGTGGTGGCCAGTGGTGGGATTGGCAGAGAAGGGTGGTGGCCAGTGGTTGGATTGGTAGAGAAGGGTGGTGGCCAGTTGTGGGATTGGCAGAGAGGGATGGAGGCCAGTGGTGGGATTGGCAGAGAAGGGTGGTGGGATTGGCAGAGAGATGTGGTGGCCAGTGGAGGGACTGGCAGAGTGAGATGGTGGCCAGTGGTGGGATTGACAGAGAAGGGTGGTGGCCAGTGGTGGGATTGTCAGAGAAGGGTGGTGGCCAATGGTGGGATTGGCAGAGAGGGATGGAGGCCAGTGGTGGGATTGGCAGAGAAGGGTGGTGGCCAGTGGTGGAATTGGCAGAGAAGGGTGGTGGCCAGTGGTGGGATTTGCAGAGAGATGTGGTGGCCAGTGGAGGGGCTGGCAGAGTGAGATGGTGGCCAGTGGAGGGATTGTCAGAGAGGGGTGGAGGCCAGTGGAGGGATTGGCAGAGAAAGGTTGTGGCCAGTGGAGGGATTGGCAGAAAAGGGTGGCAATCACTGAATGGTTGGTAAGACAGATGGCCTGTGTAAAGGTTGGCCAATGAGGATGGAGTTGCGGTAGTTGAGGTGAGAGATAACAAAGACGTGAATTAATAGCTTAATGGTATAATTGGTTAAGAAGGGTCGAATTTTGTAAATGTTATAGAGGTGAAGGTGGCAGGAATGAATGAGAGGCTGAAAGGAGAGTTCAGAATTACACCTAGCACCCTGGTATGAGGGAAGGGAAGGATAGTTGTGTTATTTACTTTATCTTGATGGAAAAGTCAGGGGAAAGGGGCATGAGGGGAGGGGTGTGGGAAGAAATATTATGAGCTCACTTTTGGAAAGGTTGTGTTTGATGAAGTGGTGTGACATCCATACTGATATATCCGTTGGTAAATTAGTGATGTAATGTGCAAGGGTACAAAAGAGGTGAGTTGAGGAGTAGAGGGATAGATTTGCGTGTCGCCAGCATTGGATTGTGGGTGAGATATTTCAGGTGAAAGGCTAATCTTGGAAGTTGAAGAATGGAGCCCCTATTAACCGAATGGTCCTATATCCTCCATGCACATGGAAGGAGGTTTCAGCTACATAAATGAAAAAGCAAGTGCCTTATGTTGCATTATGATGCATTGTACAGCAGAAGCAATATGGCAATAAAGTGGAGTTTTCGTATGCAATACATGTTCCACTGCCAGAATTTATAGTCTGGAAAATAGGTGTGAAAAATACAAACACATCAACCTTGGGAATTGAGAAGCGTGCACCATATAGCACCAACTCCTTCCCACTCGATATACCTATTTAGGCAGCAAGCTTGTCGGCATTTCATCATCCGAGAGGTAAACAAATCTCTGAAGCCACATTTATTTTCCCTCGAAGTTCTCAGCCCATATTTTATTATTCATGGGAGTCTTGGTTTTATTAGTACTCGAAGGATTAGACACATTTTTAAGCCTGTTGATGGTACAATACTTATTCCGGCAATTTTCTACAGCCTCTATTCTCACTGGCTCTGAAGTCATTAATAACTGTAATGTATTTTCAAAATATCTTCTCCTAAATATTTGTAGCTCTGCTTTCATAACTTTAAAGCTCTTATCTTCCCCTAAAAATAGAGCATTGGAAAATTGGGGAAAGGTGAGTGGATTGTGCTTATACTACCCACCATCATCCCAATAACCAGATTTTCCTCGTTTCTATGCAATCCACTCCCTGGATCTTCATACCGCTCTTGCTTTTTGAATATTGTGTGCAGAACCATATTTATGTCTATAGGAAATTCTCTGCAACCTGGAGATGTAGAAAATGTAAAAAACAAGAAGAAAAATCCCCCCTGGGTGATCACATGTACATTGAGGGATTTTAACAAACTTTGTATTAGATTCCTACCTTTTATTGCTCTGAAGCTTGCTCTGTGTTTGTATCCCTACAAACTGATTAATTCTAAATGGGAGGCGTGACAGACCATCCAGCACCCAGCGTGGGTGCGTCCATCAAGATATAGCTTCCTCCAGTCTAGAACCAGATATTGTAGCTGAGCACCCAATAACTAGACGATGCTAGCTTAGATGCAAACTGGAACTCACTTTAATGTAAATTCACAGAGAACATATAGCACACAGGAAAGAGCCTGATCACATTACCCTAAAATTGCAGACTGTAAACAGTAGTCTCATTAGCACATTGTCAGGGCTGGCTCAGCCCTTCCTTCTCTGAGCTGGCCGCTCAGCTGTCGGCTAATTGCCAGCTCTTATCTCACTCCAAAGTTAACCAGCTGTTGTGGATCTGCTCGTCAGTCCCGCCTACTTAAAGATCTCCAGCTCACTTCATTCCTGCCTTCACCTTGGTCACATCACAAGAAACCATCCCCTGCGTTCCTGTTTAAAGACTGGCTTTGCTAACATCCCTTCCGGCTCCTTGTCCTGCTTGCTGATCCTCTACTTGAATCCCTGACTTCTGGCCTGACTGATTACCCGATCTGGTTACTGAACTCTGGCTTGGCTGATTACCTGATCTGGTTACTGAACTACCCAATCCGGTTACTGGACTCTGGCTATACTTTGACTAGGCTTACTCTATTTACCTTTTTATTTTTATTAATAAAGAAGTTTGATTTTACTGTACTTCTGTCTCGGTCTGGTTCATGGTCTCTGACACACATCTAAGGAACAGCCAACAAAAAAGTATGCTAATCCACATAGCTGACAGTGATTTGACCTAGACAAGACTAGGTGATTCAGGTCATTGTCCACCCAGACAGTTCGGCACCAGTATGTAAGAAGACCCAGGGCTGTCCAAATCTCATTAACCAGCTTTCTTTTCACATACATCTTTTCACTGAGTTTCAAGTTTCAAATGTAATAATGTCTTCTAGCATTATGTAACAGGACATCTTCCTAAATGCTTGTAGCTCCCTCAAATGCCAGGACCCATAGCCAGTAGGCAAGAGGCTACCCCTGCAATACCCTCCAAAAGCTCCTGTCCCGGTTAGGTTCGTCACATTTCTCCCTCATCAAAATGAGACTAACCAAGTCCCAGACCTCCACCTGGTCTGGACTTGCATTAGTCGGGCAAAATGAACCCACATAGTTGGTCCACAGGAGGGTCTGGTGCCTCTCCACCCTTCTCTGCCAATTCCTCCACTCAGTGCCCTCCACCCCTCTCTGCCAATTCCTCCACTCAGTGCCCTCCACCCCTGTCTGCCAATCCCTCCACTAAGTGCCCTCCACCCCTCTCTGCCAATCCCTCCACTCAGTGCCCTCCACCCCTCTCTGCCATTCCCTCCGCTCGGTGCCTTTCCACCCCTCTCTGCCAATCCCTCCACCCCATCTCTGCTAATCCCTCTACTCGGTGCCCTCCACCCCTCTCTGCCAATCCCTCCACTCAGTGCCCTCCACCCCTCTCTGCCAATCCCTCCACTCAATGCCCTCCACCCCTCTCTGCCAATCCCTCCATTAGCTTCCACTCACCCAACAAATTAAATTCAAAATACTAACAACAACTTACAAAGCCATCCACAACTCTGCCCCCAGCTACATCACTAACCCAGTCTCAAAATACCAACCAAATTGTTCTCTTCATTCCTCCTCCAGACCTCCTGCTCTCTAGCTTCCTCGTCACCTCCTCCCATACTCGCCTCCAGGATTTCTAAAAGAGCCTCTACCATCCTCTGGAACTGCTTACCCCAATCTGTCCAGCTGTCTCCTACTCTCTTCACTCTCAGACGATCCCTAAAAAAAATCATCTCTTCAGAGAGGCCTATAGGGCCCCCACCTAACAACTGTACATTTATTTTCTCCATCAGCACATCCCCCACAGTCACTGTGTTTCCCCAAAAATAAGACCTACCCCGATAATAAGACCGAGCACTATTTTCCAGGAGGGCTGCAATATAAGCCCTACCCCAAAAATAAGCCCTAGTTCAATGTGGCACCGCTTGGCGCTCAGCTGATCTCCTCTTCTCTCAGCGGGGAATCTCAGCCCCCCACCCTGCATTGCTCAGAGTGGGGAAAACAGCTCGGGGCGGGCAATGGAAGCGCAAAGCAGGGCTCCGCTGATCTCTTCTCTCAGCGGGGAATCTCAGCCCCCCACTCTGCATTGCTCAGAGTGGGGAAAACACCTCGGGGCGGGCCATGGAAGCGCCAAGCAGGGCTCCGCTGATCTCCTCTTCTCTTGGGTGTCAGCGTGGAATCTCAGCCCCCCTCCCTCTGCACTAATCATAGCCGTGGAAGACGGCTCAGGCGGGCCATTGAAGCGGGTGTCAGCGGGGGGATCTCGCCCCCCTCCCTCTGCAGTGCTTGGAGCGGTGGAAGAAAGCTCAGGCAGGCCGTAGAAGAAGGTATTTGCACTGTTGCATTGCAGAAACACACACCTTTTGCATTATTTTCGGGGAAACGCAGTATTACCTTTTGCACCTCTTGACCCTCCCCCTCTAATGAGCAGGGCCCTCTGATCCCTACTCTATTAAAGTGTATTGTAACTGTACTGCCTGCCCTAACATTGTAAAGCACTGCGTAAACGGTTGGTGTTAAATAAATCCTGTATTATAATAATAATAATAACTGTGTATTTGTAACCTAAACCATTATGTAGATCAGCAATAAACATAATGATGACAATAAGAAATGGATCTCCCTCTTATAGTCACTGAAATTCACAAGGTGGGTGGTATCACCTCTACTATATAGCAAGGTATGGTAATGTGATGTTCAGCTCATATTTCAGGGTTATGGTTCCGGTCAAACCTTCCTTGCAGGAAAAAAGCTCAACATCAAGATACAAACCAATACAAATAGGGGGAGAGCGTGACAGACAGAAAATTCAGGGATCCTAAACATCTCAACACAGATAGCCAGCTTCCAAACACCAAGATTTTACCAATTTTGTATCAAAGTGCTTGTTGGGTATCATCACCTCCATCTTATATATCCACTTCCAGTGCCGGCCTTTTCTGGCACTTTTTGTTTACATGTAACAATCAGTTTTTTCTCCTGCTAGAAAATTACTTAGAACCCCCCAAACATAATATATATATATATATTTTTTTTAAAGCAGAGGCCCCTAGAGATCAAATTGGTGGGTTATGCAATTTTTTACGTCACGCGGTTTTTGGTGCGGCAGTTTTTCAAACATAATCTTTTGGGGAAAAAATACACTTTTTTTTTTTATTTTAATGCAAAAAAACACATATATATATAACCCAATTTTTTTTGTAAAATAGGAAAGATTATGTTACACTGAGTAAATAGATACCAAACATGTCATGCTTTAAAGGGATTGTAAACCCTCGTGTTTTTTCACCTTAATGCATCCTATGACCGGTCCCCCAGCCCCCCCCCGTTTTACTCACCAGAGCCCGTTCGTTCCCACGGCGGAGACGCGCTCTACCTCTCTGCCCCTTGTCTCGGCTCTTGATTGGATAGATTGATAGCAGCGCCAAGCCATTGGCTCCCACTGCTGTCAATCAAATCTAATGACGTGGGCGCTGGGGGGGCGGGGCCGAGTCCTGCATTTTGTGTGAATGGACACAGAAGCAGGACTCGGGAGCACCCCCGCACGGGTGTTCACCTTAGGAGAGCGCTTCTCCAACGTGAGCACTCGATGCGGGGAGGAGCTACCAGCGCCGCAGGGGGACCCCGGAAGAGGAGGACCGTGGCCACTCTGTGCAAAACGAACTGCACAGTGGAGGTAAGTATGACATGTTTGCCATTTAACCACTTGCCAACCAGCCGCCGCAGTTGTACTGCAGCAGAATGGCACGACTGGGCGAAACAACGTTACCTTACGTCGCTTCGCCCTGTGGCCACTAGGGGCGCGCGCCCGCTGCTCGTCCCCAGAGCTGATGCGAGTGCCCGGCGGGCGCGATGACCTCCAGGCTCCCACGATCGCTCGTGACACGGCAAGAACCGGGATCCCTGTGTGTAAACACAGAGATCCCGGTTCTCTGAGGGGAGAAGAGACTGATCGTGTGTTCATACAAAGTATGAACACCGATCTATCTCTTCTCCTAGCAAGTCCCCTCCCCCCTTCAGTTAGAACACGTAGCAGGGAACACAGTTAACCCCTTGATCGCCCCCTAGTGTTAACCCCTTCACTGCCAGTGACATTTTTACAGTAATTACCGTATTTATCGGCGTATAACACGCACCCCAATTTAGGAGGGAATTTTAAGGAAAAAAAACTTTTAGGAGGGAAGTTGAAGGGAAAAAAACTTACATTTAAATGCCCATCATTGCAGCCTTGTCAGTGCAGCCTTGCCCCAGTGCAGCCTTCCCCAGTGCAGCCTTGTCAGTGCAGCCATGTCAGTGCAGCCTTGTCAGTGCAGCCATGTCAGTGCAGCCTTCCCCAGTGCAGCCTTGTCAGTGCAGCCTTCCCCAGTGCAGCCTTGTCAGTGCAGCCTTCCCCAGTGCAGCCTTGTCAGTGCAGCCTTGTCAGTGCAGCCTTCCCCAGTGCAGCCTTCCCCAGTGCAGCCTTCCCCAGTGCAGCCTTCCCCAGTGCAGCCTTCGATCCCCTGTCTTCAAAATCGCCGACCGCGATTTGAAAATGGCGCCGCCGGCGCCGAAATACACAGAGCCGGTCCTCGGCTCTTTCCGGCGGCTCTCGTTCACTTTCGGCTGAGTAGGTTCGGATAGCTCCGCTCGGGACTACGAGTTGAGCCGAAAGTGAACGAGAGCCGCCAGAAAGAGCCGAGGACCGGCTCTGTGTATTTCGGCGCCGGCAGCGCCATTTTCAAATCGCGGTCGGCGATTTTGAAGTTGTGCAGCTCGGGATCGCATGGGATCGGCGTATAACATGCACCTGCGACTTTCCTCTGATTTTAAGGGGAAAAAAGTGCGTGTTATACGCCGATAAATACGGTAATGCATTTTTATAGCACTGATCGCTGTATAAATGACAATGGTCCCAAAAATGTGTCAAAATTGTCCGATGTGTCCGCCATATAGTCGCAGTCCCGATAAAAATTGCAGATCGCCGCCATTACTAGTAAAAAAAAATAATAATAATAAAAATGCCATAAAACTATCCCTTATTTTTTAGACGCTTTAACTTTTGCACAAACTAATCAATATACGCTTATTGCGGGGTTTTTTACCAAAAATATGTAGAAGAATACATATCGGCCTAAACTGAGGAAAAAAATTGTTTTTTATATATTTTTTGGAGATATTTATTATAGTAAAAAGTAAAAAATAATGCGTTTTTTTTAAAAATTGACGCTCTTTTTTTGTTTATAGCGCACAAAATAAAAACCGCAGAGGTGATCAAATACCACCAAAAGAAAGCTCTATTTGTGGGAAAAAAAGGACGTCAATTTTATTTGAATGCAATGTCGCACGACCGCGCAATTGTCAGTTAAAGTGACGCAGTGCCGAATCACAAAAAGTGCTCTGGTCAGGAAGGGGGTAAAAGGAAGGGGGTGAAGCGGTTAAACAATTAAATAATTTTTTATTTTTTTTTTAATTATTCATTTATTTTATTTAACTATGAAAAATGTGACAACACTAGGCGTGTGACAGGTCCTCTTTATGGAGATATCTGGGATCAATAAGACCCCGAATCTCTCCTCTGCACTTAAAAGCATTCAAAACACCAAGATGGTGTTTTTTGAATGTTTTTGATTTTCTGAAGATGGCGCTGATGACATCCGGGTAAACCGGAGGTGATGTCAGGTTACTATAGCAGAGTCTTGTTCAAAGCCGATCCCGGCTTTCTTCGGGTGTCCAACCAGCCGTCGGACGCACCGGCTGGTAGCTCCGGTTTACCGGTGGGACGGGAGAGAGCCCAGGGCAGGAGCGGGGTTGTCCCCTTCCTCTGCTTGTAATGCCAATCGGAGCAGCTAGTTAGTCGCTCCAATTGCTATCACCAGAGAGCAAACCACCGGCTCTAGAAAACCGTATCGGGCTGATGCCCTCAGCTGCATATCATCCCGGTACAACCACTTGAAGAACGGTGACGTACCAGGTACGTGACTGATTGACAAGTGGCTAGAGTTAGCACATTTCTTACCAGTCCAAATAAGCTATAACTTACAAAGCCATCCACAACCTGGCCCCTAGCTACATCTCTACCCTAGTCACAAAATACCAACCTAATCGTTCTCTTCGCTCCTCCCAAGACCTCCTGCTCTCAAACTCCCCTGCCACCTCATCCCATGCTCGCCTTCAGGACTTCTCCAGAGCTTCCCCCATCCTCTGGAATGCTCTACCCCAATCCGTCCGATTTTCTCCTACTTTATCCACTTTCAGACGATCCCTGAAAACTCATCTCTTCAGAGAAGCATATCTGGCCCCCACCTAACAACCGGAGGTGATGTCAGGTTACCATAGCAGAGTCCTGTTCAAAGCCGATCCCGGCTTTCTTCGGGTGTCCAACATTTATCTTCTCAATCAGCACATCACCCACAGTTATTACCTCTTGTATCTCTTGACCTTCCCTCTTAGATTGTAAGCTCTAAGGAGCAGGGCCCTCTGATTCCTCCTGTATCAAATTGTATTGTATTTGTACTGTCTACCCTCAAGTTGTAAAGCGCTACGTAAACTGTTGGCGCTATATAAATCCTGTATAATATTAATAATAATAATAAGCCTCCATCTTATATATCTTATTTTTATAAATATACACATTTATGCTTACATTTCTTTTAAGCACTTCTCTATATAGCATTGATGGGTTTCTGGAGAACGTCATCCAGGCTGCCGTAGAGCAGAGCCAAGTTTGGCTTCCAGTATGTTTGGGAATTGTGTGAAGAACAGAGGAAGCCCAAGCAGGCGCTGGGAATACATACATCTGTTCATATATTGTGCTTTGCTGGAACAGAACCCAGGACCTCACCATGGAAAAGCAAAAACACTGATGCGGGCAAGTGCAACAAATACTGTATACGGATAGTTGAGGTCGATCCAGGTTAGAAAAGAATGTTTGTCAAAACATTAACGTTTTTTTTCTAAACTTGACTTTTTTATTGTTTAGTAACTGGTTTTACAACACAAAAAACACACATCCTCATTGCACCCTTGAAGGCGTCCAGTTGTTACAGTTAGAAGTATCTCCAATGAATGAAGCTCAAGGCTTCCTTAACCTCTTTGCGCCTAAGGATAGAACAAATCCTAACGCCTAAGCACAATTTTGCAACTTTGACATTAGTGTTAGTAAAACCGTACATATCATCACAACTACTTTGTGCATCCATGTGGATTATACTGCGTTTTTTTTTTTAAGGACAAATTTGGTGGTAAATGTGTCAGGGTTGGGCTCAGCCCTTCCTTCTCTGAGCTGGCCGCTCAGTTGTCGGCTAATTTCCAGCTCTTATCTCTCCACAGTTACTCAGCTGTTGATGATATTCTGCTCGTCAGTCCTGCCTACTTAAGCTGTCCAGCCCAGAGGAGCTCTGCCTTCGCCTTGGTCACATCACAAGAAACTATCTCCTGCGTTCCTGTTTAAAGACTGGCTTTGCCGACATCCCTTCTGGCTCCGGATCCTGCTTGCTGTTCCACTACTTGGATCCCTGACTTCTGGCTTGGCTGACTATCCGTTCCGGTTATTGAACTTTGGCTATGTTTTGACTACGTTTGTTCTTTTGACTTAAAATAGAAAAAAAAAAAAATCATTTTTTTTAAATTTAGCTGTATATTTCTTGCTACTACCATAACCTACCACCAAACAGCAACCTAAATTCAATTCTACTGCTCCAGACAATCGCAGGGATAGCACATATATGTATGCTAATTGTTGTTTGTCCCCGTAGTAAACACTAGTGCGCATTTTGGGCTTTTTTTATCCTACCTAAAACTCACTGACACCGATACTAATTGAAAAAAAATCCTGTCCAAAAAAAAAAATCTGACCTTGACCTTTGGCCCAAACATTAACCCTGGCACTGACGTAGATCAAACTGTAGATCTACTGTAGGTATTTTTTATTATTATTATCATAATTTTTTTATGTTTTACACACACTTTTTTTTCTGCAAGATGAGAGAAAGATATGATGCATCTCTCACCTCCATTCACATAGAGAAAAAACATTTGGGCGGGCTTCACAGTGACTGATCACTATGATCAATCATAGCCAATCAGAGGCTATAACAGCGATCAGGTCATTAGTACGGGTAGGGCTTTTTTTCAGCTGGAACTTGGTGGAAACTCAGTTTCACCACCCCCAGCTCAGGCCTTCTGCTCCCTGCACACCACTATCGCTGTGTGACAGCTTGGCTCCCTCAGATCTGATCTCTTGAGTGGCTCCCACTGAGTGCAGGATGGAGAGAAGAGGGATGCAGGCGCCCGGGGTGTGTGCAGGGCATGGGTGAGTTCCTGCACCTATTATCTGAGAAAAAAAAGCTGTGAGTACGGGGCCTGGGGCTCCTGCTGAGACCCCGATCTCTGTGCTGGGAGTGCTGTGCAGGGAGATATGCAAAAATGCGGCCCCACGGAAAAAAGCCCAGTCCAGTGAGGGCCGCATATTTGCTTTTTAAATGTTTTATTGTCTCCACCGCCAGTTCTTGGCATGAACCTAGTGTTTAACATCCATTTCCACTTTACCGGCGTTCCACCCAGTAATCTGCTCCTTGTCACGCTCATTTTCCCTATATCTGCGTTCCAGCAGAGACTCATCTCCATCGGCATGAAGAAGGAGCTCAGATGGTCTTAAACGCATCCAGCCTAATAGACGTCACTTCGGGCCCGCGCAGGTCATGTGGCTTCGGGCACACTTCTGGTGACGTCATCTACAAATCCAGCGTTCCATGCTGGTATACTCCAACACAGCCATCTCTTCTGGTTTCTGATCACGCGATTTCCCTCTGCTGGACAGTCGGGATTTCAGGGCTGGGCTCAGCCCTTCCTTCTCAAAAGCTGGCCGCTCAGCTGTCAGCTAATTGCCAGCTCCTATCTCTCCACAGTTACTCAGCTGTTGATGATATCCTGCTCGTCAGTCCTGCCTACTTAAGCCGTCCAGTCCAGAGGATCTCTGCTTTCGCCTTGGTCAACATCACAGAGACATTCGCCTGCGTTCCTGTTTAGAGACTTGCTTTGCTGACATCCCTTCTGGCTCCAGATCCTGCTTGCTGTTCCACTACATTGATCCCTGACTTCTGGCTTGGCTGACTATCCGTTCCAGTTACTGAACTTTGCCTATGTTTTTTCTACGTTTATTCTTTTTACTTTATTATCAAACAAGTGTGATTTAACTGTACTTCTGTCTCAGTCTGATTTCATGGTTTCTGACACGGGATCAACAAACACCTACCGCGGACCTGATCATCCAAGGACTACCCCCCCAGCTGGACTCTTTCACACACGATGAGTTTTTAACTTCTATCTCTAGTAAGTGTTTTTAATCCTTAGTCTTAATGCTGCTGCACTTACAGGCGCCTTCTTTTTTTTATCCTGCTGAAAAAAAGCATTGCTGTTACATGTTAAAAATTATTTATGAAAGATCCAGAGAGGAGTATGTAGGGCATGCGGAAGATGAGGCATTCGTTCCATTTTGAATACATTTTATGTGATATTCAAATAATGCTAAACTTTTACCAAAAGTTGCACTTCTCCTAACACCTCATACCTAACATTAACCACTTAAGGACCAGCCTCGTTTTGGATTTTAGGTGTTTACATGTTTAAAACAGGTTTTTTTGCTAGAAAATTACTTAGAACCCCCAAACATTATATATTGTTTTTTTTCTAACACCCTAGAGAATAAAATGGTGGTCATTGAAATACTTTTTTTTTTTGCACCGTATTTGCGCAGCGGTCTTAAAAGCGTACTTTTTTGGGAAAAAATTCACTTTTTTGAATAAAAAAATAAGACAGCAGTAAAGTTAGCCCAATTTTTTTTTTATATTGTGAAATATAATGTTACGCCAAGTAAATTCATACCCAACATGTCACGCTTCAAAATTGCACCCACTCGTGGAATGGCGTCAAACTTTTACCCTTAAAAATCTCCATAGGCGACGTTAAAAAAATTCTACAGGTTGCATGTTTTGCGCTACAGAGGAAGTCTAGGGCTAGAATTATTGCTCTCGCTCTACCGGTCGCGGCGATACCTCATATGTGTGGTTTGACCACCGTTTTCATATGCGGGCGCTACTCACGTATGCGTTCGCTTCTGCTCGCGAGCTCGTCAGAACAGGGCGCTTTAAAAAAATTTTTTTATTTTCTTATTCGTTTTACTTTATTATATTTGTTAATGCACTGTTTAAAAAAAAAAAATTGGATCACTTTTATTCCTATTACAAGGAATGTAAACATCCCTTGTAATAGAAAAAAGCATGACAGGTCCTCTTAAATATGAGATCTGGGGTCAAAAAGTCCTCACATCTCATACTTGGACTAAAATGCAAAAAAATAAATAAATAAATTTAAAAAAAAAATTATGCCGTTTAGACATATGGGCGGAGCTGACGTCATGACGTCGCTTCCGCCCTCCTATGGTATGGAGACAGGTGGGGGCCATCTTAGCCTCACTCGTCTCCATACCTCAGCAGTGAGAGGTCCCGTTCTCCTCCGCCGCTACCGACGGCTCCGGTAAGCGGCGGGAGGGGGGGTGGCACCTCTCCCGCCGCCGATAACGATGATCTCGTGGTGAACCCGTTGCAGAGACCACCATTATCGTACACAGAACCGGCTCCTGTAAAGATGGATACCTCGGTTGTGGCAGCAGCTGCTGCCGTTACCGAGATGTCCATCTTCAAAATGCCGACATATATGTACAGGAGCCGGTCGGTAAGTGGTTAAAGAGCAAAAGTACCCCTATGAACCTGGCATACACCCCTTGCACTACTTGTAACCTTAGATAAGAAACTTTGGCTTAGAACATCTGCTTACCATTTAATATTTTTACAAAAATATTAGTCTTAATGTCATCATCATCAAAATACCTGAAGGAAAAACTGTTCTTATTACCAACGGTGACCAGACCCTCTAATATTCTGCAGGATGGGGGGATAAAATGGAAGCACGTGGTGGCCATTGGTAATGTACATATTATTTTGCTGCAAGAATACCAGCTAATTTAATCCCCCAAATGAACTCATGGATTAGTTTTGTATTTTTAATAAACAAGTTTCTCCGCTCATTATGATTTCATTTTCCTGGCGCCGAAGCCCAATATTTTCTTTTTATGAGCAGCTCTTTGATTACAATGTTCTTAACCTGAGATGAAATGTAAACTACTCATCATGAATTCGCACAAAAAAAAAAAAACGAAAGGCGATAAATTAGAGCTATTTAGTTTAGAATGCAGAAGACGACGGTTCCCCTGATGAACCCAATATCCTCCCGGGAACGCGGTGTAACTTTTAGTCCATATAAAACTAATGAAACAGATGAAACCTAATTATCTAGTTTTCATAACAACACGAAAAGTCTCAGCGCTGTGCCCTTCTCTTTTTTTTTAAGTTCACCTTACATCGGAGCCGGCGTATTAAATAATAACTTATAGAAGAGGAGCCGGTTCACCTTGAGATGTCTGCGTTGTTGGAAGGATTGGTTCCCTCGGGGAGGAGGAGGAGGGGGGGGAAGTCAGGTGACGTAACTGCTCCCTAAAGTCACATTCTAATTGTGGGATCTATAAAAGTACAGAATTTAGGAATATCATTAAGTGGAGCAATGTAGTGTGAGGAGAAGAGTATGCAAATAAAACCAGGAGGCTTTAACAAGGCTGCTCTGGAGAAGTCAATTATCTGGTATCACATGTGCCCGAGGAGGTGGAAGAGGAAAGCGATGAGTAAAAAAAAGAAGCTCAACGTGTTCCAACCGCAACTCGTTTTCTTCTTGGATCTAGCACCTTTTCTTCATAGAGCAGCTGGCAAGCATCCTCAGCTGAAGTTTGATATACGTTGTTTGGTGTTATTATACAGAAGACCTCGTACCATAAATTCCAGATGACATTTAGCGATGTTACTTCACGTTTTAATAAGCGTTGCTTGTGCATGACGTGCCATAAAATACCCTTTACTGGTGATTAGAATGCCATTAATTCAACTCATACATCAACGTACTCTACAACAGCTCATAGTCGCAGGATCTAAGGGTGTGCAGTATTATGTAACTCAGAGAAAACAGTTACATAGTCTGGTTGGAAAAAGACGCAAGTCCATCCAGTTCCACCAATATAAGGGAAAAAATAAATAAATCATACTATCCTATACAGTGGGGACGGAAAGTATTCAGAGCCCCTTAAATTTTTCACTCTTTGTTATATTGCAGCCATTTGCTAAAATCATTTGAGTTAATTTTTTTTCCTCATTAATGTACACACAGCGCCCCATATTGTACACACAGTACCCCATATTGTACACACAGCCCCCCATATTGTACACACAGCCCCCCATATTGTACACACAGCCCCCCATATTGTACACACAGCACCCCATATTGTACACACAGCACCCCATATTGTACACACAACACCCCATATTGTACACACAGCACCCCATATTTTACACACAGCACCCCATATTGACAGAAAAACACAGAATTGTTGACATTTTTGCAGATTTATTAAAAAAGAAAAACTGAAATATCACATGGTCCTAAGTATTCAGACCCTTTGCTCAGTATTTAGTAGAAGCCCCTTTTGATGAGTCTTTTTGGGAAAGATGCAACAAGTTTTTCACACCTGGATTTGGGGATCCTCTGCCATTCCTCCTTGCAGATCCTCTCCAGTTCTGTCAGGGGGGATGGTAAACGTTGGTGGACGGCCATTTTTAGGTCTCTCCAGAGATGCTCAATTGGGTTTAAGTCAGGGCTCTGGCTGGGCCATTCAAGAACAGTCACAGAGTTGTTGTGAAGCCACTCCTTCGTTATTTTAGCTGTGTGCTTAGGGTCATTGTCTTGTTGGAAGGTAAACCTTCGGCCCAGTCTGAGGTCCTGAGCACTCCGGAGAAGGTTTTCGTCCAGGATATCCCTGTACTTGGCCGCATTCATCTTTCCCTCGATTGCAACCAGTCGTCCTGTCCCTGCAGCTGAAAAACACCCCCACAGCATGATGCTGCCACCACCATGCTTCACTGTTGGGACTGTATTGGACAGGTGATGAGCAGTGCCTGGTTTTCTCCACACATACCGCTTAGAATTAAGGCCAAAAAGTTCTATCTTGGTCTCATCAGACCAGAGAATCTTATTTCTCACCATCTTGAGTCCTTCAGGTGTTTTTTTAGCAAACTTTCATGTGTCTTGCATGTGTCTTGCACTGAGAAGAGGCTTCCGTCGGGCCACTCTGCCATAACGCCCCAACTGGTGGAGGCTGACTTTCTACAACTTTCTCCCATCTCCCGACTGCATCTCTGGAGCTCAGACACAGTGATCTTTGGGTTCTTCTTTACCTCTCTCACCAAGGCTCTTCTCTCCCCGGTTTCTGGTCGTCCCAAATGTCTTCCATTTAAGGATTATGGAGGCCACTGTGCTCTTAGGAACCTTAATTGCAGCAGAAACTTTTTTGTAACCTTGGCCAGATCTGTGCCTTACCACTATTCTGTCTCTGAGCTCTCCTTTGACCTCATGATTCTCATTTGCTCTGACATGCACTGTAAGCTGTAAGGTCTTATATAGACAGGTGTGTGGCTTTCCTAATCAAGTCCAATCAGTATAATCAAACACAGCTGGACTCAAATGAAGGTGTAGAACCATCTCAAGGATGATCAGAAGAAATGGACAGCACCTGAGTTAAATATATGAGTGTCACAGCAAAGGGTCTGAATACTTAGGACCATGTTATATTTCAGTTTTTCTTTTTTAATAAATCTGCAAAAATGTCAACAATTCTGTGTTTTTCTGTCAATATGGGGTGCTGTGTGTACAATATGGGGTGCTGTGTGTACAATATGGGGTGCTGTGTGTACAATAATGAGGAAAAAATGAACTTAAATGATTTTAGCAAATGGCTGCAATATAACACAAAGTGAAAATTTAAGGGGGGTCTGAATACTTTCCGTCCCCACTGTATATACAATCCTATACCCACAGTTGATCGAAAGGAGGGCAAAAAACACGGAGGTTGAACTAGATGGCCTCGTGTATCCAATTTGAACTAGATGGTTTTGTGTCTTTTTTCAACCAGATTATGCAACTATGTAACAGTGACCTTTTTTGTCTGTATCTGAGCTTAACCACTTCAATGCCGGGCACTTTCGCACCTTCCTGCCCAGGCCAATTTTCAGCTTTCAGCGCTGTCGCTTGTTAAATGACAATTGCGCGGTCATGCTACACTGTACCCAAACCAAATTTTTATCATTTTGTTCCCACAAATAGAGATTTCTTTTGGAAGTATTTGATCATCTCTGCGGTTTTTATTTTTTTTGCTAAACGACCTAAAATTTTGAAAAAAAAAAAAAAGTTTTTCTTTGTTTTTGTTCTAAAATGTTGTAAATAAGTAAGTTTTCTCCTTCACTGATGGGCTGATAAGCTGCACTGATGGGCACTGATAAGGCAGCACCAATGAGGTGGTACTGATGAGGTGGCACTGATGGGCACTGATATGCGGCACTGATGGGCGACACTGATGGGCACTGATGGCTGGCACTGATAGATTTAACTGATAGGCATCACTGGTGGCACTGGCAGGCATTTTACTTTGGCACTGATTGTCAGCTGCTTGGGCACTGATTGGCATTTTTTCTGGTGGTCTAGGATGGCATAACTGGTGGTCCAGTGTGGTGGCCATACCTGGTGGTAGTGGCAGCATCCTGGTGGTCCTGGGCCGGCATCCGAGGGGGGGCTGCGCTGATAAACAATCAGCACAGACCCCCCTATCAGGAGAGCAGCCGATCGGCTCTCCTCCACTCACGTCTGTCAGATTGGACACAGCTGATCACGTGGTAAAGAGTCTCTGTCAGAGGCTCTTTACCTAGATCAGAGTTGCGGTGTGTCAGACTGACACACAGCAACAACGATCGCCGCGAAGCAGCTTGATATCCTGGTGACATCATCAGGATATCGCAACCACTTTGCCGACATCATATTGCTATATGGTGGGCAGCAAGTGGTTAAAGTAGTTGTAAAGCCTAAACAAATTTTACCTTAATCATGCATTCCTTGCATCAAGATAAAAAAACGTTTAGTAGGTGTCAGCATTCCCCCTCACCTGCCCTTTTACTTACCTGAGCCCTCATTTGATCCAGCGCCGTGCACGTCTGTAGCTCTTCCCTCCCCTCACTCCCGGGTCTCACTGGTTTTGCTGGGGCACCGGGAGCAATTGGCTTCCACTGCTCTCAATCAAAGCAGCCATGACGAGTGAGTATGGGGCGGGGCAGAGTCCCACTGTCTGTGTCAATGGACGCACCAGCGGGGATTGGGTGCGAGCATGCAGGAGTGCCCCCCCATGGGAAGAGGCTTGCCAATGGGGCACTGGACAGAGGGGAGGGGCCAGGAGCACCGGCAGGGTCCCTTAAAAGAGGAGGTTGGTGGCCGCTCTGTGCAATTCCATTGCACAGAGCAAGTATGTATAGACAGGTCTGTTTAAAAAAAAAAAAGTTACCTTTACAATCACTTTAAAGTGTTACTAAACCCTCGTTTTTTTGTTTTTTTTACATTTAAATAACAAACATGTTATACTTGCCTGCTCTGTGTAATGGTTTTGCTTAGAGCAGTCCGGATCCTCCTCTTCTCGGGTCCTTTGCTTGGCACTCCTGGCTCCTCCCTCCTGCCGGGTGCCCCCAGAGCAAGCAGCCTGCCCTGGGAGCACCCAAGCAGGCACACTCTCGAGCCGTGGCTCTGTGTGTCCACTCTCGAGCCGCATGTCCTGATTTTCACTGGCTGTGATTGACAGCAGCGGGAACCAATGGCTCCCGCTGCTGCCAAAAGCCAATAAGGACTGCGGGTTCCCGGGGAGCCGAGGCTCTCTTGGACATCGCTGGATTGAGATGAGACTCAGGTAAGTATTATGGGGGCTGGGGGGGGGGGGCATAAAGGTAAAAAAAACTTGTGCCTTTACAACCACTTTAACCACTTGACTACCATGGCAAGTTTTTCTTTTTTTTTTTCTGTACCCAAATAAAATTTATTCAATTGTTTTTTTTTTGGAGTGTGGGACTACAGATGCCCAATTGCAATTTTATTAGAAAGTGGATATCAAGCTCCCAGCTGCAGCAGCTGTGAGGTTGATTTAACCATTTCTCTACCGTGCCATTTATAAACATACCTTGGTATACAAGTGGTTAAAGTGTTATAAATTAAAGTCCCTATCATTTTCATGTACTTCTTCCACCTGAATTATCTAGTTGATCCTGCCAGTCAACCTTCTTCCTTGTTCTAAAATGACCACAAAAGGCACAGAAATTGATCTCTGTTAGGTGGTCAGTTTTTATTCTTTGGCTGGCCATTCAGAGAAACAGGACACTGTGCAAACACATAACATGTCTGTATTGGGTAGTTTGTTTGGCCACCCCCCCCCCCAACTAATCCCAGCCTGCCTCTTAAAGACACCCCCTTCCAATCACAGTCTGGCTCTTGAACACACCCCCTCCCAATCACAGCCTGGCTCTTGAACGCACTCCCTCCCAATCACAGCCTGGCTCATGAACACACCCCCTCCCAATCACAGCCTGGCTCTTGAACACACCCCCTCCCAATCACAACCTGGCTCTTCCTCCCAATCACAGCCTGGCTCATAAACACACCCCCTCCCAATCACAGCCTGGCTCTTGAACACACCCCCTCCCAATCACAGCCTGCCTCTTGAACACACCCCCTCCCAATCAGAGCCTGCCTCTTGAACACACCCCCTCCCAATCACAGCCTGGCTCTTGAACACACCCCCTCCCAATCACAGCCTGGCTCTTGAACACACCCCCTCCCAATCACAGCCTGCCTCTTGAACACACTCCCTCCCAGTCACTAGATATGTGCAATTCGTTTCGGCCCAAATTCGTTTTTTAAAGAATCTCAACAAATTTGTTCAATTTTTCTGAATATTTGTAAATTTAAATATTAGAAAATTTGTAAATTCGAAAATCCTGAAATTTGAAAAACAGAAAATTCGAAAATCTGAAATAATAACTAATAATAATGTAACTATTACTAACTATTAAATTATAGGTATTGGAATTTCCTTTCAAATTTGTCTGTTAGTGAACGTAACGAATACGAATTTATGGGAAGTTACGAATTCTGAAAATCTGAAATAACGAATGCCGCATCTAAACTAATGGAACGGAATGAATTAATAATAATAAATAATAATAATGATAACACATTTTTTATTATTATTATTAATATTATTTAATAATAATTAGTTCCGTTCCATTTGTTTAGATGCGGCATTTGTTATTTCAGACAATTCGTAACTTCGGATAAATTTGAATTCGTTACGTTCACTAACAGACAAATTTGAAAGGAAATTCCAATAATTCCAATAACCTATAATTTTATAGTTAGTTATTATTAGTTATTTATTATTTAGAATTTTTGGATTATCATTCTTTGGAATTTTCGTTTGTTATTTTCAGATTTTCGGATTTTCGAATTGCGATCATAAAGAACGACCCGAAAAACAAACACATTTTTCGGCAGTGCACATGTCTACCAGTCACAGACTGTTTCTGGCACACACTCCTCCAAATCACAGCCTGCCTCTGGTACACACCCATTCCAATCACATCCTGCCTCTGGTACACACCATTCCCAATCACAGCCTGCCTCTGGTACACACCCATTCCAATCACATCCTGCCTCTGGTACACACCATTCCCAATCACAGCCTGCCTCTGGCACACACTGCTCCCAATCACTGCCTACCTCTGGCACACACTCCTCCCAATCACCGCCTGCTTCTGGCACACACCCCTCCCAATCACAGCCTGCCTCTGGTACACACCCCTCCCAATCAAAGCCTGCCTCTGGTACACACCCCTCCCAATCAAAGCCTGCCTCTGGCACACACTCCTCCCAATCACTGCCTACCTCTGGCACACACTCCTCCCAATCACCGCCTGCTTCTGGCACACACCCCTCCCGATCACAGCCTGCCTCTTAAATAAAAACCCTCCAAATCACAGCCTGCCTCTTGAGACCCCCCCCCCCCCCCAATCACAGCCTGCCTCTTGAAACCCCCCTCCCAATCACAGCCTGCCTCTTGAACCCCCCCCCAATCACAGCCTGCCTCTTTAAACCCCCCCCCATCACAGCCTGCCTCTTTAAACCCCCACCAATCACAGCCTGGCTCTTGAACACACCCCCTGCAAAAGCACAGCTTGACAATTGCCTCAGGCTGAACAAACTATGAGTACAGGTAGGTGGTGTGTCTGCACAGTGTCCTGTAACCCCACCCCCTATCAGGAAAAAAGATGCATGGTCACATGCATGGTTAACATTTTAACCTTGTAGAAAAAGGTAAGAAAGATCATTTCTCAAACTAATGCCGCGTACACACGATCGGAATTTCGGCCCGGAAAAGACCGATGAGAGTTTTTTGTCAGGAAAATACGACCGTGTGTACGCTCCATCGGACTTTTGCTGACCGAATTCCAGCCAGCATAAGATTGAGAGCATGCTCTCAATTTATCGATCGCCAAAAGTTCCTATCCGAAAATGCGATCGTCTGTGGCAATTCCGACGAGTAAAATTCCTACACAGTTCGACGCATGCTCGGAAGCATTGAACGTCACTTTCTTGGCTCGTCATAGTGTTGTACGTCACCGCGTTCTTGATGGTCGTAAGTTCCGCGAACTTTTGCGTGACCGTGTGTATGCAAGGCAAGCTTGAGCTGGATCCCTTTGGAAAAGCCGTCATATCTCTTTCCGACGAGAAGTCCGATCGTGTGTACGCGGCATAAGAAAAAGCAGTCACAGTGCCAGCACAGTTATAACTGGATTAGGTAATGTCTATAACATTGGATGTTCACAACTACTCTAAATTTTAAATAAGGGAAGGGATTTAATTTATATATATATGAACATTAACAATGAACTTCTATTTCTTCCTACCTTTTGTTCCGTTAAATATACCTTTGTAAAGAATTGTGTTATATTGTTTAAATAAGTGCAAATAAATACCCATGGATCCTGCCAGAAATTAGGAGCAAGCGGTAAAAAGTAGTTGCAGGTTGGGATCAAGCGGAATTGTAGTCGAGGAACAAGCCAAAAGGTCAGTAAGGACTGGTAGTGAATATACGGACGGCAGCAGGAGAGCGACAAGAGCGAGATATTGGCTAGAGAGAGCACAATAATCTGGCAAACAGGAAGTGCAGAGACATGGCTTAAATAGGAAGTTCATGGGAGGAGCAAAAAGTTCAAGGTTACCTATGGGGCCTTTCAGAAAGGTGTGTCTATGTAATGACAGATCATGTGACACTTAGATTGTACACAGGTGGACATCATTTCACTAATTACCGTATATACTCGAGTATAAGTCGTTCCGAGTATAAGTCGAGGCCCTAATCTACCACAAAAAAAATGGGAAAAACTTAGTGACCCGAGTATAAGACGAGGGTGAGAAATGCACAGCTACTGTAAGTGGAAAAGAGGGTCAACAATGCCCATTTGCAGCCTCACTGTGCCCATTTGCAGCCTCACTGTGCCCATTTGCAGCCATAGGTCCCCCGAACTTCAAACTCGGTAGTTAAGGGTTCCTATAGCTGCAGCCAAAATTTGGGGTCTCTGAACCCAAATGGTCCCGAAATGACATTGCTGCAGATGGACACAGTTGACCGACTTTGGGGCCCCGTATCTCGAGGGCCACTTAGTGCTAGGAACCCCAAGTTTTGTGAGCAAACTCAGTGGAACTAGCACCATAAAATATCCAAAGCTGGAGTTTCTAGCACCAAGTTTCCCCGAGATACAGGGCCCCAAAAATCGGTTCAGAAAATGTCAAGCACTTTTCTGCAGCAGAGAATGACATTTTCCGAACCGGCTTTGGGGCCCCGTATCTCGGGGCCACTTGGTCCTAGGAACCCCAGCCCGGATATGTTGTGGTACCAGTTTGACTGGGTTTGCACACCAAATTTGGGGTTCCTAGCACAAAGTGGCCCTGAGATACGGAGCCCCAAAGTTGGTTCGGAAAATGAAATTTTTTGCTGCAGAAAAGTGCTTGACTCGAGTATAAGTCGAGGGGGGCACTTTCAACACAAAAAAAATGTGCTGAAAAACTCGACTTATACTCGAGTATATACGGTATGTGACTTCTGAAGGTAATTGGTTGCACCAGAGCTTTTTATGGGCTTCATAACAAAGGGGGTGAATACATACGCACATGCCAATTATCAGTTTTTTTTTTTTATTTCTGAAAAATTGTTTTATGTATATATTTTTCTAATTTTACTTCACCAACTTAGACTTTTGTGTTCTGATCCATCACATATAATTCAGATTAAAAAAAAAACATTGAACCAAATGCTGTAATGTAACAAAATAAGTAAAAAGCCAAGGGGAGTGAATACTTTTGCAAGGCACTGTGTATATATATATATATATATATATATATATATATATATATATATATATATATATATATATATATATATATATATATATATATAGCAGGGATGTTCTGTCTATGTTTTTTATTGCCCTGACATACATTTTAATAAAGCTACAAGCATTTAGTGATAGGACATCGATCAAATCTAGGCAAGTGGTGAGCCAATTTAATAAAACGTTATCAATGGTGATACTTTAATAAATGACACAATAAAGCCCACTGCGACCCATCAATATAAACAATTACAAATAATATGACTGTGATCTTTATTGTTACAAATGATGAAGCTCTAACACAAAAATCATTACAAACCATAGGGCTTCTAATGAAAACACTTGAGAACAAGTAGCGTTATTTAATGGGAACGATCACATGCGCGGGGCTAACTGCACAACGGACACGGAAGCATTAATAATAGTAAGCGGTACTTAAGAGTCATTAGACTAATTGCCACTCCCCCCGGGCAGTACCTATGGGGGAGTCACACCAGAGCTTTTCATGTTCTTATATCTGGAAGTCGCAAGGTTCCTGTTGAGAAAACGGTGAGAACGCGAAGTGGTGGGGCTCATCGGAATCCCTGCCATGAGACGATCTCATGTGACCCCCAACTTGAAAAAGGAAGAATTACTCCTAAGAGGTCCCACTGAGGGATTATGGGTTGGATTTATGTGGATGACCAGTGAGAAAGGTATCTTTTTCCACCCCATAATTTTCAATTCAAGTTTTCAATAATAAAAAACCAAAAAGGAATCCCAGGCTGTAGTGAGCAGTAAAGAACGGAGGATGAGAAATCACATAGGGTGTCTATAGACTAATTGTAGATGCTAAGCTCAAAGTACAGTATATGTAAAAACAATTACTAATATCCTACGTTAAAGGCGTTGTCCACTGTTTTTGTTATAACTCATTGTTAGTGTAGTTCTATTCCCTGTGTGGTTTGTTTGTCTTACCTTGTAATGAAGGGCTCACATGTTGTAGTTGCAGTTTGTAATGTCATGTCTGATCGATCCCCCTATTTCCATGTATTCATTCACTTAGCTTGTCTCTGTTTGCTAACGTCCATGTATTCATTCACCTAGCTTGTCCCTATTGGCCAATGTCCATGTATTCATTCACCTAGCTTGTACCTGTTTGCCAACGTCCATGTATTCATTTACCTTGCTTGTCCCTATTTGCCATCGCCCATGTGTTCATTCACCTAGCTTGCCCCGTTCACCAATGTCCCTATGTTCATTCACCTAGCTTGTCCCTATTTGCCAACGTTGATGTGTTCATTCACCTAGCTTGTCCCTGTTTGCCAACGTCCATGTAGTCAATCACCTAGCTTGTCCCCATTTGCCAACGTCCATGTATTTATTCACCTAGCTTGCCCCTATTTGCCATCGTCCATGTATTCATTCACATAGCTTGTCCCTATTTGCCCACATCCATGAATTCATTCACCTAGCATGTCCCTATTTGCCAACATCCATGTATTCATTCACCTAGCTTGTCCCTGTTTGCCAACGTCCATGTAGTCAATCACCTAGCTTGTCCCTATTTGCCACGTCCATATATTCATTCACCTAGCTTGCTTCTATTTGCCAACTTCCATGTATTCAATCACCTAGCTTGCCCCTATTTGCCCACGTCCATGAATTCATTCACCTAGCATGTCCCTATTTGCCAATATCCATGTATTCATTCTCCTAGCTTGTCCCCATTTGCCACGTCCATATATTAATTCACCTAGCTTGTCCCTATTTGCCAATATCCATGTATTCATTCACCTAGCTTGTCCCTATTTGCCAACGTCCATGTATTCATTCACCTAGCATGTCACTATTTGCCAACGTCTATGTATTCATTCACCTAGCTTTCCCCTATCTGCCATCGCTCATTTATTCATTCACCTAGCTTGGCCCTATTCACTAAAGAGGTATACAACATTCTGTTCCAGGTCACGCAGTGTCCAATCCATGGCTCACTATTTCCTGAGTGTTGTATCACACATGTGGGAGTGATAGTGTGATGGAAGACTGCATAGTGATCTCTCTGTTAATTTCTCTTGCCTGTTTGTGTGCGTCAGGTCTTATTACAGTGTAGCTCTCACCTGCAAAGCATAAGAGAGACCCACAGATTGTGGAATATGTTGTTTCTTAACTGGAAGTGTCAGTTCTCACACTACAGACAGAGGTCATGCATCAACCTGTGCAGTGCCATGCCGCATGCATCATTTTTGAACAGAAATTTTCTGACACCTGAAGGTTTACTCTACTGCAGGTTGTGTCTACAGAGAAACAAATGACACAGTGAAACTGCAGAATCAATGTACATCTTATGCATGACACCATGAGACTACTTGACCAATGTACATCCTATGAAGATAAAAACAAAGGTAGGAAGGTTTATAATGCCTTTAAAGTAATTGCAAATGTAACTTCACTGCTCTGCCTCTCCACCTTTTCGGGAGTAAGGGGGAAGAATGCTCCTTACATTGGTGGTCAGTGGGAAGAATGTTCCTTACATTGGTGATCAGTGGGAAGAATGCTCCTTACATTGATGATCAGTGGGAAGAATGTTCCTTACATTGATGATCAGTGGGAAGAATACTTCTTACATTGGTGGTCAGTTGGAAGAATACTCCTTACATTGGTGGTCAGTGGGAAGAATGCTCCTTACATTGGTGGTCAGTGGGAAGAATACTCCTTACATTGGTGGTCAGTGGGAATAATGTTCCTTACATTGGTGATCAGTGGGAAAAATGTTCCTTACATTGGTGATCAGTGAGAAGAATGTTCCTTACATTGGTGATCAGTGGGAAGAATGTCCCTTACATTGGTGATCAGTGGGAAAAATGTTCCTTACATTGGTGATCAGTGGGAAGAATGTTCCTTACATTGGTGATCAGTGGGAAGAATGCTCCTTACATTGGTGATCAGTGGGAAGAATGTTCCTTACATTGGTGATCAGTGAGAAGAATGTCCCTTACATTGGTGATCAGTGGGAAGAATACTCCTTACATTGGTGATCAGTGGGAAGAATGTTCCTTACATTGGTGATCAGTGGGAAGAATGTTCCTTACATTGGTGCTCAGTGGGAAGAATGTCCCTTACATTGGTGATCAGTGGGAAGAATGTTCCTTACATTGGTGATCAGTGAGAAGAATGTTCCTTACATTGGTGATCAGTGGGAAGAATGTTCCTTACATTGGTGATCAGTGGGAAGAATACTCCTTACATTGGTGATCAGTGGGAAGAATGTTCCTTACATTGGTGATCAGTGGGAAGAATGTTCCTTACATTGGTGCTCAGTGGGAAGAATGTCCCTTACATTGGTGATCAGTGGGAAGAATGTTCCTTACATTGGTGATCAGTGAGAAGAATGTTCCTTACATTGGTGGTCAGTGGGAAGAATGTCATTTACATTGGTGATCAGTGAGAAGAATGTTCCTTACATTGGTAGTCAGTGGGAAGAATGTCCCTTACATTGGTGATCAGTGAGAAGAATGTTCCTTACATTGGAGATCAGTGGGAATAATGCTCCTTACATTGGTGATCAGTGGGAAGAATGTCCCTTACATTGGTGATCAGTGGGAAGAATGTCCCTTACATTGGTGATCAGTGGGAAGAATGTCCCTTACATTGGTGATCAGTGAGAAGAATGTTCCTTACATTGGAGGTCAGTGGGAAGAATGCTCCTTACACTGGTGACCAGTGAGAAGAATGCTCCTTACATTGGTGATCAGTGAGAAGAATGTTCCTTACATTGGTGATCAGTGGGAAGAATGTCCCTTACATTGGTGATCAGTGAGAAGAATGTTCCTTACATTGGTGATCAGTGAGAAGAATGATCCTTACATTGGTGATCAGTGAGAAGAATGTTCCTTACATTGGTGATCAGTGGGAAGAATGCTCATTACATTGGTGATCAGTAGGGATGAGCTTCGAGTTCGAGTCGAACTCATGTTCGACTCGAACATTGGCTGTTCGCAAGTTCGCCGAACAGCGAACAATTTGGGGTGTTCGCGGCAAATTCGAATGCCGCGGAACACCCTTTAAAAGTCTATGGGAGAAATCAAAGTGCTAATTTTAAAGGCTAATATGCAAGTTATTGTCATAAAAAGTGTTTGGGGACCTGGGTCCTGCCCCAGGGGACATGGATCAATGCAAAAAAAAGTTTTAAAATGCCAGCATGGATGCGGAGCGGCCCGGAGAAGAAAATGAAGAAGAGAAGAAGAGAAGAAAAGAAGAAGAGAAGAGCGGGAGCCTCCCCCCATGCCATGGGTGCGGAGCGGCCCAAGGAGAAGAAGATAGAAGACGCCGCGGAGGAGTGCTGGACGAGAACGCCAGAGGAAGAACTAGAAGATGAAGCAAGATAGAAGAAAGAAGCATTTAAATAAAGGAATTGTCAAAAACTGTCTCTTGTCATTTTTAACATTTTTGACAGTTTTTTAGTGAAATGGTAGGGGTAAGTACCCCCTTACCATTTCACACAGGGGGGGGGCCGGGATCTGGGGGTCCCCTTGTTAAAGGGGGCTTCCAGATTCCGATAAGCCTCCCGCCCGCAGACCCCCACAACCACCGGCCAGGGTTGTGGGGATGAGGCCCTTGTCCTCATCAACAAGGGGACAAGGTGTTTTGGGGGGCTACCCCAAAGCACCCTCCCAATGTTGAGGGCATGTGGCCTGGTACAGTTCAGGAGGGGGGCCGCACTCTCGTCCCCCCCTCTTTTCCTGCGGCCTGACAGGTTGCTTGCTCGGATAAGGGTCTGGTATGGATTTTTGGGGGGACCCCACGCCGTTTTTTGTTTTTTTGGCGCGGGGTTCCCCTTAAAATCCATACCAGACCTGAAGGGTCTGGTATGGAATTTAAGGGGAACCCCACGTCATTTTTTTTTTAAATTTTGGCCGGGGTTCCCCTTAATATCCATACCAGACCTGAAGGGCCTGGTATGGAATTTAGGGGGACTCCCACGTCATTTTTTTTTTTTAATTTTGGTTCGGGGTTCCCCTTTGGGAAATTCCCATGCCGTTTTTATCAATGAACTTCTATGTGTATTGTCGGCAATGCAATAGCCGCGGGTAGTTTTAAATTAGTTTTTTCCTTCCAAATGTCATTTTGCTGTCAGACTTTTCTAAACACAGGAAACATGCGCCCCTTTACAGGCATACTATAGACACCCCCCAGGTACGAAATTTAAAGGGATATTACACTTTTATTTTTTGTCTTTAAGCATTATTAAAATCACTGCTCCTGAAAAAATGGCCGTTTTTAAAACTTTTTTTTGCATTGATCCATGTCCCCTGGGGCAGGACCCGGGTCCCCAAACACTTTTTATGACAATAACTTGCATATTAGCCTTTAAAATTAGCACTTTTGATTATTCATGTTCGTGTCCCATAGACTTTAACAGTGTTGGCGTGTTCGAACGAACTTTTTTCCTGTTCGCATGTTCTGGTGCGAACCGAACAGGGGGGTGTTCGGCTCATCCCTAGTGATCAGTGAGAAGAATGTCCCTTACATTGGTGATCAGTGAGAAGAATGTCCCTTACATTGGTGATCAGTGAGAAGAATGTTCCTTACATTGGTGATCAGTGAGAAGAATGTCCCTTACATTGGTGATCAGTGAGAAGAATGTCCCTTACATTGGTGATCAGTGGGAAGAATGTTCCTTACATTGGTGATCAGTGGGAAGAATGTCCCTTACATTGGTGATCAGTGAGAAGAATGTCCCTTACATTGGTGATCAGTGAGAAGAATGTTCCTTACATTGGTGATCAGTGAGAAGAATGTCCCTTACATTGGTGATCAGTGAGAAGAATGTCCCTTACATTGGTGATCAGTGGGAAGAATGTCCCTTACATTGGTGATCAGTGAGAAGAATGTCCCTTACATTGGTGATCAGTGGGAAGAATGTTCCTTACATTGGTGATCAGTGAGAAGAATGTTCCTTACATTGGTGATCAGTGGGAAGAATGTTCCTTACATTGGTGATCAGTGGGAAGAATGTTCCTTACATTGGTGATCAGTGAGAAGAATGTCCCTTACATTGGTGATCAGTGAGAAGAATGTCCCTTACATTGGTGATCAGTGTGAAGAATGTTCCTTACATTGGTGATCAGTGGGAAGAATGTTCCTTACATTGGAGATCAGTGAGAAGAATGTCCCTTACATTGGTGATCAGTGAGAAGAATGTTCCTTACATTGGTGATCAGTGAGAAGAATGCTCCTTACATTGGTGATCAGTGGGAAGAATGTCCCTTACATTGGTGATCAGTGGGAAGAATGTTCCTTACATTGGTGATCAGTGGGAAGAATGCTCATTACATTGGTGTTTTTTTGTGTTCGGCTAAGTGAACAGAATATTATACTGTGTCCTAGATTTGTATTCCATTTGGGTGGAGTTCAGTTCTACAAACTGTCTGCATTCTCACATATGGAGTAGACCCAGCGAAGTGTCGAGGTGTTTTATAACATGAATAAATGAGAAGCGGTTTACCAAGCTGAAAGATAAGATAAAACTGTAACAAAGCCAGCCATAAAGTCTCAGAAAATTAGCTTCTACAGGCGGCTGTAAACTAAACTTGTAGTCGGAAATTAGTTTCATGGACGGAACAAAAACATTCTATGGAGTGAAAGGAAACCTGTCATAGGAGAAACATGGAGCTGCTTAGCACTTCTTCTGGAAATGCTAGCTGCCTGGCTCTCTTGCTGATTTCGTTGTTTTAGGGTCTTCTGAGTCACTAATCAGATAGTGATCAGAAGGTCCCTCTAGAGGTTGCTAGAGCTTCCTTGCGCTTTAGCTTAGGACAAGCATTCTCAAACAGCGTTCTGTGGAACCCTAGGGTTCCTCTAGAAGTTGCTAGAGCTTCCTTGAGCTTTGGCAGATTGGCCTTCCATCTGATGGACATGCATAATTCAGGGACCAACACCACTTGGCAGAGCCAGTAGCATGATACCAATGAGCTTTATAGCTCTTTGTAAGAGTGGCATTCTGGCCACCGCTGTGAGTATGACATTCTTTCCAATGACCACCAAAGTAAAAGTAAAAATTTTCTCACTGAGCCCCAATGAATTGGCTTTAGCAAGAGTTCCGCAAGATCTGAAAATAGTTTCAAGGGTTCTTCTGGGGTAAAAAGGTTGAGAAAGGCTGAATTAGGGCAGGACCACTAAATATGTTTTATGTAAAACAAAGTTTGCAGGGGGCCAAACATTCTGGACCAAAACGTGGTTAGCTTAGGGAAACCATTCTCAACCAGGATTCTATGGAAACCTAAGGTCCCTCTAGAGGTTGCTAGAGCTTTCTTGCGCTTTCGAACAACCATTTTCAACCAGGGTTTTGTGGAACCCTGGAGTACCTCTGGAAGCTGCTAGAGGCATTCTGACCACCACTGTTATGCCACGTACAACGGTCGGAATTTCCAACAACAAATGTTCAATGAGAGCTTGTTGTCAGAAATTCCGACCGTGTGTAGGCTCCATCGGACATTTTCTTTCGGAATTTCCAACAAAAATTTGAGAGCTGGATCTCAAATTTTCTGACAACAAAATCCGTTGTCGTAAATTCCGAGCGTGTGTAGACAATTGCGATGCACAAAATTCCACGCATGCTAGGAATCAAGCAGAAGAGCCGCACTAGCTATTGAACTTCATTTTTCTCGGCTCGTCGTACGTGTTGTACGTCACCGCGTTCTTGATGTTCGGAATTTTCGCCAACATTTGTGTGACCGTGTGTATGCAAGACAAGTTTGAGCCAACATCCGTTGGAAAAAAATCAAGGATTTTGTTGTCGGAATGTCCGATCGTGTGTATGCGGCATTGGTAAGACATCCTTGCCAATGACCACCAATAAGAGCCATTTTCTCACTGACCCCCACTGGCAAGGGTTCCCCAAGATCTAAAAATTGTTTCAAGGGTTGTTCTAAGGTAAAAAGGTTGAGAAAGGCTGAATTAGGGCAGGCCCACCTAATATGTAGTATGTCCCCGTGTTGACTGCATCCTCTGAAGCAACCACCACTGTAATTTGGGATAGCGTGAGTTATTTGAGCTGTAGCCCAATTCCACAGAGGAGGGTTTTTGAGCAAATGCATGTTCTAGCAGTCACCTTGTTGATTTCTCTTACAGTGGACTATTTTTAAGCTAACATTTAAAAGTTTGAAATAGCAGGGGGGGGGGGGTTCTTTAAGATGCCCATATCACCTTTTTTTTATATTTCTATAGGGGGAAATCTCCTGACTATGAATATCGCTCAATCAGCCATCATTGTCTATTTATAGGACATGATTCTGTCAACCCACTATGCCATCTGCCAGTTTTCTACACTAAACCTATTGGAAATTTCCATTATTCACCCAAGGGATAGGATTGCAGATCGTCTTCATCAGAGTCATTGCTAACTTTGGCTCCTCACCCATCCTTCTAAAGCGTATAAAAAAAAAAACTTGCCTTGCTGTTCCGGAAGCGATCTATGCAAGTGGCAAGAAAGCCCAGAATTAAAAAAATAAAGAACTGCATGAAGAAGCAAAATAAGACGGGTCTTCTGCTGCGAAGATATTACTTAGCAAACTGTGTGAGGATTATATTGCCGTTCCCCCTCCTGTCCTTAATGAATGGTGACAAGTACAGCAGGGCTGTGAATACCCTGTAGAGATCCCCCATCTGGTAACCTCCGAGTCAAGCAAAAGAGGACAAAAAACAAAAAAAAAATAAATAAAAACAGCAGAGGCAGCTCAAAAACTTCTTCGCTTTTCCATTGTCAATGCAAAAGATCTCGGCAACTCGGCCCCATTCTGGCTCCGGCATACCCCTCGATGACATTTTAAAAAGGCTTTTGAGGATAATATAAAACATCTTTGCTCTGTTAGTGACAATACTACCTGTCCCAATTAGCATGCAGCAAAATATTACAAAACAAATTTAAGGTATGACAAAAACTCCTGGAGATGTTCACAGTGGGAATACTTTACTGCTCGTGTTCCAGTGATAAAAACCTCTCCGTTTTTTTGTTTTTTTTGCCTCTTCCATCTAAATATGCATCATTAAGAGAGGAAACGATGACTGCGTACTTTACGAAAATCGTTACCTTATGTCTTATTGTTGAAGGGAGTAAATAAAAATGTGGCTGCGGTATAGCTATTCTTCAAAATGAGAGGGAAGCGGCGGGGCGTCTAATGTGCCTGAACATAACATGAATATAAATTTCACGGTAGGGATAGGTGCGCCGGTGTCACCACTCGGACAAGGCGCTGCTTGCCAAAGCACCGAGCGGAATTACAATATGCAGCAATTTGGGAGTATGAACATGCATGCACAGCTCTATTACTGCAAAGTATGAAAACAGAAATATTCTCCAACAGCAAGTCCGGGCAACAGGTACAATGAATCAGGAAAGTGGCATTGCCAGAAGATACTACAATAGTGTCAGAACGACCACCCAATCTGCCTCTAATGTGATAGTCATACAATATCCTGCAGGAAGATCTATCTATATCGATATTTGGCAGCATTTAGAACCAGGAAGCACACTTTACTATACTTATTTTCAGGGCTTTTTTTCTCAGAGAATAGTTGCAGGAACCCCCCCTGCTGAGTCATCCTTGGTCTATGCCCCCTACCCACCTCTGAGCACCATCCCTTGGTTCCACCCCCTACCCACCTCTGAGCACCATCCCTTGGTTCCACTCCTTATCCACCTCTGAGCACCGTCTCTTGGTTCCACCCCATACTCACCTCTGAGCACCATCCCTTGGTTCCACCCCCTACCCACCTCTGAGCACCGTCCCTTGGTTCCACCCCCTACCCACCTCTGAGCACCATCCCTTGGTTCCACCACCTACCCACCTCTGAGCACCGTCCTTTGGTTCCACCCCCTACCCACCTCTGAGCACAGTCCCTTGGTTCCACCCCCTACCCACCTCTGAGCACCATCCCTTGGTTCCACCACCTACCCACCTCTGAGCACCGTCCCTTGGTTCCACCCCCTACTCACCTCTGAGCACCATCCCTTGGTTCCACCTCCTACCCACCTCTGAGCACCCATCCCTTGGTTCCACCCCCCTACCCACCTCTGAGCACCGTCCCTTGGTCCCACCTCTGAGCACTGCCCCTTGGTTCCACCCCCTACCCACCTCTGCGCACGGTCCCTTGGTTCTACCCCCTACCCACCTCTGAGCACCGTCCCTTGGTCCCACCTCTGAGCACTGTCCCTTGGTTCCACCCACTATACACCTCTGAGCACCATCCCTTTGTTCCACCCCCTACCCACCTCTGAGCACCATCCCTTGGTTCCACCACCTACCCACCTCTAAACACCGTCCTTTGGTTCCACCCCCTACCCACCTCTGAGCACAGTCCCTTGGTTCCACCCCCTACCCACCTCTGAGCACCATCCCTTGGTTCCACCACCTACCCACCTCTGAGCACCGTCCCTTGGTTCCACCCCCTACTCACCTCTGAGCACCATCCCTTGGTTCCACCTCCTACCCACCTCTGAGCACCTATCCCTTGGTTCCACCCCCCTACCCACCTCTGAGCACCGTCCCTTGGTCCCACCTCTGAGCACTGCCCCTTGGTTCCACCCCCTACCCACCTCTGCGCACGGTCCCTTGGTTCCACCCCCTACCCACCTCTGAGCACCGTCCCTTGGTTCTACCCCCTACCCACCTCTGAGCACCGTCCCTTGGTCCCACCTCTGAGCACTGTCCCTTGGTTCCACCCACTATACACCTCTGAGCACCATCCCTTTGTTCCACCCCCTACCCACCTCTGAGCACCGTCCCTTGGTTCCTAGGCATCAACATTTGTTTTACCCTTAGGCATGAAGGGGTTGAAGTGGTATTAAACCCGAAACCAGAAATTTAATATATTGCAGCTTACCAATGATTCGATGCAGTGGCTGCATTCGCTTTCTTTTTTTAGGCTTTTTCCCCTCTGTTTTTACCTGGTGCTCTGACCAGTAACAAACCTCCTATATTAGAGCTCCCTTCTGGACAAAGGGGTACAGGGGTCACCTCTAGACAGCAGTATTGTCAGTCTGGAGGGAGGGGAGTGTTAGGTGTACTAGCAGATTTAGACTAACACTAACAGATTGAAGCCAAACTCCAGCTAACACTTTATAAACAATTACAGCAGTTTTGTTCCTTTTTGGGATAAAGGTTTTAAATGCAAATTTTGGTGCCAAAACCGAAAATTCTGGATGCGCTTGGCCGAAACTGAAACTGATGGTTTTAATAAACATATATTTTTATATATTGTATGATATAATTGTATATATATTGTATATATTATAATAGTATATGGTTGTATGATATTTGACTTTTAAATAAATAAAATGAATTGAAATGAGTATGAGTTTTTTTTGTCGGCCATTATCAGCACCTTTTGAAGAGGTGCTTGCTGCATTGAATGGTGCATATTTGGCAAACCGCACCAAAAACGCACCTCCAAAATGAAATGCATTGAAAACACAGCAAGAACGCTTAAAAAATGGTTTATGCATTTTTGAGTTACATGACCTATGAAAAACACTCCATAAGCAAGGTAAAAACGCAGCAAAATCGCAAGCATTTTTCGGCAGCCATTATCGGCACTGATTTTCTTTTCGACACACCGCTGAAAACCCTATTTTCAGCCCATAATTCGGCTGAAATTTGGGTGCATCACTAATTTTACATAAATAAATAAAAGATGAACATTGTAAGCATCCCATCGGTGTTAAATGATTTGTCTCAACACCCTAACTGCTACATTTGTAGGACAGCCCGTTCTGCTGAAAACCAACAGAATTCACTGGCTGGATCACCAGATAAAAAAAAAAGAAAACCTAAAAAGAAAAAGAAAATAAATTCAGCCGTCACAAGTATTGGTAAGCTGCAATATAATAAATGTTTGCTTTTGGGTTTAATACCGCAGCTCAATAATGTGACTCCTACAGAAATTACATCCAAAAACTTTCAAACTCAAAACAAAAAAAAAAAAATAATGATGATAAATAGAAGAGAAAACGTGTTCCACTTAACACATCAATCATATTTAGTATTCAACATCACATAGAAATCGAAAACCATTAAAATGATAATCATCTCTGCACAATATTCTTGTAGTAATGATAGCATGGAGCTCTTCATCATATACACCACCGAGCCCAGACGTATAAAGATGAGTCTCTTATAGGACCTGCTATCCCCCTGTGGGACTAAAAACAAATTTAGTTGACCAAACATGGTATAGAAACTATCAATGTCTCCCAAACACTATTCTGTACTCCTACTCCTACTGGACCTCTCTGCTACCTTTGACACAGTGGACCACCCCCTCCTCAGAAAAGTCCATGCCTTTGGTCTCCGTGACTGTGCTCTTCGCTGGTTCTCATCCTACTTATCCAAACATAGGGTTCTGTCTTTGGACCTCCCTTATTCTCCATCTACACCTCCTCCCTGGGTCAGCCGATAGCCTCCCACTGCTTCCAATACCATCTCTACACTGACGACACTCAAATCTATCTCTCTGCTCAGCTCACTCCACCAGTCCCCTCACGTATCACCGATTTACTAACAGACATATCAGATTGGATGTCACATCACTTCCCCAAACTCAATCTATTCAAAACCAAGTTCATAATATTTCCTCCCCCACGTGCCGCTTCCCGACTTCTCTGTCAAGATCGATAGCACTACTATCAACCCGTCCCCACATGGCAAGGTTCTAGGTGTAATCCTGGACTCTGCACTCCCCTTTCGGCCCTGCGTTCAATCACTGTCCAAATCTTGCCGCCTCAACCTCTGCAACATCTCCAAAATACACCCGTTTCCTAACCAATGACATCACAAAGCTCCTAGTTCACTCCCTGGTCATCTATCACCTCGACTACTGCAACTCCCTCCTTATTGGCTTACCTTTACCCCCTTCAGTCTATAATGAATGCTGCTGCCAGACTCATCCACCTTACCAACCGCTCAGTGTCTACTACCCTTCTCTGCCAAACCCTCCACTGGTTTCGACTTCGTGTCCTAAACCCCTCTCTGCCAATCCCTCCACTGGCCTCCACTTCGTGTCCTAAACCCCTCTCTGCCAATCCCTCCACTGGCCTCCACTTCGTGTCCTAAACCCCTCTCTGCCAATCCCTCCACTGGCCTCCACTTCGTGTCCTAAACCCCTCTCTGCCAATCCCTCCACTGGCCTCCACTTCGTGTCCTAAACCCCTCTCTGCCAATCCCTCCACTGGTTTTCACTATGTGTCCTCCACTCCTCTCTGCCAATCCCTCCACCCCTCTCTACCAATCCCTCCACTGGCCTCCACTTCGTGTCCTAAACCCCTCTCTGACAATCCCTTCACTGGCCTCCACTTCGTGTCTTAAACCACTCTTTGCCAATCCCTCCACTGGCCTTCACTTCGTGTCCTAAACCCCTCTCTGCCAATCCCTCCACTGGCCTCCACTTCGTGTCCTAAACCCCTCTCTGCCAATCCCTCCACTGGCCTCCACTTCATGTCCTAAACCCCTCTCTGCCAATCCCTCCACTGGCCTCCACTTCGTGTCCTAAACCCCTCTCTGCCAATTCCTCCACTGGCCTCCACTTCGTGTCTTAAACCCCTCTTTGCCAATCCCTCCACTGGCCTCCACTTCGTGTCCTAAACCCCTCTCTGCCAATCCCTCCACTGGCCTCCACTTCGTGTCTTAAACCCCTCTTTGCCAATCCCTCCACTGGCCTCCACTTCGTGTCTTAAACCCCTCTATGCCAATCACTCCACTGGTTTTCACTATGTGTCCTCCACGCCTCTCTGCCAATCCCTCCACTGGCCTCCACTCCATGTCCTGAACCCCTCTCTGCCAATCCCTCCAGTGGTTTCAACTATGTGTCCGCCAAGTCTCTCTGCCAATCCCTCCATTGGCTTCCACTCACCCAACAAATTAAATTCAAAATGCTAACAACAACATTCAAAGCCATCCACAACTCGGCCCCCAGCTACATCACTAACCTAGTTCCAAAATACCAACCTAATCCTTCTCTTCATTCCTCCCAAGACCTTCTGCGCTCTAGTTCCCTTGTCACCTCCTCCCATGTTCGCCTCCAGGACTTTCCCCCGAGCCTCTCACATCCTGCTGAACTCCCTGCCCCAATCTCTTTGACTATCTCCTACTCTGTTTGCTTTTAGACGATCCCTGAAAACCCTTCTCTTCAGAGAAGCCTATTCTGCCCCCTTCTAACAACTGTAATTTGATTTTCTCCATCAGCCCATCCCCCACAGTTTTTTACCCTTTTGTATCACTTGACCCTCCCTCCTAGATTGTAAGCTCTAATGAGCAGGGCCCTCTGATTCCTCCTGTATTGAATTGTATTGCAATTGTATTGTCTTCCCTCATGTTGTAAAGCGCTGCACAAACTGTTGGTGCCATATAAATCCTTAATAATAATAATAATAATAATAAGCGCTATGAATCTAGGGGTGGCTGCACGGCATTTCTTAGGATGGGTTTTCTGAAGGTGACAACAGTGGATTCTGGTATCCATTGGAAGACCCTGTGACAGGATGAGAATGCAGAACCACAAAATATGAGACAGGACGTTGTCACCCTATAACAGGAAGTGCCTAAAAAGGCCTTATGTGGCAGGATCACCAGGGATTATTTTAATGAAAGCTGCAGATTTAAAAAAAAAAAAATACTGAAAATGTATTTTGAAATTACATTAACACGTTAAAAGTTCATTGTCAATTTTAGTAAGTGAGTTTACATATTTAACCCCTTCAATACCGGGCACTTTCGCCCCCTTCCTGCCCAGGACAATTTTCAGCTTTTGCAATTTGAATGACAATTACACGGTCATGCAACACTGTACCCATATGAAATTTGTATCATTTTTTTGCCAAACAAATTTTAAAAAAAAAGGAAAATTTTGAAAAAAACAAAACCTTTTTCTTCGATTCTGATATACAATTTTGAAAATAAGTAATTTTTCTTCTTCGCTGATGTTCATTGATGAGGCTGCATTGATGGGCACTGATGAGGAGGCACGGCACTGATGGTCACTGATAGGCGGCACTAACAGGCACCATAGGTGTGCGCAGCCCAAAGCTCAAACACACGCCCCTTTCTCTGCAGCCTCTGCTGCACTGCACAGGGAATGAATAGGAGGAGCTCTGTGCTGAGCCGCTTCCTGTTTATTCACAAATTGAAGCATAGTAATCACAGTTTAATATGCTCCGCTATGAATGAACTCAGAGAGTGTGCTCACTATGTTCATTTAGAAAAGAAAGGGGCCAGTAAATGACATATTGACTAGCCCATGGGTGCTCAACCTGTGGCCCTCCAGCTGTTGGGGAACTACAAGTCCCATCATGTCTCTGCCTTTGGGAGTCATACTTGTAACTGCCCACAGCTTGCAATGTCTCATTGGACTTGTAGTTCAGCAACAGCTGGAGGGCCACAGGTTGAGCACCCATGGGCTAGCCCTTTCCCCTGCTTTTCATCCTGAAACATTCCCCTTAAGAGCCAGGGGGAGGAGGAAAGGAAAGAAACCAGTAGCACTGTGGGGGGCGCACCACAGATGGAAGCCTGGGCAGTAGGGGAAATTGGCACTGCACAAAGTGATTAGGGTGTGCCCATGCACACCCCCTGCGCACGCCTATGACAGGCACTGATATGCTGCACTGATGGAGCCCCATTATCAGTTATCTCTATCTCATTATTATCAGTGCCCATCGGTGCAGAATATCAGTACCCATTAGTGCAGCATATCAGTGCAACCTATCAGTAACCATCAGTGGCGCCTATCAGTGCAGCCTCATCAGTGCCGCCTCATAGCACTATAGCATAGCAGGAAAGGAAATGCCCATAACCCGCATTTGTTTACATGTGATCAGCTGTGATTGGGAACAGCTAATGACATGGTAAAGAGCCTACGTCATTGGCTCTTTACTCTGATCGGTGCGTGACGCGACGTGAAGGACGTCATATGGCGTCGATTTAGAACAGCAAAGGTGTTCAGATTCAAAATGGTCAAAAGACTGTAAAAGAAGCAATTTAAAAGGTAGATTGCTAGAATGACTTCTGTCAGACAGGAAAGTTAAAAAAAACTTTTGTCGATCAGCGTCTGCAGCTGGCGATCAGTGAATTCTTTAAGTGCTGGGTCCCACTGCTCATATACACTTTTGTGGTTCACTTCACTTCTGGTGTTTAATTTTTGCACGCTGCACCACATGCATGAGGTAATGGACCTCAGATTGTTAACTCCTTGAGGGCAGGGCCTGATGTGAATGTATAATGTGTAAATTGCTCGCACTATATACATACCTGTTTGCAATAAATCACACAATCACAACGGTCATGACAGCGCTGTATTGTTTCCGATATAATATTATAACAAGATAAGTAGGCATTGATGGATGAGGAGATGCGGAGGCTGGAGATGTTGCGGTACAACTGTCCAGGTGACAGCTGGTGGGGCATGCATGGCACATATTCATCTTCGTAGTGACTCCACAACGCGAGCCGTCCAGGACATCACAATTAACTTATCCTGGATCTAAGCCTGCTCCTTGTGACACATACAACAGATCATCTGTATTGTTCTACAGCCTTACATCTGTCCCGGTACGAAACGCATGGAAGCCGTCTTCTGCCGGAGATGATGACAGTATTCATGCTTTCCTGAAGGGAGCCATTTGTGTAACAGTCATGTTTTCAGGAAGACAAAGCGACATCTATGTTCCGGATCACAGAAGACGATTGTACACGTCCTTCAAGGAAGGAGCCACCAAGGGAGATATGGGGAGGAGGGGTGCTTATGATGGAAAGCCGAGTTTCATGACTCAATACCGAGGGCTGATTACTACACAAGTACCAACTCATCCAAAACGTGTGAAAGTTCCATCGCTGCAGTTTATTTGATAAAATATATTATGGTAAGGTAAAACTAAAGGCAATTTTCTATTTTTCTTTTTAATTTGGTGAGGAGTTCGAACTGTTGGGTCTTAATTGGAAAAAGAAACGAATAGTGGAATCTCATCCATTATCCAAACATTTACCCTGAGAGTACCAATCCCGAGCAGTAAAATTAGAAAATCACTGTGCCCAGAGGGAAAAAAATATACAATACAACACCAAGTATGTAGAGATAAGAGGCAAACCTATTCACATATTGATAAAAAAAAAAAAAAAAAATAAATCACAAAAACTTGTACAGAACAGTCTTAAAACATGTATTTACTCCTGCTCCAATCAGTCCATTCACTACCAAACTACCACAAAGCCCTACGGGTTTCCTGGCTTAACCTGTTAGTACCGAGTTCACCTGCTGGTGGCACTGTGGTGCTCTGGGCAGAAAGCTGCAGTATTGTTGTCCACCAGCAGGTGTCTCCCAGCCACCAGCAGGTTCCAGTGATCAGCTCCACCTGGCCACACCTGTTGGGAGGGTACTTAAAGTGGATGTAAACCCAATGTCATCCTTTCTAAACTACTGCCATAGGGGTTATCTATAAGGATATACATGCCTCCTGCATGTATCTTTACCTGTCAAATGTCTCCCCTCTGTCTGTTATGAGACCAGAAAAACTGCAGATTCTGTGGGCGGGGTCTGTTGTCTGCAGCTCGGTGGGTGGAGTCGTGATGTCAGTAGACTCCCCGCCCACCTCGACACTCGCCTTGTCAATATGCATTTTCTCCTGTGTATTTCTAACACTGAACTTCTGCTATGATCTCTAACATCCAGTGAAAAGACAGGAAAGTAACCACATGACTTCAGCATGCCAAATCATGCCGAGGTGTGGAACAGCCAATCCTTGCAGAGCTGCTGAAGAAAGGAGTGGGGGAAGGAATTAAAAAATAATGCATGTCTTAGTCTAGCGCACGAGATGTAAATCAGCTGTCACTCACAGCAAGGGGGAGGAGCTGACAAAGTTTTTCTCTGTTTGTCAAGATTTATCTCACTGAACAATAAAAGAGCTGGATTAACTCTTTGTGGCAAGACTGAGCTCAAATGATAGGAAATCTTATACTCTACATTATGACATCAAAAAAAAAAAAAATCAGTTTTACATCCACTTTAAAGGATAAGTTCACCTTTTTTTTTTTTTTGTAACGCCCAGCTCCCCTATGTACCAATATAGCATTAATCTACTTATTTTGTAAAAATAAAACCACTTTCCATCAATTCTAAACCGGCTAAAAACTGTAATATTCTAACACATCCACTATAAAAATACTGCTGGAGAAAGCAGAGGCGATATATGTAATTTATAATTATAGCTCCCTGACAAATGTCCTGCAGAAGATTTGTGATGTCTTTTGTGGCCTAAAAAAAAAAAAATGGTTGCTTACCTTCAGTACTATCGGGATGACAAGTTAGATGTTTGTGTTCAAGGACATCATGTGCTGAGCATTGCAAGAATGGGGAGCTGGGAAGTGTTAGTGTAAAATGATTTTACAATTTGTGGTATAGATTATACTCCCCGGTTATATCTCTCTGATGGATGTAGAAGGCCTTATAAGAAGACTCTTATGCTGACACGACACAATAAAAGATGAGTGACATTTAGCCAAAGGTTACAGAGTCTTAGCCAAAGGGTAATGACCTTTAGCCATGAAAGAAGACCTTTCCCTTCTGTTCTCAGTGGAGCCGGGGCTATGGAGGGCGTTTAATACCCAAACTATCCATTTCAAATGAACCGATGACATTACAAGTCAGTAACAGATAGGGAATTGATAACTGATAGCTTGGGGCTTCTACAAACACATTTATGAATGAAAAATAGGAAATTGTGAGGAAGGCCTCAATAAGAGACCCTCATTTGGTAGACCATGTAGGTCTGGTACAGTGATGGCGAACCTTGGCACCCCAGATGTTTTGGAACTGCATTTCCCATGATGCTCAACTACAATGCAGAGTGCTGGGGCATCATGGGAAATGTAGTTCCAAAACATCTGGGGTGCCAAGGTTCGCCATCACTGGTCTGGTACCTCATCCTAATCAATGATATACAGAACAATGGACCCTAACAAACTAAATATAAGGACTATAACGGTACCCAATTTTTGTAAAAAGTATCAAAAAATATTATATGATAAAAATTGCACACGGATACATATAAAAAAAACTTACAAAACAGACAAAAGCTGCACATAAAACATACAATAAATAAAACTGATCACTGAGCTAATGTCTATTCAGCAGCTAGCATAAAATATAGGTAACAATATTTAAAAAATGTATAAAGATATGCAGTGGTAGAAATACAAGCATGAACTATGTAAATAAAAGTCCACTGTCATTGAGCGTAAAGAGTCCAAGAAATGGCATAACCCACAGTTTAAATACGACAAACTGAGATGAACTATGAAATCCTCCACCGCAAACCAACACACCAGGCTTCTTACCGCAGAAAGTGGACCACTAGGTTATAGGTGGTCAGATAAGCATGATATATCCACTATAGCATGATTCCACTAGGGTACCAGACAGCTGAATCTAATAGGGTCATAACATGGACTGAATCCACAGGTTCATATATAGGATAAAAGAGAAGCAGTTCCTCATAGTGTATTATGTTAAATGAAGAAGATTATATTAAGTAAAAAGCGTACAGGGTACTCACATTTAGAGAATTAAAATGAGCATGTCAGGAACACAAAAAGTCCTTGGTTAACACGTGTTTCCAACCAACAAGATGGCCGCGGTCAGCATGTATAGTGTCGTGACATCAGATCTCCGAGCTCCACCCTTGTGGCGTTTCGTCCAATAAGGAACGTTGTCAGGGGCCTTTTGCTTATCTGACCACCTATAACCTAGTGGTCCACTTTCTGCGGTAAGAGGCCCGATGTGTTGGTGTGCAGTGGAGGATTTCATAGAAGCACATAAAACATAACCAAAACCATCTAGTACTCCTTGAATACAGATTCTTGGTGGCTCCCCTATAGTGGAGCACAGTGAGTTGCTGTGATTTTGACGCAGTTTGCGTTTCACAGGAGGTAACCCGCTTCTTCAGGAAAAGTTTCAGCAAGAACACTCACGGTTAATAGTCAAAAATTGTCACCCATATAATGCCACAGGACGGTCCTTCTCGTTTTCCAAGATAGCTGTTAGTTCCAATGTAATTGGAACTAGGTATCTAGAATCTATCGCCCTCCACGCTGATCTGAGGAACGACATGATGGGAACCTCTTTACCTACCTAATATCATACCTTGTATATCACTAGGTGCACACCACGCGATTTGACTATGGATACCTAGTTCCAATTACATAGGAATTGACGACTATCTTGGAAAACGAGGAGGACCGTCCTGTGGCATTATATGGTTGGCAATGTCCATTTGTAGGAGGACCATTCAATGTGTTTTTTTATTTTGATGTAACCGAGAGTGTTCTTGCTGAAACTTGTCCTGAAGAAGCGGGTTACCTCCTGCGAAACGCAAACTGCGTCGAAATTACAACAACTCACTGTGCTCCACTATAGGGGAGCAACCAAGAATCTATATTCAAGGAGTACTAGATCCTTTTGATTATGTTTTATGTGCAGCTTTTGTGTGCTTTGTATGTTTTTTTGATATGTATACATGTGCAATTTTTATAATATAATAAATATTTTTTGATACTTTTTACAAAAATGAGTACTGTTATAGTCCTTATATTTATTTGGTTAGGGTCCATTATTTTGTATAACATTTATGAATGAGAGGGGGGAGCTCACTGAATGTCTTGTAATATGCATTAAATTGTAAGAAATAAATCAGATAGCTGCACATATTGCAGTTCACAATCTATCTTTTTTTGATAGAAATATACAGGAATGTAACACGTAGTCTTAAAAACGGATTACACTAAGTGATTTATGATTGCTGTTTCCAGTGGCTGGTGCTCAATATTTTAGGGAGCGTTAACAAACCTGCCCCCCTCACTCGCACCACATGGGCGAGCTGCCTGGTTATTTCTGCAAACACACTACCGCGTTCATGTCACGGTCAGGCTGTAGGACCAGCAGCGATAGCAGTAGAAAGGCTTCCACTAGCAGGATAGGTATACAAGTAGGTCACCCTGGTGGATTACACATGATCACCCAAGGTGCGGGGTCTAAGCACTACCCAGATAGCAAGCAACTGTGCAGAAAGTTTGAAAATGACTTGCTGAGCTATTTCTAGACTTGCCAGGCTTCACAAATTTGTTGCACAATTGCAGCAAGTCTGCACTGCGTGACTCCAGATCAACTTTCTTTGCAAACATTCTGCAAGTCTGCTGCAAGTTCTGGTTCAGTTATGTTGTGCAATAGTCATCCCACCACACGGGGTCACTGTGACTGAATTTTCATGCTGTAGACTTACAGAGCTCTTGCTGTAGACTAACCATTGCAACTTTGCTCTTGCTAGACTTGCCACGCAAATTTGCTACAAATTGAAAAAAGTATCAACTAGAACTTGTGCTTCAAGTGCTCTGCAAGTGTACAATTTTCCAGTGAAAATGTGCAGAGTTAACAGACCTACAATCCAATACTGCCACAAACTTGTGGCAAGTTATCATTGCAATCTGGGTAACTGGTGTTCACCAGAGCTCCTGATGGTGGAGATGGGTTTTGCTGCATGTTAGTATCAGGTCGCGGTCCTCAGGAATGCCCCACCAGGAAATGAGCAAGTTGGGGGCCAGTAGAAGGTATAGCAGGTAGCTATCAGCCAGAAGTGTAGTAAGTAAAAAAGCCAAAAGGTCGGTAACATGTGGTTGCAGGTTGGTATCAAGTGGAAGCCTAGCTGAAGAACAAGCCAAAAGTCGGTAATGAGTGGTAGTGAAAGAAATGGACAGCAGCAGGAGTGACAAGAACGAGATATTGACTGGAGAGAGCACCATAATCCGTCAAAACAGGAAGTGCAAAGGCATGGCTTAAAGGTATAAAGGTATAGCAGGTAGCTATCAGCCAGAAGTGTAGTCAGTAAACAAGCCAAAGGTCGGTAACATATGGTTGCAGGTTGGGATCAAGTGGAAGCCTAGTTGAGGAACAAGCCAAAGGTTGGTAATGAGTGGTAGCGAAAGATATGGACAGCAGCAGGAGTGACAAGAACGAGATATTGACTGGAGAGAGAACCATAATCTGGCAAACAGGAAGTGCAAAGGCATGGCTTAAATAGGAAGTTCATAGGAAGAGCAAAGGGTTCAAGGTTCTAAGGAAAGAAGGCAAGGCTGTCTAAGGAATCGGGCTTGAAGTTGACCAACATCCTAAATGGCTCAGCAAGAAGAGACATCGCCAAATACAGCAGAGGTTGCAAGTTCAGATCTGGATCCTGACAGTTAAACCTCACTGGAAAAGAATGGGAGATGTTTTGCCAGTGGTGGGAGGAGAAAAAAACCCCCCGCTAAATGTGGAGAGGGAAGTTGACAAAAAAAAGAGAAAAAGAGGGGAGATAAAGGTCGCCAACTTGACAGTCTAAGGAGGACTGGCTTCTAGTAGCTTTTTATTTTTATCTCGGAACTTGAATTGGGTCCAGTAGATCCTTGTCTTGTTTTCTGAGAGAGAACATTAGTTCCTCCATTTTCATAAATGGAATCCTTTCACCAACTGCAGGGGCCATGGGAGATTTCCAGTTGGCCGGTATGCAGGGCCTGGAGTTCGACCTTTTAACTAAATCTCAAAATATAATTTTAAACTTAAAATTTTAAGCCTTTTGTTATCCACCCACCTCCATAAGGGACAGAAAGACTATAGCCGGCTCTTCGTGAGTGCAGGTCTACTCCTCCTGGCCTCATGCCCTAACCAAAGCCTACATGTGCTGGTTACATCCCCCGAGTTGTGGGGTGTTTAGCTCCCATGTGTGTGTGCTTCTCCTTACCTGACTTATTAAGGGATGCTGACTGACCCCTGACATTACTGCAGGAGGGCTCTACCTAAAAGGGGCCTAGCACCTGGTGACACTGCCTGCTGTAACTTGACATTATTTTGGTACAGAGCCACCTATTGGCAAAATGGCTACAAGCTGGCAAGGCACCCACGCTGCAGCACACCCCATTGCACATGCATTAAAATAGGTCATTTTTTGTGCATTAGATACACTATCGTCCTATTAAAAATGAATAGGCTTGCTTAATGCACATGTTGCGTCGACCATGGCAGGATTGGGGCCTTCAGTTTTGGAACAGAAGCCTCACAGAAAATCACTCAGACACGGGATACTCACATTCATAATCCATTATCCAGAAATGTAAACGTATGAGCGCTTTGTCTCCTGCGCCTGATCCTAAATCCATCGAGCTTCATGCCACACAAGGGTATCGATTACAGACCACTTTGCAGAAAGACAAAGCATTGATCACAGGCTGCCCCGAACGAGTTCTTACACAAAGAATATGGTATTTTACAAACCAATAGGACACCCGGTAACCGTCACAGGCAAAAATCAATGAACAAACAGATGTAGGTGCTGGAAGGGGCCGTAAACTCCGGCGAGGAGATACAAGAACATCATTTGTGTGAACACGGCTGTCTATAGTTCAGTCATGTAACCACTTTCCTTTCTTGCAGCAGAAGATCAGCCTCTTTGCTTGATTAATTTCTTCAAAGAAATTCTTCAACCTCATCTTTATAGACACTTTAAAGTCTTCAAATATACACAAAAATACCAAGGAAAAGACTGGGACTTTGCGGTGCTCAATATCTCAGGAACGAAACAATAATGGATGATTAAAAAAAGATTGTTTATTGGTTTACTATAAAATAGTGGTCTCCAAACTGTGGCCCTTTGCTTGCCTTTATCTATCTGGCCTTTGGGACACTATTTCGTTCACAGATACCAACATTGGGGCACCATTTCCCCCCCGACACCAATAAAAGTGCACCAACTCCTCCCAATGGTACCAACAATGGGGAACCATTTTCCCTCAACGCCACCAATGATGAGGCACAATTCCACCCAAGGACACCAACAACGGGGCACAATTTTTCCACTGACACCAACGATGGGGCATTGTTTATTCCCATTGATGTCGGGACCTTTTCTACTCCCACTGGCCACAGTCCGGCCCCTCTAAGGTTGGAAAAACAGTAAACTGGCCCTTTGCGTAGAAAGTTTGGAGGCCCCTGGTTTACAAGATAAAAAAAGGCACACCACTGTACATTGTTTTGTTCTTTCTCACAATATGTGTCGGGTAATATGATCAATCCTTGAAAGTGATGTCTAATTTTGTCAATATCTCCTATGATACTTTTCATTAGAAAATAAAAAATGTTATGGTTAAAAAAATAAAAAAATAATAAAAAATAAAAAAGGCACATCACTAAAGCCCGGAAAAAGTTAAAAGCAATTATAGGTATATTTTATGCCAGACACAGATCTACCTTCAACCCACTCACATTGTCAGAAAATAGTATACAACATAACATAACACAACATAACATAACATAACAGAGAAGTTACTAATCCATATATAGATAGGTGCTGAAAATTTGTACTTGTGCACCTATAAAAGATCTTTTTTAATTATCCATTCTTGTTTCTTTTCTGAGATATTGAGCATCGCAAAGTCCCATTCTTTTCCCTGGTATTTTTATATGTAATTACAGGGATGTGGGGCTCTATTCACCTAATAGTGCCTGTTCTGTTTACATTTTTTAAAAGGGGTTGTAAAGGGAGAAGGTTTTTTATCTTAATACATTCTATGCATCAAGATAATAAAAACCTTCTGTGCGTAGCTGCCCCCCTCAGCCCCCCTAATACTTGCCTGAGCCCCATCTAGATCCAACGATGTTGCATGAATGTCTCGGCCGTCCGGGATTCTCCCTCCTGATTGGCTGAGACACAGCATCACTGGCTCCCACTGCTGCCAATCAAAGTCAGTTAGCCAATCAGGAGAGAGAGAGAGGGGGCGGGCTGAACCGTGTCTCAGTGTCTGAATGAACACACAGAGCTGCGCCTCAGTTTGGGTGCCCCCCATAGCAAGCTGCTTGCTGTGGGGGCACTTGACAGAAGGAAGGGGCCAGGAACACCGAAGAGGGACCCGAGAAGAGGAGGATCTGGGCTGCTCTGTGCAAACCCACTGCACAGAGCAGGTAAGTATAACATGTTTGTTATTTTTAAAGAAAAAAAACGAGACTTTAGGATCACTTTAAATATAAAGAATTTTTCAATTTTATTTTATTTGAATTTTTGTGGGGGAGGGAGGGGGTACTCCCTTTGTCCGTCATGGCCATATATTGATACAAACTAAATTATAATTATTATTGTTGTTGTTGTTATTACAATTTATTTTATCATTATTTAATTTATGTATTATTATTATTAATAATGTATTTATTATTATCATCATTTTATTTATTTTTTTAATTTTAGATTATCCTGTTGCTGTTCTCCACTGCCTTTTAGCACTTTTTGTGTGGCCCTTGGGGCTCCTGCAGATACTAGTCTGTGTTTCCCTAATGCCCTTTTATAGCAATGATTTCTAGCAGCTTCTTGCAATATGTCTCAAGCCTATGGCTGCCACCTGAAGCATCTCCTCAGTCTCCAACAACTCCTATAGCATGTTAACATCCGGAGAGTCCCTTGCAGCATGTCCACAGTCTCCGACCATCTCTGGTATCATGTACGTAGTCTCTGACCATCTGCATTATCGTATCTGCAGTCTCTGACCATCTCTTGTATCATGTCCGCAGTCTCTGATCATTTCTTCTATCATGTCTGCAGTCTCTGACCATCTCCTGTATCATGTCTGCAGTCTCTGACCATCTCTTGTATCATGTTTGCAGTCTCTGATCATTTCTTGTATCATGTCTGCAGTCTCTGACCATCTCCTGTATCATGTATGCAGTCTCTGACCATCTCCTGCATCATGTCTGCAGTCTCTGATCATTTCTTGTATCATGTCTGCAGTCTCTGACCATCTCCTGTATCATGCCTATAGTCTTTGACTATATCCTGTCATGTGTCTGCTGGCTCTGACGCTGAATATTCATTGAATTTCATGTGCGGCCCTTTGGTGATGTTGGGGGCCACACTTGAGGCCCCCCCATATCAAGAAAGTTGACCACCACTGTGCTATAGTGATTGTTTTTGGTGGTTCAGAGAACTTGTCCGAAAAGGAGCATCCTGTTGCTCCACAGCGGTAATCTAGAATGACAGCCATCAGGCCAGCAATGTATTCTACACGAACAAGCAATGAAAGGGTGAAGGTAAAAAAACATACAACTGTAAAAAATGCAAAAGTCAGCAGTACCGAGATGATAACTCCCAAAAGAAAAGACAAAATTCCCAGCACATCTGCCACTGCAACTAATCATGTGTGATTGCAACACAGAAATCATCTCATGTGTGGTTTTCCAGAGGAAGAGGAGGTCATGCAAGGAAGAGGGTCAGCAGAAATGTATTCAACAATTTTTTTTATATAATATATTATTAAACTCTGCGCTTCATTTAGAAAATAATACATTTTTTATATTCTCTGCTGACAACATGACCCACAGTATAATTGTAACATGGTGAACTTCTACCCTGCCAGCCCAGAGCCTTCCCTACATAACTTTTATAGAGGATTGTCAAGGAAAATTAAGATTTTCTGTTTGCCCAAAACTTCTCCCCATCAGGGCTGCTGATAAGGCAGTGCAACTGGACCTGTTGTACTGGGCCCAGGACTCATCAGTTAAAGGGGGGAGGCGGGGCAACTTTATTGTTCATTTCTGCCTTAATGGATTTTACTAGACCGCACCCCAGCTCCTACTTGCTTACCAGGGCTTAAATTACATTTCCCTGGACCCCATCAGGTCAACAGAGGGGCCAAGGAGGTGGGATTTTTTTTTTTTCATTTTCAGGGTGTAGGGGGATAAAGTCAGTGCCACAGTTTTGCTGCACCCAAGGAGAGTGGATGGGGTGTAGGTGGGGTTGGGAGGCCCCACCAGAAAGGCTGTGCGGGGCCCCATGACTTCGAACAGCGGCCCTCCCCCCCATAGTATAACTAGAAGGGTTTTCACCTTTTGTAACAAAGGGGATCCCTGCCCCGCTGCATACAATGGTTACCACAGAGAATAATTTTATTTTAAGGCAGCACCACAATATAGAATCTCAGTAGCAAGCTATTACAGTATATGATAAATATACAGGATTCACAGTATATAGCATCAACAGTTTGCAAAGCACTTTACAACACTTTACAATATAAAGGGAGACAGTCCCCTTACAATTCAATCCAATACAAGAGGATTAGTGGGATTCTGTTAATGGGAGCTTACAATCTAATAGGGAGGGGCAAGTGGGAGAAAGGGTAACAATTGTGAGAGAAAAGCTGATGGAAAAAGTAAAAGTAGAGTTATGGATAGTCTTCCCTGAAGAGATAAATTTTCAGGGATCAGTGTTTGTATCTGGCCGCTGCTGTATATACTGTTCCCCTGCAAGGGGGAGCAAAAACACCTCTCTAATGCTTATATACCTCTAGATCTAGATAGTTAACCAGTTCCTTTCTCCATTTCCTGTGAAGGAAATATGGTAGCTGTTATGATTAATCTCCTCTAGAAACTGTTTTAGGGCTACCTCTGTTCCCCTCCACAGGATGATGACGTCATCGATATACCTTTTACATAATGCTATGTCCGGCCTCAGTTTTCCATAGATTTCTTCATGTTCCCACTTACTTAAAAAAATATTGGCAACACTAGGTGCCTGGTTTGCACCCATGGCTACACCTTTGTGTTGCCGGTAGTAAGTTTTGTTATGCCAGAAATAGTTACTTTTCATAGCAAGTTCAAGGACCTCAACAATGAATTCCTGCTGTAGGCCCTCCAATTCTGATGACCTCTCTAAGGCACATTTTGTGGCCTCCAGAGCGTTATCCTGTTGGATATTTGTATACATGGAGGCTACATCTATTGTGGCCAATATAAGGTTATCCTCTTGTGGAAAACTATCTAGAATGTTGATGAGTTGTTTACTGTCTCGAAGGTGAGAAGGGAATTGTTGTGCTAACGGCTGTAAATAGTGGTCAATGTATTCTCCTAATCTTTAAAAGAGGGAGTCCACTCCACTGATGTTTGGTCTGCCTGGTGGTTCAAATTGGTTCTTGTGGACTTTCGGCACCTGGTATATAACTGGTAGTTTTGGTGCGTCTGTTAACAAATGCCTATATTCCCTCTTGTCCAGAATAAGTTGATTATGTGCTCTTTTAGTCAGTATTTTTAGTTTAGACCTGTATTTATTTAGGGGTTTTCTTTTTAATTTCTCATAGGTTGTGGAGTCTTCAACGTTCCTATTGAGTTGACTCTTCTTGCCATACGGCAGAAGAGTCCAACCCATTAGGTGAGTGCGGAACCACACAGTGGTGGAATTACAGTCACCTTTGGAGCATGGAGCACCAAGCACTTTGTTGTGCTGCATTTGCACATATCATCACAAGTCACTTTATTATCTAAATCAAGTCACTATTATTAGCCATTTATGCTTTGATGCACTAATTGTAATTATTGTCTAAGCGGAAAAGCTTTTATCTTATAGAAGTGGGGTGGGGCAAGCACTGTTTAGTTTAAGTCAACCAAAGTAGGAGATAGCCAGCCAGATTGGGTTAGGGGGTTTGTAGGAAATGGGAGAGGCTCTGGAGAAGTCTTGGAGGTGAGCATGGGAGGAGACACAGGAGCTAAAGAGCAGGAGGAGTGGAGAGAGCAGTTTTGGGAGGAGTGGAGAGGATGGTTTTGGTAAAATAGAGACAAGATTGGTGATGTAGCTTGGGCCAAGGTTGTAGATGGCTTTGTAAAGTTGTTGGTGTCTATGCACGGCAATGACCAATACGAGTTGGAGAATGTCAATAAACATGCACAACCATTTGCTACCATGTCTTGCAGAGACTTTAAAGAAGCTTTGAGGTGTACTAAGGATTTGCTGGGTACGGTGTCCAAAGGCCAGAGCTGAATTGCACTAAAAATTACAGAGCAGTTTATAATCCTTATTAAGCCTTGACCTCTTCCTTTAGAGAAGAACACATACAGCTTTTTCAAACCTTTCATCAGTTTCAGCAGTAAAGTACAGTAGGCATATGGCACTTCTTGAGGCTTTTTTTTCTAACTAATCTTTATTTTTCTTCTTTGGCTATTCCCATTTCTAGTTTAGAGCCACCTCTGACGCTTCTGAAAATGCTGGAGGTTCTCTTACCCTTGGCAGCTCAAGCCCCAGCCCACCATGCCCTGCTCTGACATCACCAGGGCTCCAGAAGCAGGAAAGCTCATGCAAGCCCAAGCCTATGCTACATTCGTGGAATATCTATCATTTGTCAAAATGAGGCGCTGAGATGTCTGCTTTGCTCAGTCTTGGCCCTGCAATAATCAAGTCTTATGCAATAATCAAGTCATCATTCAGGGCCAGCACTAAACAAGGTAGACAGAAGGCCCAGAGCAATCCTGAGCACAAACTTGCATGAGGTGCCCCTTTCAGCTACTTAAAGTGGATGTAAACCCACCACTCACCCAGTATAAACTAATGGCACAGTATTAATACATGCAAGCCTCCTTCATGTATCCCTACCTTGCAAATGTCACCCCCTTCAGCAGTAAGAGTCCTGCAAAACTCTGGAATCGGTGGGTCTTTTTGCCGAAGTTTGGTGGGCGAAGTCGTAATGTCACAAGACTTCCTGCCCACCTTTACACTCTCCTACTCTCCTATTCCTGAGTTTTGAGTAACATCCAGTCAAAACTGAGGAAAGGCACCACATGACTTTAGCATGTCCAATCATGCTGAGGTGTGGAGCTGCCAATCCCGGGAGAGCTGGGGAAAAAAGGAGGAGTGATTTGAAACTGGAATCGTAAAACTCTCTGCTCTCATGCCGTCCATGATATAAAGAAATTAGATGTCAGTCACAACAGTGGGGGATGTGGCGACACAAACTTATCTGTGTGTCCTTTTTTATCTTACTAAAAAAAAAAAGGACAAGAGGATTGCTCAGAGCTGGATTAACTCTTCGTGGCAAGACTGGGAACAGGTGACTTGACATTCTCTACTGTACCAGGTAGAAGTCTTCATTAAAAAAATTTTTTTCAGGTTTACAGTACATCCACTTTAAGCTCTGGTGATAATAGAATGCAGGAGGGCTCAAGCTATGTGCTGTAGAGGAGATAGCCTTCAACACTCCTGGAAATGCCAGAGGTGGCTAAAAAAGTGTATTATTCAAAAACAAAAAATAAAAATAGGAAAAAACACTTTGATTCTAAACAAAAAGCGCTACATGCTACTTTTACTAGATGTGTTCAGGTTATATTGTGTATTCTAAACATTATGACTGGCCTGAACCCTACAGTATTTATGTAACACAGCAGGCAGGTTTTTTATACAAAGAGGTACTTAGCAGCTACAAGGAAGCCTCAGGGAGCCACATCAAAGAGATCCAAAAGAGAGAGGGAGCCATATCAAAGAGACTCAAGGGAGAGGAAGTCTTCAGGGATGCATACTAAAGAGATCAAAAGAGAGGGGGCTTTCAGGTAGCCATACCAAAGAGATCAAGGAGGCAGAGAACCTTTAGGAAGCCATATCAAAGAGATACAAGAGAGAAGGAGCATTCAGGGACCCATACTAAAGAGATCCAAGAGAGATAGAGGCTCCAGGGAGCCATCCCAAAGAGACTCAGAAGAGGGAGCTTTCAGGTAGCCATACAAAAGAGATCAAGGAGGAAGAGAACCTTTAGGTAGCAATATCAAAGAGATACAAGAGAGATGGAGTCTTCAGGGAGCCATATCAAAGAGCTTCATAAGAAAGGGAGCCTTCAGGGATCCTCACTAAAGAGTTCCAAGAGGGAGGGAGCCTTCAGGGAACCATACCAAAAGGAGAGGGCACCTTCAGGAAGCCATATTAAAGAGATCCAAGAGTGGAAGCCTTTAGAGAGCTATATCAAAGAGATCCAAGAGAGAGTTAAAGTTTTATTGTGTACTGTGCTGACCCCTACAGTACTCATGTAATGCAGGAGTTGTTTACACTAAGAGGCACTGAGCAGCTACAGAGGTTTTGAGGGCCATATTAAAGAGATCCAAGAGAGAGGGAGTCTTTGGAGATCCATACCGAAGAAATCAGGAACATAGGGAGCTTTCAGGGACCCATACCAAGCAGATTCAAGAGATGGAGCACTTAGGGAACCTTACTGAAGAGATCCAGAAGAGAGGGAACCATATTAAAGAGATCACGGAGGGAGAGACCCTTTAGGAAGCCATATCAAAGAGATACAAGAGAAAAGGAGCCTTCAGGGAATCATAACAAACAGATCCAAGAGGGAGGAAGCCTTCAGGGAACCCTACCAAAGAGATCCAAGAGAGAAGGAGCCCTCAGGGGACCCTACAAAAGATCCAAGAGGGAGGGGGCTTTTAGTGAACCCTACCAATGAGATCAAAAAGAGAAGGAGCCCTCAGGGAACCCTACAAAAGAGATCCAAAAGGTAGGGAGCTTTCAGTGAACCCTACCAATGAAATCCAAAAGAGAAGGAGCCCCCAGAGAACCCTACCAAAGAGATCCGGGGGGGGGGAGGGGGCTTTTGGGAACCATACCAAATAGATCTAATCATGAGTGAGCCTTCAGGAAGGTATACCAAAGATTTTTGTGCTTCATCAGGCATATCTCACCCCACTAAGGGTTGCTAGATATAGAGAGTCCCAATCTGTTCTATGCCCAATGTGTGGGAAAGAGCCGGGCACATTTATTCACCTATTGTGGTCATGCCCTCAGATTCAGGGTCTTTGGACACAGGTAGTGAAGTTCCTACATGATAATATGGGATCACCGGTAACACTAGACCCCAAGCTGTGCCTCCTTGGGATACTACCTGAATCCATTGATAAATACACTAAAACCTTTTTACAGGAAACTTTGTTTTCAGTGGGAAAAGTGATAGCCAGGAAGTGGATGAGAAGATTGCCCCCGGGTTTTGCTGAATGGAGGGCGGAAATAAATAATACTCTACCGTACAAAAAATTCATAGACGCTAACAGAGGATGCCCCATGAAATATAATAAAATTTGGGACAGATGGCTACAAGACTCAGACACCTGCTCATGATTCAACTTATGCATTACGAGATAGATAACATAAGGGCATAGATGGATGATACTGCAGGACATGAACATAAAAGCACAAGGTCACACAACTGTATAAGTCTTTATTTGGTATTTGCAAAGTGTAAGCTCCAGCAAATATATGTTAGAAACTCAATTGTTAATAGTATCTATTCAGTTTGTATACTATACTTGGAACAGTGTGTTGTAATGTGTATGCACCATGGATAAATCAATAAACACCTTTTATTAAAAAAAAAAAAAATGAGGCAAACTTCTATGAGCTATACCAAAGAGATCCAAGACTCTTATGCAGCTTCTAAACCAGTGGCTGGAGTTCACTACCCTACATCATCGCCATCTTGCTCTAACATATGGTATGTTCCCTTGGCAACTGATTTCAGTTGCAAATTGCACAGACAGAATGCTTGCCAAAGGAGTCAGGCTTCTTATAACTTTTTTGCTCAATTTTCTATTGAAATTAAACCCTAAACTTTTCTGCAGATAAATTTTTCTCAGAAAGTAATTTCTGTCTGCAATACTGAACCAATAAAACTATTACTGCCTATGCTTAATATACACCTTCGTTCGGATTTCACCTTGCACATTTTGTAATCTTTGAGTTATTTGATACCTAGTAAAAGAGGCACATAAGTTACACGGGGCCCTGTCCGTACACTGCAGCATTTACACTCTGATCAAGTAACCGCTGCCAAGGTCAACTGAGAGAACTGAGTCACACAATCGCTCACTTACTGCGGTAGCTCTGAGAGCAAAAAAAAAGAAAAAAAAATCTGATAAACTGGCTGCTTTAGCCACTTTTCTGTCTAGTTTCTCATTAAAAGGAGAACACAGAGTGAACCTAAGGGAGGAAATAATACATATCTAAACCCAATGTCAAGATACATCTTCCAGATGAGAACATGTGCGGTGCTGCAGTTTTCTGCATCAGGAAGTCCTTGGTGAAGAGTAACTGGGAATTCAGATATATTTTCCCAGATTTTTATTTAAAATTTTTAGTTTGAGTTGAGTTTAAAGCGGACATCCCCCCCCCCCCCCCTACAAAACTGCAACCATTACTGAGCTTGCTATACCAAAATGACCACATCTAATTATAAAGGCATCTTGTTCTCTTTCTCCAGCCCGCCATCTTGAATAGTAGACATCATCAGTGGCCTGGTTGTGCTGTTGGACCGCCAATGAGGTCAGTACCCAATCTCGCACATATGCTCTACGAGATCTGACAGTGTTCATTACTGTTTATATGTTGCCATGCCTATAACAACTTTGGCCACATCACTCACATTGCTGAAGCCATGCCAATGTAGAGTTTACAGACATGATTTCCCCTGGAAGGCACTGGTGTCGTGGCCCTACCAGGGGGGGCAACTGTGAGGCAGAAGTTGTCACCAGTGCCTCACTAAACAAGGAGACAGGAATCAGCTGCATGTAAATAACCTAATAATTCTTTGTTTTAGAACAACTTTTCAACACTAAGGAACTCTTGAAATTTTTAACAAAAGGAACAATCCGTTTTCTGTTCTCTGGCTGTGATAGGCTTAGCACAGAGAACAGGAGAGCTGGAGCTGCATGCTCTGATCTCACAGCCTGCTCCGCCCCACTACTCGATTGAGAGCGGAGGGAGGAGCAAGGTGTTAACCCTGTGCAGTCTCTGTCCATGCTGTGTAATCATTGCACAGGTAGAGAGAGAGGGATGGGAGGTGTCGGATTACAGGGAATCTGCAGCAGTTTTCTATAAGGAAAACTGACGTATTCCCTTTGTTAATTAGGTGCAGACCTTGCCGTATTCCATCTGTTATAGAAAATACCTGAAATAGGTCTATCTACTCTGAAACAGGTTTATCCATGCAGTGGTGTATTTTAGTTTTGTGCTGCCTTAGGCAAGACTAAAATTTGGCCTCCCCCCACCATCTAAATTTGTCCCACCCTTTCCTTCTCAAGTAGCTATTCGGGATCTCTGGTGGCTATGTGTGTTCTCTGGTGGCTGTGTGGGGTCTTTGGTGGCTAGGTGGGGTCTCTGGTGGCTATGTGTGTTCTCTGGTGGCTAGGTGGGGTCTTTGGTGGCTAGGAGGGGTCTTTGGTGGCTAGGAGGGGTCTCTGGTGGCTATGCAGGTGTCTCTGGTGGACTGTGGGGTAGTAATATGCAGTCTCTGGTATTACTGGTGTGTGTCAGACAGGCAGCTCAGAGTCTGCCACAGTGCTCTCCCCACCCCCCTCACTAGCCTGTCACAGTGCCCCCCCCCCCCCCCATTAGGAGAAGATATAGGAATAAGAAAAGGAAGGAGTGAGATGGAACAAGGGGAGAGTTGGGGGGAGAGAGAGGGAGGGAAGGTGAGAGAAAGAGTTGGGAAGAGGTGGGGGGTGAGAGAGAGGGGGCTCTCCTATCCCCCCCATACCAGACCCCAGACCAGGATGCTCTCCTATCCCCCTCCCCAAAAATAAAACTGCACCAGGCTCTCACCTTTAGTTCTCCGACTCCTTTTTTACCAGCTGTGTGTAGCGAGGCTACAAGGCCCGATCTCAGCCCGGGACTTCCGCCTGGTCTGCCAATTGAGCTACTTCCGGGATCGGAGGCTCCAGCCACTTCTGCCTCCTGCTTCTGCTTTGCTCCCCTGTCACCGAACGATCAGTCCGCGGCTGCCCCTGGTGTCTCCACTCTGGTGGGTGTCACCTGCGTGTGGTCCGCACCCCCTGCACCCCCGTAGCAACACCACTGCTTCTGTGCAGTCCTCGTAGTGTGCCTTCTGCCTGGGGGTGGCACCGCCCCCCTGAAAAAGGCTGCCCAAGACAAACGCCTTGTTTGCCTCGCGGTAGATATGCCCTTGTATCCACTTCGGACAGTTTCCTAAGCTTAGTAAATTCCAAGAAACGTGTTTTCCGATGTGGATTAAAATCTTGCCCTACCCTGACTCTCATGAGAGTCTCAGCTTCAGACTCGCCAATTGCAACACCTCGAGGTAAAACCAGGCACCACAGCCCAACCACGTAGATTAAAAAAAAAAAAAATCAGAAATTGCTCTTAGATCTCAAAATTGGAATTTGTCCTCAAAAGGTAAACAACAGCAGAAAGAGGATTTATGGATCAGTACTGTAAAATATATACATGGCCATCCATTTATGATTGATATCTTACAAGACACTTTTGAAGGTTTATTAAACGGGAAGGAAATGCTAGGACTTTTACTACACAGCAGTGAGGTTCCTCACATCCCATTACTATCCCAGCAGTGGTCTCTTATTAATAGCTTCTATTTCTGAACTCCGCACTAAAAGCGTCAAACCGTTCTGTCACTCTCATATGAATTTTTTTTTTATTTTTATTTTTTTAAATAAGTGTTTCTACTACATCATCCCATCTCTACCTTTACATCAATATCTCTGTCAAAATCTGTCAAACGTCCCGCGGCCCCTGGGGTCAAGATTTAATTAAAAAACAGCTGGGATCCAAGCAAAATGAAAAGTGAGGTGGCGAAAATGAAAGCAATTTCTCACTCTCTGGGGTGAGGAATAAAAATTAAATGAAAGCGGAAGTTGGGAAAATTCTATTGTTATATCATTGTACTTGGCACATCAATTCAATGTCATTTTTATTTTCTTTATACTTAATCAATACTACGGCATGAAGCAATGGATCACTCCTTGGATACAGTTACTGGAGCTTTCCAGATGGCTTTTCCTGTATTTCTTTACAATACTTACTGTAATAACTTGCTGGCCTAGTAATACAATTGGCTTGATGGAACCTGCGCATTGTTTTGTTACCTCTATCTCCTATTTTCTGATATAAAAATTGGCAGAGTCTCTTTAAAGCGGGACTTTACCCATAACATTTTGATAATAATTGATGTTCTTTAACAAAAGAACAGACATTCCACATTAATAATTATGCTACCAAAATACGTGTGCTGTAAATTGTCTCCAACATTGCTCCTGTTTCTGCTTGCTGGAGGCCCCCATTTTGTTGAAGCCCAGAGCAGTCACTCTCAAAACTCAAACTCTCCACCTCTCCTTGGTCTCAAAAACGATATATCACTTTCTGCAATTAAAATATGTATATTTCCAGTCTTGATTGTACGTCTTGGCTCAGTTAGAGAAGGAAGGCTGACAGAAGCTTTAAGCCAGGTACACACGGGGCCAAATGTTGGGAGACAACAGCCAGTTTAAAAAATAAAAAACATCCGACATTCGGCCCATGTGTATGCCATTCTATCAACCGAGTATGCTGGAAAACCAGGGCTGGCCGGTGAGTAAGCTTGGAATTTTCCCTTGGATTTATCCTTGGCCTTGTTTAGATCTATTTGCCCTCTAATGCTGCTTACTGTAATGGCCAGTCATAGGTGGGGGTAGTGGACCCCTTTTTTGCAACAATGTTATATTGGTCAGGCAATGCACTGACATCTTTACAGGCATTGTGCGATTTGCTGGGTGCTCAGTGTGCACCTGTACCTTTAAGAAGGGGTGAGCTCCCCTTCAGTCCATCTGCCCTCCATCTACTCATCAGAATGCATGTGCTTCTATTGTGGGGTCACTCATTAGTTAGCGATAGGAACTACAGATACCAGGGTGCCTTGGCAAGGCTCTGTAGCTTACACATGCATTTGCAAATGTGTGCAGACTAAACCCCTGTTTTTAACGCATACTGTTAGGTTGATTCAGTTGTCTGCGGGCTGGTCGGTAAGTAAGCTTGGAATATTTCCTTGGATTTATCCTTGGCGTTGTTTATATGCTGGAAAACCAGCAGCCGACTCACTACCGACCAGCTCTCTCAGCCAATGGCAGAACGCTGATCGAAGTGTTGTAGCGGGGCTGGGGGCATCCCCATGTCAGAACACGAAAGCTCAGCAGGGCAGATCGCAGAACTAACTTCGCATGGTTAGTACAGCGGCCTCCGACTGGAGCTGACAGTTTTTTTCATTCAACCCACGGGGGTTGAACGAAAAAATACCGCGTACACACGGTTGGAATTTCTGACAACAAATGTTCGATGTGAGCCTGTTTTTGGAAAATCCGACCTTGTGTAGGCTCCATCGGACATTTGCTGTCGGAATTTCCGACAACAAAAGTTTGGGAGCAGGTTCTCAAATTTTCCCGACAACAAGTAATTCCGAGCGTGTGTACACAATTCCAACGCACAAAATTCCACACATGCTCGGAATCAAGCAGAAGAGCCGCACTGGCTATTGAACTTCATTTTTCTCGGCTCGTCGTACGTGTTGTACATCACCACGTTCTTGACGTTTGGAATTTTCGACAACATTTGTGTGACCGTGTGTATGCAAGACAAGTTTGAGCCAACATCCATCGGAAAACAAATCCAGGGTTTTGATGTCGGAATATCCGATCTGTCTGTATGCGGCATAATAGTGTGTACCAAGCTTTACAGTGCTGAAGTTCACAGGCTGCGTAAAGGAGAGAATATCGGGGGAGATAAGATAAGACACTATCCTTGTTAGTTGAACTCTTCTGTGAGTCTATGGCAGCAGAGTTTGTCCTGTCACCTCTCCTGCTTTTCTTTTCTTCCTCCCTAAATCTGTGTTTCCTCTGCACAGTCTGTGTCATTCCTGTGGCTTTCTTCCCCCTTCAGCAATAGTAAATCTTAAAGCTGTCAGATGATCGGCCTCTAGTGGCTCTGATTTTAGGTACAGTGCCAGGAATAGAGAGCAACTAAGCATGTGCCTGTTTGGCCTCTAGTAGCTCTGATTTTAGACACAGTGCCAGCAATAGAGAGCAACTGAGCATGTGCAGGGCAGGCTGAGAGAGTGCATTAATACATTTTAAACCGTAAAGGCACTTATTTTTAATACTTTATATAGTTATACCTGCAAAAGGGGCCAGTCTGAAGTTATCTATCAGGACTTGATTTTCTGACCAAAGTTCCACTTCAACTTTGCTATAGGGTCAGTCTAATATTCTGCTTGCTAAGAGGAGGCTCCTAATGACAGTTGGTAATTTTCTTTAGTGGGACGGCTGGACAAGACGTCGGATAAGTGTTGCCTTCTCCAAATACATCTTCATTTTAAATATCTTCTGAAATATGTACTGGTTTATCTATTGGGCCCACTTTTAATTAAATACGTTTACAAAAATTGAGTATTTTATCTAAAGTAGCTCTTGAATTAGGCAGCCTAAAGAACAAGGGCAACAGACAATCAGTTTTCTTTACTAAAATCAGATTAGTGAAAAATGAATGTCTGGCTGCTGCAGATTACAGCAATTTGCTCTTTGCCTTATAAAAAATTAATTCTGTATTTTATATGAACATGCCCATAAATATTTCAGAAGATCAATTCCCTAATCGAGCTATTACTTTACAGCAGATTTGTCACATGCGCAGGCTGAAGCACGGCAAAAATCAATTTAAATGTTTAATTTCAAACTGCTATTGTCAGGCAATCAGGACTTTGGAAAACAAAGTGTACCTACATACATTAGTCGCGTGTTTATCTAGAATGTGGAAGCATCAGAACCTTTGGCAGGTTTTAGTTGTGGTCTATGTCCCCACTGAGGAAATGTGACGGACCGCCTGACACCCCGCTTGGGTGCCCCTGCCAAGATACAGCTTCCTCCACTCTGGAACCAGGTATTATAGCTGGATATTGCACCCATGTACTAGACAACACTACCTTAGGTGCAAACTGGAACTGACTTTATTGTAAATTTACACAGAATTTACAGCACACAGAATTAGATAAGAGCCTGATCACGTTATCCTAAACAATGCAAACTGTAAACAGTAATATCATTAGCACATATAAGGAATAGCCAACATAAACTCAAAGTAATCATACAGTAATATAATTAAACAGTAAGCTAATTAACAACTAGTCACCTAGACAAGCCTAGGTCAGTGCCCACCCAGACCATTCAGCACCAGTATTCAAGAAGACCCAGGGCTGTCCAAATCTCATTAACCAGCTTTCTTTTCACATACATCTTCTCACTGAGTTTCAAGTTGGCAGAGACCATCATGGCTTCCTTGACTGTTAAAGGTGGTAATGTCATCTTGCATTATATAACGGGACATCTTCCAGAATTCTTGTAGCTCTCCCAAGTGCCAGGGTCCATAGTCGGTAGGCAAGAGGCTGTCCTGCAGTCCTCTCCCAAAGCCCCTGTCCCGGTTGGGTCTGTCACAGGAGACAAACCTTCTTTACATGTTATGGTGACCGTCGTCACAGGACAGAAAGAGACTGGGAATCCAAAACCTTACAGCTGTTTTTTTAAGGTAAAAGAAAACAAGTAGATTCAACGCGTTTTGATAGAATTGCTTCCTCCTTCCTCAGGGCTATATTTCTTGGAGCATGCCAGTGTGTTGTGGAGCAGAGGCAGCTGCACAAGGTTAAAGAGATTTCTTGGGGGGAGATTTACTAAAACTGGAGCACAGAGAATCTGGTGCAGCTCTGCATAGTAACCAATCAGCTACTAGGTGTTATTGTCAAAGCTTCATTGAGCAAGCTGAATGTAGAAGCTGATTGGTTACTATGAACAGCTGCACCAGATGATTCTCTAGGCTTCAGTTTTAGCAAATCCCCCCCCCCCCATTGTGTTGCTGTCAGGGCTGGGCTCAGCTCTTCCGTCTCTGAGTTGGGCGCTCAGCTGTCAGCTAATTGCCAGCTCCTATCTCTTCACAATTACGCACCTGTTGATGATATCCTGCTCGTCAGTCCTGCCTACTTAATCCGTCCAGCCCAGAGGATCTCTGCCTTCACCTTGGTCAACATCACAGAGACCATCTCCTGTGTTTCTGTTAAAAACTTGCTTCGCTGACATCCCTTCTGGCTCCAGATCCTGCTTGCTGTTCCACTACTCTGATTCCTGACTTTCTGGCTTGGCTGACTATCCGTTCTGGTTACTGAACTTTGGTTATGTTTTGACTATGTTAGTTCTTTTTAATTTTATTATTAAACAAGTGTGATTTAACTGTAATTCTGTCTTAGTCTGATTCATGGTTTCTGATAGTTGCATCTCATAGATAGGAAGTGAAGAGATTTTAAACATTCCCTGCTCCATCCAAAACTAAGGAAAAGCAGGTCTTGGCTAAGATACATTTAGACGATCTGTGGGTGTATCCCTGCTCCGAAGCACCCCAGAAAAGCTCTTTAGTTGGTGCAGTTAATGACTAAACCCTGGATTAGGTGAAATGCGTTAGCGGTGAAGCCTCAGGTGGGAGGTCTGCAGTTTATGCTGTATGTTCTTTCTGCATGCTCAATAAATCTCACTGTTCCTTCAAAATGTTATTAATGTGCGACCCCCGTTCTTTCGTCTTTGCTCGATCACAGAGACAGGTAGAATTGTAGACCAAATCTATCTCCATCCAGTACCTTTTGCTTTGAGTCCATTAGACACTTTTTTTGTCACATTGTCCAAGCCCTGATGAAGGGGGATTTTTTAGGGCTCCCCGAAACGTATTCAAATTCTCCTTTCCATTTAATATGAACAACTAAGAATATTGGACTCGAGCAGATGGTTTGACACTCTTTCTTTTTTCACATGTTTTTAATGCTGGTGGTGTCCCCAATAGGGAGATTTGCCTTAAAATGCTGTCCCAGGTACACAGGTGTGGCACTACCCCTGAAGGGGCTGCTGGTGACTGCTTCTCCTACTCCTGCACAGCCAGGCAACACACATTCTCTGCTTGCATCCAGACACAAGAAGTCAGTCCCCTAGCTTTGTTTTTGATGTTTTTTAGGGGTAACAACTTGGATGGGTGAAGGAATTTATGGGATGCCCAACTTGAATCAAGAACAACAACAGGGGACAACTTCCTTCCTCTGTACAAAAAAAACCTGGACTGTTTTAGTTCCTGTATATACAAACAATGCTTAGTGGATTCTAGTGTAGGCTTAGTGTAGGCTAACCAGACGTCCCCGTTTTCCAGGGTCAGTCCCCTGATTGGAGACGATCTCCCCGGACCGAATATGTCCCCGGTTTTGTCCCCGGATTGGCGCGGCAGCAGCCATGGCACTATTTTCGGCTGCTTAGTCTCAGGTGCTTCCGCATTTTAGCTTCAGGAGTCGGGCTGTATCGCCTGTTGCCTGTCCCATCAACACTTCCTGGCTCCTCCCTCACTCCGCCGCCTGTCCCATCAGACCATCCGCCTCAAATTGGTGTCCGCCCAACCCCGCCCACACTCCAGCCTCCTGCATGCAATGCATGCACTGTGCTCAGCCTACTTGTGAAAAACAGCCTGAGAGGGGAGGCATAATTGGTGGGTGAGCCACCCGCTCCATGAACAGCTCTCCTCTCTCACCAGACCTCTTTGCTTCTTTCCCTTCTCATTCCGTTCTCCCCTTGTGCAGACTGGGGGGGGTGCAGACTTGGGGGGGGAGGATTGTGCAAACTGGGGGGGATTGTGCAGACTGGGGGGGGGTTGTGCAGACTGGGGGGGTTGTGCAGACTGGGGGGGTTGTGCTCACTGGGGGGGGGGAATTGTGCAGATTGGGGGGGGGGGATTGTGCAGACTGGGGGGGGGTTGTGCAGACTGGGGGGGAATTGTGCTGACTGGGGGGGTTGTGCTAAGTGGGGAGGGGGATTGTGCTGACTGAGTGGTTGTGCTAAGTGGGTAGTAGTGGGGAGGGGGATTGTGCTGACGGGGGGAATTGTGCTGACTGGGGGGGGGGGTTGTGCTGACTGGGGGGGATTGTGCAGACTGGGGGGGTTGTGCTGACTGGAGGGGGATTGTGCAGCCTGGGGGGTTTGTGCTCAATTGGGGGGGGGGGGTTGTGCAGACTGGGGGGGTTGTGCAGACTGGGGGGGGATTGTGCAGACTGGTGGGGAATTGTGCAGACTGGGGGGGCTACACAGTGCTCTGGACGGTGGTCTGAGAGGAGGCCTGTAATGTACACAGTGCTCTGGACAGTGGTATGAATGGAGGCCTGTAATGTAGACAGTGCTCTGGATGGTGGTAAGAAGTATTTCTTTTTTTTATCTCATGGACGAAATGTGTGAAATAATGTATTTCATTTTGAAAATCTGGTCACCTTAATTTAGTGGCAAAGTCCATTACAGACTAGGAGCGCTCAGCCCCTCTTGCAAATAGCACAACACTTGTACATGTGGCAGTCTCTCCCCTTGAATGTCCCTGGGTGTGCTGATGTACTCACTTTGTCCTCCCACTGCTCTCAGGCAAGATTCCATGTCAAACCGCTCTGCTGAATGGATCCCCCTGAGCCAGCCTGGAGCTGGGGTCTCCCCTAGACCTAGGAGACCCATCCTAGGCCACCAACATCCTCCTCAGCACTCCATCTTCCACCCCCTGCTGGCATGACTCCATATATTTAACCACTTTCATATCAGGCCTATTCTGGCACTCCTCTCCCCTTTTTTTGCTAGAAAATTTACACAGAACCCCCAAACATTATATATGTTTTTTTTAGCAGAGACTCTAGGGAATAAAATGCCGATTGCTGGATTTTTTTATCACATGGTATTTGTGCAGGAATTTTTCAAACACATTTTTTTGGAAGAAAAACAGTTTCATGAATTAAAAATAAAAACAGCAAAGTTCCCAAATTTTTTTGTATAATGTGAAAGATGATGTTGAGCCGCGTAAATAGATACTTTGGTACTTAAAAATCTCCATAGGTGATGCTTTTACATTTTTTACAGGTTACCAGTTTAGAGTTACAGAGGACGTAGAGTCGTTGTTCTTGCTCTATCGCACATGTGTGATTTGAACGCCGTTTGCATATGTGGGCGCGACTTACGTATGCGTTCGCTTCTGTGCACGAGCAAGCGGGGACGGGGCACTTTACATTTTTGTTCTTTTTTTTTATTGTTTATTTTACCTTTATTTTTTATTTTTACACTTCCTTTAAAAAAAAAAAAAAAGAACTGTCTCGGCCTTTCCAGCAGCGTCCCTGGCTTTGTTTACATCCGCCGGCCCAGACGTGACGTCATAACAACCCATGCAATCCATACATACAAAGACACCAAAACAAATAAGTTCAGAAATGAAGTTCTGTGTAATAAAATGGAAGGACACCGGGAAAAAGTATTGAAATGTATGTAATACTTGGTACAAAATTCTTTGTTGGTAATGACGGCTTTGAGACTCAGGCTCCTGTATGGAGGAACTAGTCTCATGCGTTGCTCAGGTGTGGTTTTGGCCCATTCTTCCACACAGTCTTCAAATCTTGAAGGTTCCGCGGGTCTCTTCTATGAATTCTGATCTTTAGTTATTTCCATAGATTTTCTATTGGATCCAAGTCAGGCGATTGGCTGGGGGCCATTCTAACAGCTTTATTTTCGTTCTTGGAAACCAATTGAAGGTTTCCTTGGCTTTGTGTTTGGGATCGTTGTCTTGCTGAAATGTCCTCCCTCGTTTCATCTTCATCCTCCTGGTAGATGGCAGCAGATTTTTATCAGGAATGTCTTGGTACATTTTTCCATTCATCCTTCCTTCAATGATATGAAGTTTGCCAGTACCGTATGCTGAAAAGCAGCCCCACCCACATCATGATGTTCCCTCCTCCAAACCTCACTGTTGGTATGGGGGGTGTTTTTGGGTTGATGTGTCATTTTACCTCCAAACATGGTGTGTATTATGGCATCCAAAGAGTTAAAATTTGGTCTCATCTGACCAGACTATTTCACAGGCTTGTCTAAATGTTGTGAAGCAAACTTTAAACAAGCTTCAACATGCTTTTTCTTTTTCCTCAGTAACAGAGTGTTGCATGGTGAGCGTGCATACAGGCCATGGCGGGTGAGTGCATTACTTATTGTTTTCTTTGAAACAATTGTATCTGCTAATTCCAGGTCTTTCTGAAGCTTTCCACAAGTGGTCCTTGGCTCTTGGACAACTCTTCTGATAATTCTGTTCACTCCTCTGTCAGAAATCTTGCGAGGAGCACCTGGTTTTGGCCAGTTTATGGTGGAATTATGTTCTTTCCACTTCCGGATTATGGCCCCAACAGTGCTCACTGGAACACTCAGAAGTTTAGAAATCCCTCTGTAACCAATGCCATCAGTAGCATCAATTGAGCTGCAGCATGATGGCCAAGACCATACAACAGTTTAACAGGACAGGTTCCACTCAGAACAGGCCTCGCCATGGTCGACCAAAGAAGTTGAGTGCATGTGCTTAGCGTCATATCCAGAGGTTGTCTTTGTGAAATAGACATATGAGTGCTGCCAGCATTGCTGCAGAGGTTCAAGGGGTGGGGGATCAGCCTGTCAGTGCTCAGACCATAGGCTGCACACTGCATCAAATTGGTCTGCGTGGCTGTCGTTCCAGAAGGAAGCTTCTTCTAAAGATGATGCACAAGAAAGTCCAAAAACAGTTTGCTGAAGAAAAGTGGATCCATGTCCTATGGTCTAATGAGACCAAGATAAACTTATTTGGTTCAGATGGTGTCAAGCGTGTGTGGTGGCAACCAGGTGAGGAGGACAAAGACAAGTGTGTCTTGCCTACAGTCAAGCATGGTGGTGGGAGTGTCATGGTTTTGGGCTGCATGAGTGCGGCCGGCACTGGGGAGCTACAGATCATTGAGGGAACCATGAATGCCAACATGTACTGTGACATTCTGAAGCAGAGCATGATCCCTTCCCTTCAGAGACTGGGCCGCAGGGCAGTATTCCAACATAACAACCACAAACACACCTCCAAGACGACCACTGCCTTGCTAAAGAAGCTGAGGTTAAAGGTGATGGACTGGCCAAGCATCTCTCCAGACCTAAACCCTATTGAGCATCTGTGGGGGATCCTCAAACAGAAGATGAAGGAGCGCAAGGTCTCTAACATCCACCAGCTCTGTGATGTCATCATGGGGGAGGGGAAGAGGACTCCAGTGACAACCTGTGAAGCTCTGGTGAACTCCATGCCCAAGAGGGTTAAGGCAGGGCTGGAAAATAATGGCGGCCACACAAAATATTGACACTTTGGGCCCAATTTGGACATTTTCACTTAGGGGTGTACTGACTTTTGTTGCCAGCGGTTTAGACATTAATGGCTGTGTGTTGAGTTATTTTGAGGGGACAGCAAATTTACACTGTTATACAAGCTGTACACTCACTACTTTACATTGTAGCAAAGTGTCATTTCTTCAGTGTTGTCACATGAAAAGATAGAAGAAAATATTTACAAAAATGTGAGGGGTGTACTCAGTTTTGAGAGAGAGAGAGAGAGAGAGAGAGAGAGAGAGAGAGAGAGAGAGAGAGAGAGAGAGAGAGAGAGAGAGAGAGAGAGAGAGAGAGAGAGAGAGAGAGAGAGAGAGAGAGAGAGAGAGAGAGAGAGAGAGAGAGAGAGAGAGAGAGAGAGAGAGAGAGAGATTTGTATATAGATCTAGATATCTATCTATAGATCTATCTATATATCTAGATATAGATATATAGATATCTAGATATTTATATAGATATCTAGATATATATATGTGTGCGTGTGTGTTTGTGTAAAAAAACTTTATTTGGCAAAAACCCAAAAGACGTGGCTGCCAAGTTGTCTGTGAGGGAAAAAATGGAGCGTATCAAATATTTAGAAATCTAGTGCCGTTGTCTTCTTGAAAGCATCTTGCTCTATAGGTCAATGTACATATTGATTGTATGCATTGATTCTCGCATTCATTCGCAGCACGTGTGGTCTAAATATAACTTTCTTCCCCAAACCAACCGAGCAAAATGACAGAAGCCTTCATCTCCTAATGAGTGTATTCCGCTAATGTATGGCCCAGGGTACAGAATTCTGCAAAATATACGGGCAAGAGTGAGGGTGTCGTCACTCGAGTGCTCATATTACCATAAAATATAAGCAAAAATGTAATATGTGCACTTTACTATATTAGGGGAATATTATTACTTTCTTTTACACACTGAATTTCACAAACACATTATTAAAGTGGAACTCAACTCTGGCAATCATCATGAACTCCGTTTGATCCTGATGCTGCTAGCATTAGTATATAGATAGGAAGGCAGATTGTATTTACTTTGTTTCTTCCTGGTCTTCCTGGTTTTTGGTCAAAATGATGTCTTCATGGGAGGAGGGGCTTTCTCAGCTAAGCACAACCCCCTGGCTAAGCATCTTACCTTTACAGGGTAGTTAGCATAGGGCTTAAAATGGGGGTGGGAGCAGGTTTAGAGTGCCTTGAAAAAGTATTCATACCCCTTGAAATTTTCCACATTTTGTCATGTTACAACCAAAAACGTTAATGTTTTTTTTCCCCGCGATTTTATGTAATAGACCAACACAAAGTGGCACATAATTGTGAAGTGGAAGGAAAATGATAAATGGTTTTCAACATTTTTTACAAATAAATATGTGAAAAGTGTGGGGGGGGGCATTTGTATTCAGTCCCCTTTACTCTGATACCCCTAACTAAAATCTAGTGGAACCAATTGCCTTCAGAAGTCACCTAATTAGTAAATAGAGTCTGCCTGTGTGTAATTTAAGCTAAATATAAATACAGCTGTTCTGTGAAGCCCTCAGAGGTTTGTTAGAGAACCTTAGTGAACAAACAGCATAATGATGGCCAAGGAACACACCAGACAGGTCAGGGATAAAGTTGTGGAGAAGTATAAAGCAGGGTTAGGTTATAACAAAAAATATCCCAAGCTTTGAACATCTCACGGAGCTCTGTTCAATCCATCATCCGAAAATGGAAAGAGTATGGCACAACTGCAAACCTACCAAGGCATGGCGGTCCACCTAAACTGACCGGCCGGGCAAGGAGAGTATTCATCAGAGAAGAGCCAAGAGGTCCATGGTAACTCTGGAGGAGCTGCAGAGATCCACAGCTCAGGTGGGAGAATCTGTCCACAGGACAACTATTAGTCGTGTTCTCCACAAATCTGCCCTTTATGGAAGAGTGGCAAGAAGGAAGACATTGGTGAAAGAAAGCCATAAGAAGTCCCGTTTGCAGTTTGTGAGAAGCCATGTGGAGGACACAGCAAACATGTGGAAGAAGGTGATCTGGTCAGATGACACTAAAATTAAACTTTTTGGCCTAAAAGCAAAAGGCTATGTGTGGGGGAAAACTAACACTGCACATCACCCTGAACACACCATCCCCACCGTGAAACATGGTGGTGGCAGCGTCATGTGGCGGGGATGCTTTTCTTCAGCAGGGACAGGGAAGCTGGTCAGAGTTGATGGGAAGATGGATGGAGCCAAATACAGGACAATCTTAGAAGAAAACCTGTTAGAGCCTGCAAAAGACTTGAGACTGGGGCGGAGGTTCACCTTCCAGGAGGACAATGACCCGAAACATACAGCCAGAGCTACAATGGAATGGTTTAGATCAAAGTCTATTCATGTGTAAGAATGGCCCAGTCAAAGTCCAGACCTAAATCCAATTGAGAATCTGTTTCAAGACTTGAAAATTGCTGTTCACAGATGCTGTTTACATGGAGAGTGCAGGAACAATCAGCCTTAGCACCACATCCCATAAAGAGATACACAAAGGAAAAGGGAATGGGGTAAAGAAACCCCCGAGACTTCAAAGGTGCTTAGATCAAATAGTAATTAGAGTAAAAAAATATATGTATACAAAATCTATCCATACAAAAGTTTATTTATTCAATTTATTACATGTTGACAAAAAAGTTTAAAAGATCTCTCAATATCCATATCTGACTATACAAAGACGATGGAAGAAAAGCCACTTAGTAAATACCACTCGACATGTTTCGCTCTTTATGAGCTTCATCAGGAATTCTGGTAAACATGTAGTATACAGGCTGAATAATAAATGAAGGTGAAAATGTTTTATAAAATTGAATTTTATGAACGCGATGAATAGCATTCAGAATATTGGTAGGTCTCTCTTGCCTAGGCTCCCAACAATATTGGTCACAGAGGGGCTGAGTATAAATGAATCCTTGCTGGAGAACTCATGTTGAATCAAAAGTTGTTTGCTGGAGGCTATCAAAGCCTTGTAGCAGCTTAAAATCTCCCTGGTAAGGAGACTTAATGCTGGCTGATTTGAACAAATCAGAAATAAAGGATGTCAAAAAACAAATGCACATAAATGCAGCTATATAGAGGTATGGGCAGGCATGCAGTAAAGGGGAGATAGAGATACAGCCTCCCCTTCAGCGAGAGAGCCTCCGAGAGAGGCAGGGAGGCATGGGAGGAGGCAACAAGGGAGCTGGAGAGCCAGAGGTCCTGGAAGGAGTGGAGAGGACGATTTGGGCGATATCTACAGATTAGGTTGGTTGTAGCTGCGGGGGCCATGTTGTGGATGGCCTTCTGTTATCAGCTTTTCACTGGAATTGAAATCACTCCACTAGCGCGGTTACTTTTTGGTTAAAAAATAAAGTGGAACCTCGGATAGCGAGTAGCGCGGTTCTACGAGCGCTTCGCAATATGGGCTATTTTTCTTTTCAAAAATCCTGACTCGCTTTGCGAGCGTTGTCTCGCAAGACAAGCCGCATTCAAGCCTCCGTCTGGGGTGTGCAGTACCGCATTTGGCCAGAGGTGCAGGGGAGCCGGTGATGCTCGGAGACACTCGGAGATGCTCAGAGACGCTCGGAGACACTCTGAGACACTCAGGTGCTTGGAGACGCTCTGAGACGCTCAGAGACGCTCGAAAAACACTCAGTGTTTTCAAGTTTTTCCGAGTTTCTCTGGCGCCCCCGCACCTCTGGCCACATGTGGTACTGCATAGACAAGCTGTGGCTGTGGAACAGATTATCTGAGTTTCTATTATTTCCTATGGGGAAACTTGCTTTGATATACGAGTGCTTTGGGTTACAAGCTTTCTTCTGGAACGAGTTATGCTCATAATCCAAGGTATTACTGTATAACTATTTGGCTGGAGTTTCTCTTTATGTTGACAAAGGAAGCAAGATAGACCAGTATGAAAAAAAAAACAAAAAACAGCAAATTTCTCTTCCTTTCTCACATGATTATTTATGATCGGATCCCTATGTAGAATTGTTTGTGCGTTTAGAGATAAAATTATTCAGCATAATTAAAGTTTGCTATTAATGTTTAATATGCTTAACAGAGCAGGGTGACATAACGGAGCTCAGGGCTTATTAATGTTACATAGACCTCGTAGGAGGCGATAAAACGATTCTGTTTTACATAATCTGTTTGCGGCAGATTTTGACTCTTCATTTTTAATTACATATCGATACGTTGTATAAGGAAGTGTTTTCTTTCCCCGTGTGTAAGCTCCCATAGGAGTGATCTGTACTGCAGAGCTCAGGTAACGAAGACACTATGCAAAAATGGCCCAAAAAAATGTCTCTCAGCACTGCGCTCTGCAAATATTTCTATAGTAAGGGTTGGATCGCTTTATAATCAGATCAGCGAGTGATGATTTGTGATTGTTTGATGTGGGCTTACCGGCACTGTGCACATCTGCTCCACTTCCTCCATTGCCTCACTGAACAGGCCTGCTTGTACTCCGTCTCTGACTTTTAAGCAGCTTACAGACGGTGGGTCCGTGAGGCATGACAGATATGGCTGCTGAACAATCAATGCCGTAAACAAAGCGACCAGGTGGGGAAATCCGGCCAAGCCGATCACCCCCCCCCCCTTCCCCAAGGCTCAGGTAGAGGGCATCTGTTAGGTTTGGAGATGACATGATTGTTCCCTATCTGACTGCAAAGTGAACAATCTCTGATGTTTGTAGGAACCCTAAATGAATGTTCGTTTGCTAGAGAAGTATGTATTGATAACAATTGCTAGATTTTTTTTATTGTATATAAAATGTTTTTCTAACTTTTTTCATTCTTTGTTGCATCTCAGGTTTCTGAGGAGGCTGCGTAGACTGTGAGATATCACTGGCCTAGGCTAAAGAGTTGGAAGCTGGAGTCTAGGGAAGCCTTTCTTAACCATGGTTCTGTGGAACCTAGGGTTCACCCAGAGCTTGCTTGTCAATTCTCTTTCTCAGATAAGTAACCACTGATGCCACTGAACTTTTAAGCTCTTTGTAAGGGGGGGGCTTTCTTCCCACAGACAACTATTGTAAGGAGAATTCTTCCCACACCATTGAACACCAATGTAAGGAGCATTCTTCCCACTGACGACCAATGGAAGGAGCATTCTTCCCACTGACTACCAATGTAAGGGACATTTTTCCCACTGATCACCAATGTAGGAAGCATTCTTTAAACTGTCAATCAATGTAAGGGACATTCTTTCCAAATTGCCACCAATGTAAGGAACATTTTCCTACTGTCCACCAATGTAAGGAGCATTCTTCCCACTGATCACCAATGTAAGCAGCATTTTTCTCACTGATCACCAATGTAAGGAACATTCTTCCCACTGATCACCAATGTAAGAAGCAATCTTCCCACTGATCACCAATGTAAGGGACATTCTTTCCAAATGGCCACCAACGTAAGGGACATTCTTCCCACTGATCACCAATGTAAGGAACATTCTTCTCACTGATCACCAATGTAAGGAACATTCTTCTTACTGATCACCAATGTAAGGAACATTCTTCTCACTGATCACCAATGTAAGGAACATTCTTCCCACTGATCACCAACGTAAGGGACATTCTTCCCACTGATCACCAATGTAAGGAACATTCTTCCCACTGATTACCATTGTAAGGAGAATTCTTCTCACTGATCACCAATGTAAGGAACATTCTTCTCACTGATCACCAATGTAAGGAACATTCTTCCCACTGATTACCATTGTAAGGAGAATTCTTCTCACTGATCACCAATGTAGGAACATTCTTCTCACTGGTCACCAATGTAAAGAGCATTCTTCCCACTGTCCACCAATGTAAAGAGCATTCTTCCCACTGACTACCAATGTAAGGGACATTTTTCCCACTGATCACCAATGTAAGAAGCATTCTTTAAACTGTCGATCAATGTAAGGGACATTCTTTCCAAATTGCCACCAATGTAAGCAGCATTTTTCTCACTGATCACCAATGTAAGGAACATTCTTCCCACTGATCACCAATGTAAGCAGCATTTTTCTCACTGATCACCAATGTAAGGAACATTCTTCCCACTGATCACCAATGTAAGAAGCATTCTTCCCACTGATCACTAATGTAAGGGACATTCTTTCCAAATGGCCACCAACGTAAGGGACATTCTTCTCACTGATCACCAATGTAAGGAACATTCTTCTCACTGATCACCAATGTAAAGGACATTCTTTCCAAATGGCCACCAACGTAAGGGACATTCTTCCCACTGATCACCAATGTAAGGAACATTCTTCTCACTGATCACCAATGTAAAGGACATTCTTTCCAAATGGCCACCAACGTAAGGGACATTCTTCCCACTGATCACCAATGTAAGGGACATTCTTCTCACTGATCACCAATGTAAGGGACATTCTTTCCAAATGGCCACCAACGTAAGGGGCATTCTTCCCACTGATCACCAATGTAAGGGACATTCTTTCCAAATGGCCACCAACGTAAGGGACATTCTTCCCACTGATCACCAATGTAAGGAACATTCTTCCCACTGTCCACCAATGTAAAGAGCATTCTTCCCACTGTCCACCAATGTAAAGAGCATTCTTCCCACTGACTACCAATGTAAGGGACATTTTTCCCACTGATCACCAATGTAGGAAGCATTCTTTAAACTGTCAATCAATGTAAGGGACATTCTTTCCAAATTGCCACCAATGTAAGGAACATTTTCCTACTGTCCACCAATGTAAGGAGCATTCTTCCCACTGATCACCAATGTAAGCAGCATTTTTCTCACTGATCACCAATGTAAGGAACATTCTTCCCACTGATCACCAATGTAAGAAGCAATCTTCCCACTGATCACCAATGTAAGGAACATTCTTCTCACTGATCACCAATGTAAGGAACATTCTTCTTACTGATCACCAATGTAAGGAACATTCTTCTCACTGATCACCAATGTAAGGAACATTCTTCCCACTGATCACCAACGTAAGGGACATTCTTCCCACTGATCACCAATGTAAGGAACATTCTTCCCACTGATCACCAACGTAAGAAGCATTCTTCCCACTGATCACCAATGTAAGGAGCATTCTTCCCACTGATCACCAATGTAAGGGACATTCTTCTCACTGATCACCAATGTAAGGAACATTCTTCTCACTGATCACCAATGTAAAGGACATTCTTTCCAAATGGCCACCAATGTAAGGGACATTCTTCCTACTGATCACCAATGTAAGGAACATTCTTCCCACTGATCACCAATGTAAGAAGCAATCTTCCCACTGATCACCAATGTAAGGGACATTCTTTCCAAATGGCCACCAACGTAAGGGACATTCTTCCCACTGATCACCAATGTAAGGAACATTCTTCTCACTGATCACCAATGTAAGGAACATTCTTCTTACTGATCACCAATGTAAGGAACATTCTTCTCACTGATCACCAATGTAAGGAACATTCTTCCCACTGATCACCAACGTAAGGGACATTCTTCCCACTGATCACCAATGTAAGGAACATTCTTCCCACTGATCACCAACGTAAGAAGCATTCTTCCCACTGATCACCAATGTAAGGAGCATTCTTCCCACTGATCACCAATGTAAGGGACATTCTTCTCACTGATCACCAATGTAAGGAACATTCTTCTCACTGATCACCAATGTAAGGGACATTCTTTCCAAATGGCCACCAACGTAAGGGGCATTCTTCCCACTGATCACCAATGTAAGGGACATTCTTTCCAAATGGCCACCAACGTAAGGGACATTCTTTCCACTGATCACCAATGTAAGGAACATTCTTCTCACTGATCACCAATGTAAGGAACACTCTTCCCACTGATCACCAATGTAAGGGACATTCTTTCCAAATGGCCACCAATGTATGGAGCATTCTTCCCAATGACTACTACGCTAATGTACTATGATCTGTAGGTACAGAATTTATGTCTGAAACCTGACTGAGAGGGTTCCTCCATGTTAAAAAAGGTTGAGAAAGTCTGGTCTACAGTAAGCAACTTTTACCACTTGTTCGTATTTTTTTTTTTTTCCTATTGAGCTGGAAATTTTGCTTTGACAACACTTCCAATGTGTACTGAAATTGTACATAACAGAAATATTGTCGCCTATTTCCAGCTTACAAGCGAAGCAATGAATTGTCTGGTGACTGCATCTGAAATTTATTACTACCTCCTGGCTACGATATTTCTTCCTGGATGACCCACCGACATCTTCAAATCGACCCAACAAAAACCAAGCTTGTTATATTCCCATCTCATCTAGAAATAGTCTGTGCTTTCTCAATTATCACTGATGAAAGTCTATTAACTCTACTGACCCACTCTACTGCAGGGTAATACTTGATATATTTCTCTCTTTACAATCACATTCGCCAGCTGAATAAAACCAGCCAGTTTTTAATATTTACAGTGCCTTGAAAAAGTATTCATATCCCTTGTAATTTTCCACATTTTGTCATGCTACAACTAAAAACCTAAATGTATTTTATTGGGATTTTATGTGATAGACCAACACAAAGTTGCACATAATTGTGAAGTGGAAGGAAAAATGATAAATGATAAATAGTTTTCCAATTTTTTTTTACAAATAATTATGTGAAAAATGTGGGGGGGTACAGTAGTATAGCGTCCCCCAGAGTCAATACTTTGTAGAACCGCCTTTCACTGCATTTACAGCCATGGGTGTCCGCGGCATAGGGCAAGGGGGGGCATTTGCCCCCCCTGGAATCGTAAGACGGTAGAGGTCGACCAATATATCGAGGAAGGGAGGAGGAACGTGGGGTTCCTCCTCCCTTCACCACACGCTGTTGGCAGAGCAGCGCCGCGGTATGTGAAACTAATGCCCTGTACACACGATAGGATTTTCTGATGGAAAATGTGTGATAGGACCTTGTTGTCGGAAATTCCGACCGTGTGTAGGCTCCATCACACATTTTCCATCGGAATTTCCGACACACAAGGTTTGAGAGCTTGCTATAAAATTTTCCGACAACAAAATCCGTTGTCGGAAATTCCGATCGTGTGTACACAAATCCGATGCACAAAGTGCCACACATGCTCGGAATAAATTAAGAGATGAAAGCTATTGGCTACTGCCCCGTTTATAGTCCCGACGTACGTGTTTTACGTCACCGCGTTCAGAACGATCGGATTTTCCGACAACTTTGTGTGACCGTGTGTATGCAAGACAAGTTTGAGCCAACATCTGTCAGGAAAAAATCCTAGGATTTTGTTGTCGGAATGTCCGATCAATGTCCGACCGTGTGTACAGGGCATAAGAGAGAGTCAAAATTAAGGTTGGATGTCGAGGGTGGGTGGGACCCGGGGTGGGCGGGACCCGGAGGGGCGGGACATCGACATCACGCTGAATTTGTCAGCTCCCCTTTCTCTCTCTCCATACAGTTTCACACAGTTACACTGCCGGCTGTGAAACCTGCCATTGCCATCCAGTGCCACCTGCCAATGCCAACCAGTGCCTGCCATTGCCACCTGCCAGTGCCAATCAGTGCCACCTGCCAGTGCCAATCAGTGCCTGCCAGTGCCACCTGTCTGTGCCACGTGCCAGTGCCAATCAGTGCCATCCAGTGCCATCTGTCAGTGTCAACCAGTGCCACCTGCCAGTGCCAATTAGTGCCATCCAGTGCCACGTGCCAGTGCCAATTAGTGCCATCCAGTGCCACCTGCCAGTGCCAATTAGTGCCACCTGCCAGTGCCAATTAGTGCCACCTGCCAATCAGTGCCACCTGTCAGTGCCAACCAGTGCCACTTGCCAGTGTCACCTGCCAGTGCCAACCAGTGCCATCTGCCAGTGCCAACCAGAGCCACCTGTCAGTGCCTGCCAGTGCCACCTGCCAAAAAAAAAAAACGGCCTAAAATGTAGGCCGCAAAAAATAGCATCATATCGGCCATCGGCCGCCCCGATTTCTAAATATTGGCATTGGCCAGAGAAAAACTCATATCCATTGACCTCTAAAGGAGGTGTTGAAGAGTGAAGACAGTTGCCCTGTGCAACGCAATGGCCATCGCGGCCCGGCTCCGCGGCAGCCGTGGACTTATTTTTCTATGTCTGGTGGCCTGGGGCTGCTCTCAGTCTGCTCCGACTTTTCACAGATTGATACAGACATCCGTCCCTCCCTCCCTCACCCCCGGCCCGATCATCGGATTGGCTCTGACTGCCGCTCGGGCCTCTGCTCAACATCTCGGCTGTTCCGGAACGTGATTGGCTGCCTCAGCCTGCCTGTGTAACGTCGCTACACCGATCCGGCTATCACATCAATGAAGAACCACAGGTAACAGCACTGCGGTGCCACTGTGCCAGTTAGGAGGAGAATATATATATATATATATATATATATATATATATATATATATATATATTTATCTTGGAAAGTTGGACAGCTGAGCTATTGCTGGAAAAATAGATTTGTGTTGTGTGTTTTAATATCTTCTTCACTTTGTATGGAAGTTGCTCAGTCTCTCAGGCATACCAGTCCATGATGCCCATATAAATATAGCCTACAGAATGTACATCTTTCTATATTGCAATACATCTGTTGTGGCCATATTTTGATCTTGATGAAAACAACCTATACAGTATAAGCTGTTTTCATAAAGATCAAAATATGGTCACAACAGATGTATTGCAATACATTGCAAATAAAGAGATGTACATTCTCTAGGCTATATTTATATGGGCATGGAGTGATGCTGAATTATCTCAAGAGCTATTTCACATTGCCATCTGGCCGCATTATCACCGTTTTAGCGGCGCTATTTTCCCGCTAGCAGTCGAAGAAAGGGTTAAATGCGACTGTGTATCGCCGCTGCCGAAGCGCCCCCCCCCCCCCCCCGAAAAAAGTTCTGCGGACGCCCATGATTACAGCTGCAAGTCTTTTTGGTAAATGTAAAGTTTTGTACATCTAGAGAGGACATTTTTGCCCATTCTTCTTTGCAAAATATCTCAAGCTCTGTCAGATTGGATGGAGAGCGTCTGTGAACAGCAATTTTCAAGTCTTGCCACAGATTCTCAATTGGATTTAGGTCTGGACTTTGACTGGGCCATTCTAACACATGAATATGCTTTGATCTAAACCATTCCATTGTAGCTCTGGCTGTATGTTTAGGGTCGTTGTCCTGCTGGAAGGTGAACCTCCACCCCAGTCTCAAGTCTTTTGTAGACTCTAATGCCCTGTACACACGGTCGGATTTTCCGATGGAAAATGTGTGATAGGACCTTGTTGTCGGAAATTCCGACCGTGTGTAGGCTCCATCACACATTTTCAATCGGAATTTCCGACACACAAAGTTTGAGAGCAGGATATAAAATTTTCCGACAACAAAAGCCGTTGTCGGAAATTCCGATAGTGTGTACACAAATCCGACGGACAAAGTGCCACGCATGCTCAGAATAAATAAAGAGATGAAAGCTATTGGCCACTGCCCCGTTTATAGTCCCGGCGTACGTGTTTTAGGTCACCGCATGTGTATGCAAGACAAGTTTGAGCCAACATCTGTCGGAAAAAATCCTAGGATTTTGTTGTCGGAATGTCCGAACAAAGTCCGACCGTCTTTCTTCTAAGATTGCCCTGTATTTGGCTCCATCCATCTTCCCATCAACTCTGACCAGAGTTGATGGGAAGTTCAGGATGATGTGCAGTGTTAATTCTGGTAATCTGGCCTTTATGTAAGAGCGGTAAGAAGAAAGCCATTGTTGAAAGAAAGCCGTAAGAAGTTCTGTTTGCAGTTTGCGAGAAGTGGGGGACACAGCAAACATGTGGAAGAAGGTGCTATTATGGGCAAAAATGTCCCTCTCTAGATGTGCAAAGCTGGTAGAGACATCCCCAAAAAGACTTGCAACTGTAATTGCAGAGAAAGGTGGTTCTGCAAAGTATTGACTCCGGGGGGTCTGAATACAAATGCATGTCACAATTTTCACATTTATTAGTAAAAAAATGTAAAACCATTTATCATTTTTCCTCCACTTCACATTTACATTTTAGGCTGTAACATGACAAAATGTGTAAAATTCCAAGGGGTATGAATACTTTTTCAAGGCACTGTACTGTATATCCCTCCTTTCCTGAAACATTCTACAAACTCTATCCCTCACATCTAAGCAGGTTTCGAACTATAAGTAGTGACCACCTGCCCCACCGCCCACTTATACCTAGATCAATCTAGGACTAGGTCTCCCCTAACTTCCATTCTAAAAGGTCATTCCACCCAAAACCTGATATGTTAATTTTTGGTAGATGTTAAGACAGAACAACCTCCTGTGACAGTGCTTTGCCCAGTGGGTTAGGAGAGGTAAATCTCACACAGGGTTCTCACGGATGCAGATTGAGGGCCTCCAGAATGGCCATTCTAAGTTGTGAAAATTGGTCTTTCTGTTTTCTATGGGTTTGGTAACTCCTGGACTGGGTTCTGGAGTTCAGAGCCTTCAAAAAGTCTTGGGAGGGACTCTTGACTCCAACTTTCGGTGCAGGGGACCAGCAGGCTGAGTGTGCAGGTATGCATAGCCTTCATAATTAAGGGTCTGTCTACAGTTTGGGGCTTCACCCGGGAGACAGGAGGTCCCCTGCGTAAAGGTCAAGTAGTGGGCCAGTTGAGCAGAGAAAGCGGAGAGAGGGGTACCTTGGTTATATGTGAGTGCAGGGGTGCTGTAAAATGGTCTTTACATTTCCCCGTTCTGCTTCTCCTCGTCGTGATCGTGGACCACTGGTTGACAGAGTCCGCGGGACCTGCAGGCACGCTCCCACAGCGCGCGCCCGCTAGCTCGGGATTAGGAAGGGACGTACGGGTACGCCCTTTTGCGCACTGGTGCCATTCTGCCGACGTACATTGGCGTGCGGGGGTCGGGAAGCAGTTAAGGCATTTAATAACCAAAACAATAAAAATATGGATCCTGCTCCTTTAAAGCATTTTTTACAGCACAGTGCTTGTGCTGTGTAATTTGGACCCTGTAACATCTAAAAAACCTTGCTGATCCTGCCTGTTTCTCCCCTCTCCTATGTAAACTGACCACGATAATCATGGCTGCTGAGCCCTGACAACGTGGTCAGTTTACTTGCCCCCGTCATTCGCAGCCTTCTTTTCGGTGTCTGTCTCCTCTGTCCTCCCCCCCCTCCCCTCTCTCAGTGTCACCTAGTGACAGTGCCGCCCCATCCCCCTCCTGCTGCGGGAATGTATATTTTTATACTTTCCATTTTGTCTCCTAATACAGTGCCCCCCTGTCTCTGTGTTTTATGAAAAAAAATTCCTCCTTTACCTTATCTCATGGCGGCTTCCGGCGGTCAGATGACCGGCCGTGTCTCCTCTCTCCTCACGTCAGCGGGGAAATCTCGGCCCCGCCCACTGCTTCTGTCAGACGGGCAGAGAGGAGACACCGCCGGTTACATGAGCGCCGGGAGCCGCCGTGGTGATACGGTAAAGGAGGAATTTTTTTTTAATAAAACACAGATAAAGGAGGGCACTGTATAAAGAGACAGAACGGATTATGTAAATGTGTGAAAGTGGGATAACAACCACTTTAATGTTTGAATTGATGGTGGAAACCCCTGCAAGGGTAACCTTTTTTGCTTCATTGGAGTTGAACTTTTAGTTTCCATTTAAATAAAAGTGGGCCATCAAGCCCTGAAACAGTATTTCCTGGCTGGACTGAACTCAACAGAAAGCACTACACCTTGAATGAAACCCTCAAATATCACACTCAGCATGTTTTCTGTACCATCCTGGGATGGTGTGACCCCAATTTGAGGGAACCAATACTTTCACAAGCGTTGCCCGTGCATATACTAATGCAGCTAATGCTCGTGCGCATGTGCCAACATGCAGACAGACTCTGGCCAGTAACCAGCGTACACCGACATGCTGACGCTGCAGTGTGCGTCACATCGCATTGGCGCACACATCTGCACGCATTGGCGCATGCCCATGCATGCCCAATCCTGGGAATAATGCCAAGCTGCCTATTTAAAGGAAGACATGACATGTGCTTAATGCTATATGTTCTTTAGCTCGAAGTGACCTGTGTTTCTGTGTTCCTGCTCTTGTTATCCGATCTCCTGTTGCTGACCCAGCCTGCTCCGGACCTTGCTTTGTGGATTTTGGACTCTGATCCTGGCTTGCTAGACTACACTCTGCTGTCTTACTGCTTCTGACCTCAGCCTGCTGCTTGACTACGTTTAAGCTTTCTCCTCATGTATGACCCTAGCTTGACTTCTAACTATGTTCTTGCTGACCATCTGTGCTGACCCTGGCTTGTCACCTGACTACGTCCTTGATCCGAAGCAGTACCTTTACCTGCCTATGACTGAGTGCCAGGAGCCTCCAAGGTCCAGTTTCCAGGTGCCATTCTGCAGATCCTTGGTCCTCCCGTGTTGTGCCTCCATTGCTTTTGACTACAGTTCAGAGACCACTGGTACCTGCTATCTGATACCGGCACCTAGGCTAGTCCGTGCCCAGTGCCCCTGTCTCCACTCTCGGGGGTACCCAGAGCCAAAAGGGGCAACCCTCTCGTCATTTTGTCCTCCAACCAAGGTACATGACTCCCGAGTTCTTTTCCAGGATTGCATGCACGCCAGATCATTGCCCGTGGCTCAAACCATCCCTACTGGCCTCAGAAGGATCTAGACTCCAGCAGGTGAAGCAAACTAGGAAATACAGCAGAAAGGTGTCACTGGTGAAATGGCCAAGAAATATAAGCAATTGGCCCAACAGGGTTCAATTGCAACTGAAGAACTGCTTTTGCATAGATTGACTTTTTGAAGGCATTCCCAAGATCTGTACCATTATTGTAACATACCTGAGGTGTATTGTATACAATAGTTCACCTAAAATGTTTTGCAATATTATTAGTGCCGGTAAACGGCAATGTGTTGCTGGTGTCCACAGCAGTCATGTGATCTTGGCTCCAGTTAAGGCCTTGGAAATTGAATATTTTGTTTTCTGTCTCCCAGTCTCAATGAGAAATCTCCTCCACTTACATATCTCGGTGTACAAGAACATTTATTAAAACATCTAACACAAAAGAGGTTATTTCAGGGACAATCCTGCATTTCAAGGCAATGCAGAACAAGATAGAGATAAATTAAGTTCAAGGATGATGTTCACAGTAAAAACAAAAAAAAGTCTCCAATAAAGTCGAGTTTGATGTTTACAAGATATATGGGATAATGTCCCTCTTTGCTGTGAAATATAAGGATAGTAGAAGGCATTAGAGAATTTATTGGCCAGATAAAAGAAAAAGGTAGCTACAGTAGCCCAGTCTCTACAAGTATGGAACTCCAGAGTTTATTTCCATAACCTCAGTTTCGAAAATAATGGATGAATTTACCTTACAACAAAATGTGTTAACAAAAAAGCATATATACAGTATGTATATATATATATATATATATATATATATATATATATATATATACACACACATACACACATAGTGCCTTGAAAAAGTATTCATACCCCTTGGAATTTTCCACATTATATTAGAACCAAAATCGTAAATGTATTTTATTGGGATTTTATGTGATAGACCAACACAAAGTGGCACATAATTGTGAAGTGGAAGGAAAATGATAAATGGTTTTTAATTTTTTTTTACAAATAAATATGTGAAAAGTGTGGGGGGGCATTTGTATAGCGCCCCCCTAAATCAATACTTTGTAGAACCCCCTTTCGCTACAAGTCTTTTTGGGGATGTCTCTACCAGCTTTGCTCATCTAGAGAGGGACATTTTTGTCCATTCTTCTTTGCAAAATATCTCAAGTTCTGTCAGATTGGATGGAGAGCGTCTGTGAACAGCAATTTTCAAGTCTTGCTACAGATTCTCAATTGGATTTAGGTCTGGACATTGACTGGGCCATTCTAACACATGAATATGCTTTGATGTAAACCATTCCATTATAGCTCTGGGTTTAGGGTTGTTGTCCTGCTGGAAGGTGAACCTCCGCCCCAGTCTCAAGTCTTTTTGCAGACTCTAACAGGTTTTCTTCTAAGATTGCCCTGTATTCGGCTCCATCCAGTGGTGTCGGTAGGGGGGGGGGCTAAGGGGGGCTGGAGCCCCAAGTGGACCCCCAAAAAGCCCCGTGTCTCGGGCATTCACAAATCTATAATTAGCCCCGAGCCCGAGCAGGGACTGATCTGACTCGGAGTTCGGCCGAGTGACATAGCAGGTCCCGCCTTCTGGAGCCTGCAACGCCTATGATGGATGTCCCACGGGTCCAATGCCGGAACCACGGGATGTGTGACATCCATCATAGGCACTGCAAGCTCCAGAAGGTGGGAATTACAATGCACTATAAGATCCCCGCTTGGCGCTCGGGCGGGTGGCTCTCCTCTCCTGTCTCTGCCTGCCTGCCTGCTGTCTACTGTAATGGTCAGGTAGGTCAATGTGGGTCAGGTAGGTCAGTGTGGGTCAGGTAGGTCAGTGTAATGGTCAGTGTGTGTCAGGTAGGTCAGTGTGCGCCAGTGTGTATCAGGTAGGTCAGTGTGTGTCAGGTAGGTCAGTGTAATGGTCAGGTAAGTCACTGTGGGTCAGGTAGGTCAGTGTAATGGTCAATGTGGGTCAGGTGGGTCAGTGTGCTTCAGGTAGGTCAGTGTGTGTCAGTGTGTATCAGGTAGGTCAGTGTGTGTCAGGTAGGTCAGTGTAATGGTCAGGTAAGTCACTGTGGGTCAGGTAGGTCTGTGTAATGGTCAATGTGGGTCAGGTGGGTCAGTGTGCTTCAGGTAGGTCAGTGTGTGTCAGGTAGGTCAGTGTGTGTCAGGTAGGTCAGTGTAATGGTCAGGTAGGTCAACGTGGGTCAGGTAGGTCAGTGTGGGTCAGGTAGGTCAATGTGTGTCAGGTAGGTCAGTGTAATGGTCAGGTAGGTCAGTGTGGGTCAGGTAGGTCAGGTAGGTCAGTGTAATGGTCAGTGTGGGTCAGTGTGCTTCAGGTAGGTCAATGTGTGTCAGGTAGGTCAGTGTGTGTCAGGTAGGTCAGTGTAATGGTCAGGTAGGTCAACGTGGGTCAGGTAGGTCAGTGTGTGTCAGGTAGGTTAGTTTACGTCAGTGTGTGTCGGGTAGGTCAGTGTAATGGTCAGGTAGGTCAGTGTGGGTCAGTGTCACGAACACGTACTTACCGAGGCCGAGATGCCGAGAGCGGCTCGCCCTTACGACCACGCGCACCCAGACCCCCGAAATGGGTACAGGAGGCTGGGGGCACGCGGAGGCACGGGCTTCCGGACGGATAGCAGGTACAGAGGCTGGAAGCGGGTGCCCCGGGATCCGGGGGGAGCAAGGCTGCAAACACAAGCAGAAGTTAGGGAATAGGCAGGTATAATCAGGACAGTCCAGCAGAGAAGTGGTTAAACAGGCCAGGGGTTTGGTACACGGATCAGGCAGAATATCAAGGGCAAATCCGGGAGAGTAGTGGTTAATCAGGCAGCAAGAGGTTCGGTACACAGATCAGGCAAAGTACTTAGGGACAATCCAGCAGAGAAGTGGTTAATCAGGCAGCAAGAGGTTCGGTACACAGATCAGGCAAAGTACTTAGGGCTAGTCCAGGAGAGTAGTGGTTAATCAGGCAGCAAGAGGTTCGGTACACAGTTTAGGCAAAGTACTTGGGAATACAGGCTCAAGGAACAGGGGAGAGCTGACGACAAACCAGCAACCCGACTGGGTGCTGGAGCCGTCAGATATAGCCCCCGTGCCCGGCGAGCGCGTCAGTGTGACGCGCTACCGGGCACCCGCACGGGCTACGGCGCGCACACGGGGACCGCCGTGCACCCGCGCGCGCCGCACCATCAGGCCGCGGACGGGTGTGCGGCGAAGCGCTCGTCCCGTGCGCATGCGCACCGGAGCCCGGCGAGCGGAGACGCTCCCTGGCTCCTGACAGTGCCCCCCTCCTAAGGGCGGACACTGGACGCCAAGGCTGGCCATTAGTTCTGGATGATCTTGATGAAATGCTCGAATTAACTGTGGAGCGTGTAGATTCTTGGCGGGCTCCCAGGAATTATCTTCGGGGGGGTACCCCTTCCATTGAATCAGGTACTGTAACTGTCTGCCCCTCTTCCTGCAACCAAGAATGGATTCCACTTCGAATTCATTCTCGCCATCGATTCTGACTGGCGGAGGAGGAGGTTCTTTTCTTCCTGGAAAGGGGCTGGGCACCACAGGCTTCAATAGTGACACATGAAAAACGGGGTGAATCCGGTATGTTTTGGGAAGTGTCAATTCCACCGCCACAGGGTTGATAATCCTCCTGACTTGAAAAGGCCCAATGAACTTAGGCCCGAGCTTTCGAGATGGCAGTGGTAATTTCAGATTGATGGTGGACAGCCAGACCTCGTCTCCTACGTCAAATTTTGGGTTTGCCTTCCTGCCCCGGTCGTACTGTTTCTTATAGTCCTCCTGGGTCTTGCGTAATGTATCTTGGATTCTTTGAAAATTGGACTGTAACGAGATTATCCTATCCTGGACTGCAGGAACTGCCGTTTCGGGAATGTTGTTAGCGAAGGATGTGGGATGGAACCCACAATTGGTCCAGAAAGGAGTCTGGTTGGTGGAGGCATGGATAGAGTTATTGTACGCAAATTCAGCGTAGGAGAGGAGGCTCGCCCAATCATCCTGAGAACCCGAGCAAAAGCATCGGAGGTACTGCTCTAGCGTCTGGTTGGTCCTCTCTGTCTGACCATTGCTCTGAGGGTGATAAGCTGAAGAAAGACAAATGTTGATACCCAAAGCCTTGCATAGTTCCCTCCAGAATTTGGACGTGAACTGAACGCCTCTGTCTGACACGATGCTCCTTGGTATTCCATGGAGCCTAACGATCTCCTTTAGAAAGATGTTGGCCGTGTCTACGGCAGAGGGAGTACCCCTCATGGGCAGAAAGTGGGCCATTTTGGAAAGGCGGTCGACAACAACTAGGATGGTGGAGAAACTCTCTGAGCTGGGTAGGTCAACGATGAAGTCCATGGATACGTCAGCCCATGGTCGTTCCGGAATGGGCAAAGGTCTGAGCAAACCCCAGGATTTGGTGTTCTGGCCCTTGTTTCTCTGGCATAGGGGACAGGACGCCACATATTCCCTACAGTCCCTTCTCCATCCTGGCCACCAAAAAGAACGAGAAAGGAGTTCAGCCGTTTTCTTGTTCCCGAAATGTCCTGCCATCTTGTGATCATGACACATCTGAAGGGCTAGGGACCGAGTCACTTGTGGTACAAATATTTTCCTTTAATCCAGAAAAGGTCTTTATATTGGAATGCACAGCTGGTTCCGTACATGTGCCTGATGAAGATTTGATGGAGGAGATTAAGTCTGCTTGAGTTAGTCCAAGAAAATTCTGAGGAGAGAGGATCGTGCTGGGTGTTGGTATTTGGGAGTCTGCGGAAAACATTTGTGAAAGGGCATCAGCCTTCCCGTTCTTTGCCCCAGGTCTGTATGCAATATGGAAATTAAAACGAGAGAAGAACAGGGCCCAACGGGCTTGGCGGGGTTTTAACCGTCTTGCTGTTCTGAGGTACTCGAGGTTTTTGTGATCCGTAAAGATCATCACCGGATGAACTGCCCCCTCCAGCAGATACCTCCATTCCTCCAAAGCAAACTTTATAGCCAACAGCTCTCTGTCACCCACGTCGTAATTGAGTTCCGGTGGGCTGAGTTTCCGAGAAGCGAAAGCTACTGGATGCAGGATGGCCTTTGGTCCCTGTCTCTGGGAAAGAATTGCTCCGGTTGCGATTTCTGATGCATCTACCTCCAGTACGAAGGGTTGAGTCGGGTCAGGATGGCAAAGGATTGGAGCAGAACTGAATAGTTCTTTTAACTTAAGGAAAGCCTCTTGAGCGGCCGCGGACCACTGGAACGAATGATGCTGCCGAGTTAGTTGGGTAATAGGTGCCACAATGGTAGAGAATCCCACGATAAATTTCCGATAGAAATTGGCAAATCCTATAAACCTCTGTACTGCTTTTTTATTTGATGGAGCTGGCCACTCCTGAATTGCCTGAATCTTCTGGGGGTCCATTGCAACCCCATTGGTGGAGAGTATGAATCCCAAGAATTGTATGGTTGATCTCTCAAACTCACACTTTTCGGCTTTTAGGTATAGCTTGTGTTGCAGAAGAATAGCAAGAACTGTTTTAACGTGCCTCCTGTGCATCTCTAGCGTAGGGGAGAAGATGAGGATGTCGTCCAGATACACCACCAGGAAGTCATCTAGATATTGTCGGAAGATGTCATTCACTAGATGTTGGAAGGTGGCTGGAGCATTGCAGAGGCCGAATGGCATCACTAAATATTCGAAGTGACCGAATCTGGATCTAAAGGCCGTCTTCCATTCGTCTCCAGCCCTGATCCTGACGAGGTTGTAGGCCCCCCGGAGGTCAAGTTTGGAGAACACCTTGGCCGATCGGAACCTTTGGAATAGCTCAGGAATGAGCGGCAACGGGTACCGGTTCTTAATTGTGATGTTGTTGAGTTGTCGATAATCTACGCAGGGTCTTAGGGTACCATCTTTTTTTCCCACGAAAAAGATACCTGCTCCAGCGGGTGAGGATGAAGGGCGGATGAAACCTTTCTCAAGATTTTCATCTATGTACTGCTTTAGAGCTTCCAGCTCGGTTTCAGAAAGGGGAAAAATCCGGCCAAATGGAATCTCGGAACCAGGAAGAAGATCAATTGGACAGTCGTAGGCCCTGTGAGGTGGTAGGCGGTCAGCCATTTGTTTACTGAAAACCTCTTGAAACTCGAGATACTCAGAGGGGACGTGTTGGAGGTTGATTGGCGGAACCGCCATTGTGGCACAAACTTTGGAATCCGGAAGCAGGCAGTGTTGGGAGCAATACTGAGAAGAGAATGATACTGACTTGGTGCTCCATTTGATTAGCGGATCGTGGGCTTGCAACCATGGTAGGCCAAGTATGATGGGGAAGATTGGTGAGCGAATTAGGTCAAGCCGCAAGAACTCCCGGTGGCCGGAGTCTGTGACGACTGAAATAGGTTGGGTCTCCTGGGTAATGGGACCCGAGCAAGGAAGGGATCCGTCGGCCAGGTGTATTTGTAGATCCTGTTCTTTGGTCTGTAGAGGGATCTTCAATCTGTGTGCCAAGGCGGAATCTATGAAACAGCTGCAGGCCCCAGAATCAACGATGGCCTGCAGGCGAGTCTCCTTTTCCGGAAGCTGCAGAGAAACAAACAACATCACATAAGCCTTGGGGATGTTATGGTTAGGAAAGTTCAATATGTTTGACTGAGGGAACTTACTGGGCCTGATCGGACAGCTGCGCAGGAAGTGCCCGGTTCCTCCGCAGTAGAGGCAAAGGTTAGACTGCCGCCTGCGTTGCTTCTCCTCGGAGGTCAATGGACCTCGGACCAAACCGAGCTGCATTGGTTCGACTTCAGGGACCGATGCAGTGGTAACTGAAGGTGAAGTTTGGGGTACTGTAGAGTGAGGTCGTGGTGACGCCCAGGCAGGGCGAGGCTGCTGAAACTGTTCTGAGCGCCGCTCCCGAAGGCGCCGATCGAGTTTTGTAGCTGCTTGAATGAGTTCCTCTAAGGAAGCAGGGGTCTCCATCCTAGCTAACTCATCTTTGAGTAATTCAGATAGGCCTTGGCGGTACTGGTAACGTAGGGCCGGCTCATTCCAGTTGGTGTCGGCCGCCCACTTACGGAACTCTACTGTATAGTCCTCAATAGGTCTTCTTCCTTGGGACAAATGGTGCAAGATAGCTTCGGCGGTGGCCATGCGTTGCGGATCATCGTAGAGCTGGGTCATGCTCTCAAAGAATGCCTCGATAGTGTTCAGGGCAGGGCTGCTCTGTTCCATCAGGCTGTGGGCCCAAGCCTGGGGTTCCTCGGAAAGCAGGGAAATGACAAACCCCACCTTGACGATCTCTGAAGAGAAGGTTCTTGGCTGCAGGGCGAAGTAGAGGGAACATGCGTTTTTAAAAGCCCTAAACTTCTTGCGATCTCCCGAGAACCGTTCAGGTGTAGGGACCCTGGGCTCAGGAAGGGCCATGACCACAGTAGGGTTGGCCGGAGCTTGGGGAAGCGGACCCCCACTGCTGGGTGCAGGAGCTGCGGCTGCGGAGGGTAGTAACCCGGTGATCTGCTGCAGACGGTTATCAATTTGTGTATAACCTTCTTGTAGCTTCTGTACAGAGTCCGCCAGGGTAGACACTTGCTGGCACAGGATCTCCAGAGGAGAGCGCGCTCTGTCGGCCTCAGACATCTGGCTGGTTTGTACTGTCACGAACACGTACTTACCGAGGCCGAGATGCCGAGAGCGGCTCGCCCTTACGACCACGCGCACCCAGACCCCCGAAATGGGTACAGGAGGCTGGGGGCATGCGGAGGCACGGGCTTCCGGACGGATAGCAGGTACAGAGGCTGGAAGCGGGTGCCCCGGGATCCGGGGGGAGCAAGGCTGCAAACACAAGCAGAAGTTAGGGAATAGGCAGGTATAATCAGGACAGTCCAGCAGAGAAGTGGTTAAACAGGCCAGGGGTTTGGTACACGGATCAGGCAGAATATCAAGGGCAAATCCGGGAGAGTAGTGGTTAATCAGGCAGCAAGAGGTTCGGTACACAGATCAGGCAAAGTACTTAGGGACAATCCAGCAGAGAAGTGGTTAATCAGGCAGCAAGAGGTTCGGTACACAGATCAGGCAAAGTACTTAGGGCTAGTCCAGGAGAGTAGTGGTTAATCAGGCAGCAAGAGGTTCGGTACACAGTTTAGGCAAAGTACTTGGGAATACAGGCTCAAGGAACAGGGGAGAGCTGACGACAAACCAGCAACCCGACTGGGTGCTGGAGCCGTCAGATATAGCCCCCGTGCCCGGCGAGCGCGTCAGTGTGACGCGCTACCGGGCACCCGCACGGGCTACGGCGCGCACACGGGGACCGCCGTGCACCCGCGCGCGCCGCACCATCAGGCCGCGGACGGGTGTGCGGCGAAGCGCTCGTCCCGTGCGCATGCGCACCGGAGCCCGGCGAGCGGAGACGCTCCCTGGCTCCTGACAGTCAGTTAGGTCAGTGTAATGGTCAGTGTGGGTCAGGTAGGTCAGTGTGTGTCAGGTAGGTCAGTGTAATGGTCAGGTAGGTCAGTGTAATGGTCAGGTAGGTCAGTGTGGGTCAGGTAGGTCAGTGTAATGGGACGTCCTCCCCCTACCGCCGCCTTCCGCCACTCTTCCCGGGCCTCACGTCCCACCGGGAGACCTGATCCATGATCCGGCACTTCTGCCGGCTAGGCTGAGACTGGAACGAAGCCGAAAATGGCTTTAATCCAGTCTCCTATGTAAAAACACGTAAGCGACGTCACAACGTCACTCGCGGCTTACTTGGCTGCCAATGGCGCCGATTTAAAAAAAATTACAGTATTTAGAATTGCTGTGTTTGGTGATCTGAATACTTTAAAGTGCAAAGGAGGGATTTGGGGTCCAAGGAGTACCTGTCACTACCTATTACATCCCTTGTGACCCCCCTTTTTTAAAAGGACAATGTAAAAAAAAATTTCAAATAAAAAAAAAGAAGAAGAAAAAAATATATAATTTTTAAAGTGCCCCCGTCCCCACGTGCTCGCGCAGCAAAGAAAACGCATGCCTAAGTCGCGCCGGCAAATGTAAACGGTGTTCAAATCACACATGTGAGGTATCGCCACGATCATTAGAGTGAGAGCAATAATTCCAGCAGAAGACCTCCTCTGCAACTCTAACCTGGTAACCGTTACATTTTTTTAAAGCTTCGCCTATGGAGATTTTTAGGTACCGTAGTTTGTCGCCATTCCACAAGTGTGCGCAATTTCAAAAGCGTGACAGGTTGGGTATCTATTTACTCGGCGTAACGTCATCTTTCACATTACGCAAAAAAAAAATTGTGATAACTTTACGGTTTCGTTTTTTTTTAAATTCGTGTCTTTTTTCCCCAAGAAATTGTGTTTGAAAGACCACTGTGCAAATACTGTGTAACATAAAATATTGCAACTGACACCATTTTATTCCTTAGGGTCTCTGATAAATATACTGTATATATATATATATATATATATATATATATATATATATATATATATATATATATATATATATATATATATATATATATATATATATATATAATGTTTGGGGGTTCTAAGTCATTTTCTAGCAAAAAAAATACGGATTTTAACTTGTAAGCAACAAAATGTCAGAAATAGGCTTAGGCATGAAAAGGTTAAGAAAAAGTAAAGGGTTGAAGTAAGCGCACGCATTTTTAGAAGGTTCGGGAAACAAATGTACATATTCTTTTGCTACATGTGATATGTTTACATGTCTGAGAGGGTACATGCTAGAACCTGATGATGTAAGGGGTTGCATATCATAGAATGTTATAAAATACCGCTGTACGGCACAGCCAAGAGAACAAGTTCACCGCTAAGCCAGCTCAGCACTTCCTCGTCTGCACAGCAAGCCAATCTAAAGATCTAAAATCTAAAGATCACATCTGACGGATCAAAGAGAATGAAATTGATACAAAAGTAAAAGCACCTGGACGTAACGTTGAAGGCCGCGCTGATCTTCAGGAGCCAAGATGGAATTTTCTATTGATCTTTTTTTTTTTTTTTCCCTTTAGTTCTTGATTGAGAATGGGGGGAGGCTGAACTTTTTTCCTTCGCTTTACCTGTTTTATGTCGTCTCATTTTTTTTTTTTACTGTTTTGATCTTTTGCAGTAATATGCCAGTTACATTCTACATCCGAGGCTTGGCTCATCCAAGTTTGAAAAAGTTTTTAGCTCTTCCAAATTAACCCACAAAGTTAGTTATATTTTACAGCTTCAAAGAAAAAATACAAGTGATCAGAGATAAAACCATCCCGCACAAAAAGGTGTCCAACCAACCTAATAATCAAAATAACCTAAAAAAAGTGTGCGGCATTTCAACATAAAGTGCATCAAAAGCGTATACAACTGAAATGCATACACACTATATTACCAAAAGTACTGTGACGCCTGCCTTTACACGCACCTGAACTTTAATGGCGTCCCAGTCTTATGCCCCATACAGGGCTGGTGCAAGGATTTTTGACACCCTAGGCAAAACCTCATTTTGCCGCGCCCCCTTGGCTCCACCCCATTTGCCTTGCCCATGTATACCCCACCTTTTTAATGAAGCGCCAATCAAAAGCAGCCTTACCTGCGCCCATCAAATGCAGCCTCACCAGCACCCAACAAATGCTGCCTCACAAGCACCCATCAAATGCTGCCTTACCAGCGCCCATCAAATGCGGCCTCACCAGCGCCCATCAAATGCGGCCTCACCAGCGCCCATCAAATGCGGCCTTACCAGCGCCCATTAAATGCGGCCTCACCAGCACCCAACAAATGCTGCCTCACAAGCACCCATCAAATGCAGCCTCACCAGCGCCCATCAAATGCAGCCTCACCAGCGCCCATCAAATGCGGCCGCACCAGCGCCCATCAAATGCAGCCTCACCAGCGCCCATCAAATGCAGCCTCACCAGCGCCCATCAAATGCAGCCTCACCAGCGCCCATCAAATGCGGCCTCACCAGCGCCCATCAAATGCGGCCTCACCAGCGCCCATCAAATGCGGCCTCACCAGCGCCCATCAAATGCAGCCTCACCAGCATCCATCAAATGCTGCCTCACCAGCGCCCATCAAATGCAGCCTCACCAGCGCCCATCAAATGCAGCATTACCAGCGCCCATCAAATGCTGCCTCACCAGCACCCATCAAATGCGGCCTCACCAGTGCCCATCAAATGCAGCCTCACCAGCGCCCATCAAATGCAGCCTCACCAGTGCCCATCAAATGCAGCCTCACCAGCGCCCATCAAATGCAGCCTCACCAGCGCCCATCAAATGCAGCATTACCAGCGCCCATCAAATGCTGCCTCACCAGCACCCATCAAATGCGGCCTCACCAGTGCCCATCAAATGCAGCCTCACCAGCGCCCATCAAATGCAGCCTCACCAGTGCCCATCAAATGCGGCCTCACCAGTGCCCATCAAATGCAGCCTCACCAGCGCCCATCAAATGCAGCATTACCATTTAGACCCCTTTAACACTGAGGCTGTTTTCAGGTACTCCCAAAACACCCTGCCCATTGAAATGAATGGGCAGTGCTCCCAAAGCGCCTGAAAAGTGATTCTGCAACGCCGCAACACGGGCCCTTTTAACCCCTTCTTCAGCCTCTAGCAGGGGGTTAAAAGTGCCCCACTGGCGGCTGAAAAGCACCGCTTAAACAGCGCTAAAGTGGCGCTTTGGTGCTAACACACGGGTGGCCCCAGTGTGAAAGTAGCCTTAGTGTCAGACTGTCCACCGCAGTCTCGCTATAAGTCGCTGTTTGCCGCCATTACTAGTATATAAAATAAACAAAAATTCCATAGTTTAGAGAAGCTTTTAGATAGCTTTTGCGCAAAACAATCAATATACGCTTATTGGAATCTTGCTTACCAAAAATATATAGCAGAACACATAATAGCCTACATTTATGAAGAAATTTGATTTTTTTTTACTTTTTTATTAGATATATTTTATAGCAGAAAGTAAAAAATATTGTTTTTTTTTTTAATCAAAATTGTTGGTCTTTTTTTGTTTATAGCGCAAAACATAAAAAAAAAACATAAAAAAAATCACATACCAGCAAAAGAAAGTTGGTGGCAAAAAAATGATATCAATTTTATTTGGGTACAGTGTTGTATGAACGTGCAATTGTCATTTAAAGTAACGCAGTGCCCAGTGCCGTATCGCAAAAAATGGCCTGGTCAGGAAGGGGGGGGGGTAAATCTTCCGGAGGGCAAGTGGATAATGACACAGCTGTAGGTCTGCTAAGGAGAGGGGTGCATTTCTTTGCATGTTGGGAAAGTGCACAGTTTTGCATGCATTCCCGACACACATACCCTGTTTCCCCCCGAAAATAAGCCCTACCCTGAAAATAAGACCCGGAGTGAGTTTCTGGGATGACTGCAATATAAGGCCTACCTCGAAAATAAGCCCTAGGTAAAGTCCTTGTAAGATCATGTAATCCGTCCTGTAAAAAAAATTATATAATGTGCGGTGTCTTCTTGTGTAACTTTATTGTTGAAAATACCTTATTTACAGCGCCGATGGGCGCTCACGTGACCCGCCGCAGCTCTTCTATTCTCCCAGCTGATGTCAACAGCCCCTCCCCCTCCCTCTGCAGTGCTCGGAGCGGGGCTGACGTCAGCGGGGATCTCGGCCCCTCCCCCTGCAGTATTCAGGGAAGAAGAGCTGCGGCGGGTCACGTGAGCGCCCAGCGGTGCTGTAAATAAGGTATTTTTCCACAATAAAGTTACACAAGGAGACGCACTACATATTATATAATCTTTTTACAGAACGGATTACACTGTGTCGCTTTAACTGACAATTGCGAGGTCGTGTGACGTTGCACCCAAACAAAATTGACGTCCTTTTTTTCCCCACAAATAGAGCTTTCTTTAGGTGGTATTTGATCGCCTCTGCGGTTTTTATTTTTTGCGCTATAAACAAAAAAAAGAGCGTCGATTTTGAAAAAAAACACAATATTTTGTACTTTTTACTATAATAAATATCTGCATTTTTTTTTAAAAAGAGCTAATTTTTTTCCCAGTTTAGGCCGATACGTATTCTTCTACATATTTTTGGCAAAAAAAAAAAAAAATCGCAATAAGCGTATATTGATTGGTTTGCGCAAAAGTTATAGCGTCTACAAAATAGGGGATTTTAAGGGATTTATGGCATTTTTATTATTTTTTTTACTAACAATGGCGGCGATCTGTTTTTTATCGTGACTGTGACATCATGGCGGACACATCGGACACTTTTGACACATTTTTGGGACCATTGGCATTTATACAGCGATCAGTGCTATACAAATGCACTGATTACTGTATAAATGTCACTGGCAGGGAAGGGGTTAACACTAGGGGGGCGATCAAGGGGTTAACTGTGTTCCCTGACTGTGTGTTTCTAGCTGTAGGGGGAGGGGTCTGACCTAGAGGAGATGATAGATCGTGGTTCCTAGCTATTAGGAACTCACAATCTGTCTCTCCTCACAGAACGGGGATTTGTGTGTTTACACCAGTGTTTCTCAACTCCAGTCCTCAAGGCGCCCCAACAGGTCAGGTTTTCAGGATTTCCCTTAGACGAAACGGCTGTGGTAATTACTAAGGCAGTGAAGCTGATCGAATCACCTGTGCAAAATAATGGAAATCCTGAAAACATGACCTGTTGGGGCGCCTTGAGGACTGGAGTTGAGAAACGCTGGTTTACACACACACTTCTGTGTTCTGCCTCTCGTGCCTGCGATCGCTCGTGGCCGGCGGTCATCGCGACCGTCGACCACGAGCACCGGCACCCCCCGCAGTGCAGGGGGGCGCGTGCCTCCGGCATTACGCGCACGCCTGCTATCCCGATCCCGCGAGCCGACGTATAGCTATGACAGTTCGCGAGATCGTGCCGACCTGCCGCTGTATAATGACGGCGGCTGGTCGGCAAGCGGTTAACCGAGGTTTATTTTTGGGATTACAGAATTTCACAATGCTGACTCCTGAGCTGACAGGGGGGGGGGACTTTTTTGTACATACCGTAAATAAATAAGACATCTCCTGAAAATAAGCCCTAGTGTGTTTTTTGTAGCCAAACTTAATATAAGACCCGGATCTTATTTTCGGGGAAACGTGGTACAGTAGATGTGAACCCAGCTTAGAACTGATAGAACAAGGAAAGTTTATATCTAGCATTATATTGCCTATTTCTGAGTGAGCCAGGTATCTGTCCACAAAAGTGATTAACTGAATTATTGATCTGTTTTAGGTGTTACTGTGAAATCCTGCCAGAAACTGAGGGGAGGCATGTAATGCGATGCGATGCGATGCACTGACAGCAGATGCCGAGCAGAACATTGAATATTGCCGGCCAAGTAAGTGACCAATATCATTAGTGGCCCAAATACTAGGAAGTCTCTTTAGGGAGTGATATGTATTATGGATGACACGTTCATTTCTACAGAAATGTGACTTTAAACGTCTTAAAGAGCGGCGCTGGCAGAGTGTGCGCTTCTCCGGGAAAAAGTCGCGGCGTACATCTGCAGATCCCTAGCGGGCACCGTGCCATGGACAGGAGCGTATTAGGGAACGGGCACAGACGTGCGGGAAGGTTTCTTTGCACTGAGTTATTGTTGCTCCACTTTATCTACATTTTATGTTCAGGTGACAAGCGTAAAGAAAGAAGGAGACGATGAATAAAAGGAGACAGAAAAAAAAATGGAAGGAAAGAGTTGAGGACAAGAAAGATACAAAAGAAGAAAAGAGAATGCGAGGGAAAACAAAATAAAAGTAGATTGTAAGCTTCTTGATGCCAGTGAAGGCACAAAATATATGTAAATTTTCAACACTATAAAAATTACATAGAAAAGTGACAGCAGAGAAAAAGAGCGAGTAGTCCATGGAGTTTGATCATTTTTCTTTGGGGGGGTGCGGGGGGGGGGTTTGATGAAAAACTGGCCTAACTCTGCTGGAAGTTTATTCCAAGCATCAACTACCCTTTCCGTAAAATAATTATTTCTAAAGCCTCATACACACGATCGGACTTTGTACAAACCTTCCCGTGGATTTTTGTACAAAGGGCGTTGGCCGTAAACTAATTAGGCATACACACGGCAGGACTTTTTCGGCAACAAACACGAACGTACTGACGTTTCAACGTACTGACGACACTTCAAAAAGAGGACGTTCAATTCTCCGGCGCCACCCTTTGGTCAACTTCTGTATTGTCGTCTGATCTTTTACATTGGTTCTGAGCATGCGTGTTTGTAGTGTGTACAAGAGTCCGATGGTTTTGTGTACACCCGATCGGACTTTGCTCCATCGGACTTTTGTTGCCGGAAACTTTGTCCGTTCGCCAACAAAAGTCCGATGAAAACCCGAAAATGTTTGTCCGATGGAGCGTACACACGGTCGGATGTTGCCTTAAAACAGCTAATTTGCATATTTGTTGTCAAAAAGTCCGATCGTGTGTACGGGGCTTAAGAATAGTTTTGAACTTTCCTCCAGCTAGTTGGAGGTCACGTCCCCGTGTTCTTGATTTTGGTTTCATATTAAAAAAAACTGCCTTCCTGAACCTTATTTCCCCCCTTGATGCATTTACAGGGTTCAGTCATTTCTAAATATATCAAATGTAATTGCTAATATAAAAAAGAGCCTTAAATGCAGATACAGTACAAAATAAAAAACTAGTGTCAATCATCTCTGACTTCGCCCACATCATATTAATGTACATAAAAACACATATTTGATTTTCAATAAAGATTTGTTGGGAGCTGTAAAACAGTTATTTGATATTTATAATCTAATTTGAATTGCTCTTCTGAAACAGAAGCGCTACCCGTCCCACAGCTCGCCGCCTGTCCCGCTGCCTGACCCACCGCCACAATGGGGTAAGTGCCGGGCAGACAGCGGGCGGGCGGGTGGTGGGGGGGGACAGTGGCTGCATATTATGGGCACAAAGGCTGCAATTGATGGAGCACAGTTGGCTGCATATGATGGGCACAGTTGGCTGCATATGATGGGTGCAGTTGGCTGCATATGATGGGCGCAGTTGCCTGCATATGATGGGCGCAGTTGCCTGCATATGATGGGCGCAGTTGGCTGCATATGATGGGCGCAGTTGGCTGCATATGATGGGCACAGTTGGCTGCACCTGATGGGCACAGGTGGCTGCTTTTGCTAGGCACAAAGTCTGCATATGATGGGCACAGTGGCTGCATATGATAGGCACAGTTGGCTGCATATGATGGGCACAGTTAGCTGCAAACGATGGGCACAGGTGGCTGCATATGATGGGCACAGGTGGCTGCTTTTGCTAGGCACAGTTGGCTGCATATGATGGACACAGTGGCTGCCTATGATGGGCACAGTGGCTGCATATGATGGGCGCAGTTGGCTGCATATGATGGGCACAGTTGGCTGCACATGATGGGCACAGTGGCTGCATTTGATGGGCACAGTTGGCTGCATATGATGGGCACAGTTAGCTGCATATGATGGGCACAGGTGGCTGCATATGATGGGCACAGGTGGCTGCTTTTGCTAGGCACAGTTGGCTGCATATGATGGGCACAGGTGGCTGCATATGATGGGCACAGGTGGCTGCTTTTGCTAGGCACAGTTGGCTGCATATGATGGGCAGAGTGGCTGCATATGATGGGCACAGTTGGCTGCACATGATGGGCACAGGTGGCTGCTTTTGCTAGGCACAGAGTCTGCATATAATAGGCACAGTTGGCTGCATATGATGGGCACAGAGTCTGCATATGACGGGCAGAGTGGCTGCATATGACGGGCACAGTGGCTGCATTTGCTGGGCACGGTGGTTGCATATGATGGGCACAGTTGGCTGCATATGACGTGCACAGTTGGCTGCATATGACGGGCACAGTTGACTGCATATAATGGGCACAGTGGCTGCAATTGATGTTTTTGTTTCAGTATTTTTCTGAATTTTTCAGTTCGTTTGCGCCCTCCCCCCTAAAAATTTTGAGCACCAGCCGTCACTGCCTTTAACAGCCAGTGCAAATATACATATCTGCCGGAGAGGCAATAAATATTATTTACTAATTCAATTAGTTCTCTGTTCTGCCATGCAACATCAAAGACACCGGAGAGGAGGACTTCGGTTTTGATGTCAGAGAGTGAGACGGGAACGGAATACCTAAGAAGTATCCACCTAAAACTCTGGCCAAGGCTCGTCTCTTTGCTTTGTATTTGGGTACAAATAGTTAAGGTGTTTGTTGTTGTGTGTGTGTGTCTAAAAACAGTCTGGGCCCTTGTAACGGTCTGGAAACCACAGTGTGAGATGATACTTCAACCACTGAAAACCAGCAACGAGGAGATTTCAAGGTCACTTCCTCATTAAAGCCGACACGTTACTTTGACAACACAAAGAGAGCGAACATCGCGGCCTTAGTTTATAGGACTCTGCTCTCTGACCTCGTCTTGCTTGCTAATGCAGCTCGTGGCTCGGTAAGTCTTCCTCTGACATTGGCCAAGTACAAACAAGGATCGGAATGACTGTGGAACAAACAAGGGCCATCAATCAACGTAAACCAAGACCAGTCCTCAGCGCTAACCGCCGGTTATTCAAGGGAACACATTTGCATCCTAAACTATCTCTATTATTATTATTATTTTTCAAAGAGTTATGGTGCAGAGAGACACGAGAACTCCCGATCAGCAGAAATTGTTCTGAAAAACCTTGAGAGGCTTATGCTACGCGGAGGTGATTTAGCACATTATGTGGAAATGTCACACCGAATTCACATGCAATTAATTTATTTTTCACTTGTGCTTTGCTGGAATGATGTAACCCTTTGAATAATGAATACAGCCCATAAAGGGTTTCATATTTTTTTCATTGTTTCAAAGCATTTTCCATTTTTTCTCTACAGGGTAGAAGTGCTGATCTGGAGTAGACGGGGTCCAACCAACAAATTTGGAATGGTCCCAATGGAGGATGGACAGAATATATTTTATGCAAAGCACACTTTCTATGTGAAGCTATTTTAATAATTCATATCATGGATAGATTTCATTATATGGAAGTAAGTGAAGGCAATATACTGTTTTAGACATAAGAGGAGCGTGATCTGACAGCACCACCATAACATGCCTCTATTCCTAAGTTATACATGCATGCAAAAATTCTGGTCCTGGGACTTTAACCACTGGCCAACCAGCCGCCGTCATTCTACTGCGGCAGGTCGGCTCTCCTGTGCAAATTCCCGTAGTTGTACGTCGGGCCTTTAAACAGCTATAGCAGGTGTGCCTGCTAAACGGCGGGGGAACCCAATGTGCGTGGCCTATAGTGCAGGCGGTGTACTGTGTACATCGCCTGCACTGTATTAGCAACTGTACTACGGCTGCACTGTATTTTATACTGTTTACACCACCAGAAGTGTAGTAGAAACTGTACACACTGTATTAGATACTGTGTACATCACCAGAAAAGTAGTAGAAACTGTACTACAGCTGCACTGTATTGTGTACACCACCAGAAGTGTAGTAGAAACTGTACACACTGTATTAGATACTGTGTACATCACCAGAAAAGTAGTAGAAACTGTACTACAGCTGCACTGTATTGTGTACTGTGTACACCACCAGAAGTGTAGTAGAAACTGTACACATTGTATTAGATACTGTGTACACCACCTGCACTGTATTAACAACTGTACTACGGCTGCACTGTATTGTGTACTGTGTACACCACCAGAAGTGTAGTAGAAACTGTACACATTGTATTAGATACTGTGTACACCACCTGCACTGTATTAACAGCTGTACTACGGCTGCACTGTATTGTGTCCTGTGTACACCACCAGAAGTGTAGTAGAAACTGTACACACTGTATTTTATACTGTGTACACCACCAGAAGTGTAGTAGAAACTGTACACACTGTATTAGATACTGTGTACACCACCAGAAAAGTAATAGAAACTGTACTATGGCTGCACTGTATTGTGTACACCACCAGAAGTGTAGTAGAAACTGTACACACTGTATTAGATACTGTGTACACTGCCTGCACTGTATTAGCAACTGTACAATGGCTGCTCTATATTTTATACTGTGTACACCACCAGAAGTGTAATAGAAACTGTACACACTGCATGATACTATGTACACCGTCTGCACTGCATTAACAACTGTACTACGGCTGCACTGTATTGTGTCCTGTGTACACCACCAGAAGTGTAGTAGAAACTGTACACACTGTATTATATACTGTGTACACCGCCTGCAATGTATTAGCAACTGTACTATGGCTGCGCTGTATTTTATACTGTGTACACCGGCTGAAGTGTATTAGAAACCGTACACCACGGAATGCACAGTAGATATAGGCTACACTTGATGCAGAATGCAGAAATATATATATATATATATATATATATATATATATATATATATATATATATATATATATATATATATATATATATATATATATATATATATACACACACACACACACACACGAGACTGTGTATATATATATATATATATATATATATATATATATATATATTTCTGCATTCTGCATCAAGTGTAGCCTATATCCACTGTGCATATATATATATATATATATATATGTATATTAGACTGACTGTATATATATATATATATATATATATATATATATATATATATATATATATATATATCTATATCTATCAAATACACTTAATTGAATAACCTGCCTGCTTAATCTAAATCAAGCTATCTCTCTGTCCACACCAACAACACTACACAGGGCTGCCGTGTAGGCAGCATTATATAGTGTGGGGCGTGGACCTAGTCCCCCTGAGCCATGATTGGCCAAAGGCACCCTGCTTTTGGCCAATATGGCTCTCTTAGCAGAGGTCACTGGGATTGGCCAAAGCATGCAGGTCAGGTGCATGCTTTGGCCAGTCATCATACAGCAATGCAATGCGATCTCACAGTGCATTATGGGGCGTTCCGAGGCACTCGAATTTGCCGCGAACGCCCCATAATGTTCGCTCTTCCGCAAATGGGCGAACATCAGATGTTCGAGTCGAACGGATGTTCGACCCGAAAGATCAAGCTCATCCCTAGTGGTGACCTTTTCTCTAGACCCCTAAAGCAGGCAGGGACTTTAAACCCTGTGAAGGTTTTGTTGGCGGTAAGCCAAAGTTTTGCTTTGTACCAGAGGTTAATGGACAGCTTTGTTTGTTGCATGCTGAAAAAAAAGGTTTTTTTTTAAATGCATCTTTTTAGAAAAAAAAAAGAAGGTGATCCAGACTCCCCCAAATATCGCTTTTTATTTTGTTGTTTTTTTTAGAGGACAAATATAAGATGAATGCATGTACCCATCCTAGAGTGTCTTTGTCAAATCCCATGTGACACTTTATTAAATCAGCTCATAGATGAACTGTACAAATACTAGCAGATCAAAGATGTGTTGAAAATTCTATTTATTTTATAATTTTGGTAGAAATTTTAAAAGCGGAATATGTTGCAAAATCTGGGTAATCTATTAGCAGCGTACATGTCCCAGCTGGATTGAGTATGTTATTAATGTACAGTATCCTGTTGCCATATATAATCAATGTCATGCCACAGTGACTGGGCATGAAATCACAGCAAAGAGTCTATCAGAAAATATAGGAGATGGGAAAAGCAGTGGAGCCGACTAATGGAAGAATTTACTTGCTGTCATTTGTCACCGAGGAGCTGTGTTGTGATTCTCGGATGCAGTAAAATAATGCTGCCTCTTCAAATTTAACATATTTATTTTGGATGACTAATGCCCGCTCTTTTTTTTTTTTTTTTTTTACTATTAAGGATTATGGATATCACCCATGACAGCTTGCTACATTAAATATCAAATCCTGCACTTAGTCTCATAGTCCTAGCGTGTTTTATTAGCGGGAAATAAATGAAAAAATGGCGAAAAAAAAAGAAACAACATGTCAAAATGATTGCCAATCAATATAGAAAAAAATCTATGTCAAAAACTGCCAACAATAAGGCCCCGGTGGCTGAACACTACAAATACTTACATCTCCGTCACTGGATTCTACTCCTGCGAAAACTATCCACATTCCTCTACATTAAAACAGCATCCTATGCTATGCTCAATAACCAAGGCCCCCCCCCAGAGTTTCCTCTCATACGTACAGAATTGGACACGAGACCTGGGGGCCCCCATCAAATTAGAGGATTGGAGCAAAATCTGGTCTAGGGTTGCCAAATGTTCTATCAACATGAACACACTGGATTTGGCCTACAAAGTTCTCTTTAGATGGTACTGAGTTCCAGCCAGGATAGCCTTAGCAAAGTTCGAACCATTCTGACCGATGTTTCCCGAGGTTGCGGCCAAGGAGACGATGTCTTACACATGTGGTGGTCATGCCCTAAATTGCTTTCCTTCTGGTCCAGAGTCTTCAGCCTTCCCCATACACTATTTCACTTGATTATCAACAAGGAAGCTAGATATGCTCTGCTTCACTGTCCAACCCCAGGCCTTCATGCCCACCAATAATGGTTAGCCATGTTTTTCTTCCTGGAGGCCAAGCAAACTATAACCAAGGCCTTGAAGAAGCTCTCAATCTCCATTCAGGAAATTAAGGATCGCATGATTTTATTGATAATTCATGAAAAGATGGCCAGTATCCTTAACGACTCCCAGCCCAAATTTCTCAATCCGTGGGATCCTTGGCTTCAGTATGCCCTACCTTCCTTGGACTCGGCAAGCCTAACGTTACTTTAACCCTTTTTCTTTTGACTTCATCAGAGTGAGTCCAAGCTTCATGGGGGGGGGGGGGGGGGTTGTTACCCTCAGTCCTCTCCCTTCCTCCCATAATATCCCTTTTGTGCCCCCTTTTTACCAACACTTATCCCCATTTCCCCTGTCTCTTTAACTCCTGCTATCCCCATGCATTCCTTATAGTACATGCTGCTGACTTTCACTACTTGTGCGATGAAACTACTCTGCTGCATCTACAATACCTGACTTGATTTAATGCCTTTTAATTCTATAGCCCCTGAAAGGGCGTAACAGTTGTTATCATTTTCCCTTTTTTGAAAATCTCAATAAAAACCTTAAACGGGGAAAAAAAATTGCCATCAATATGATCAAAGTACTGCCAAAATCACTTTTGAACTACAAACCTTTCAACTCTTTTTACTAAGTTAATAATCGGGTGAAATGAAAATGTCTGCTTGTAATGAAGGACAGCATAAGGATGAAGCTTGAATACTGAGCACTCTTGGGGGGGGGAGGTTCGAGTGTTTGTGCTAGAAGGTGGGATTAAAAGGGGGGTGATTATTGCTAGAAGGGGGAGTGGTGGTTTTTGCTGGGAGGGGGGGGGATTTGGAGGGAGGAATGCCCCTTGCAAAGTATACAGTCTATTTGAACTTTGAGTAAATCATCCCCGATACATCAGTAATACATTGACGTATTTACCGCTGCATATATTACCTTCTAATACTGAAACAACTGAGAACGAAGTATTACACATTGGGGTTTATTTACTAAAGCTAGAGAGGGCCAAATTAGTCACATGTCTGCATAGAAACCAATCAGCTTCTGTCAGGGCTGGGCTCAGCCCTTCCTTCTCTGAGCTGGCCACTCAGCTGTCAGCTCCTATCTCCCCACAGTTACTCAGCTGTTGATGATCCTGCTCGTCAGTCCTGCCTACTTAAGCCGTCCAGTCCAGAGGAGCTCTGCCTTTACCTTGGTCAACATCACAGAGACTCTCTCCTGCGATCCTGTTCAAGACTTGCTTTGCTGACATCCCTTCTGGCTTAAGATCCTGCTTGCTGTTTCACTACATTGATCCCTGACTTCTGGCTTGGCTGACTATCCATTCCGGTTACTGAACTTTGTTTTGACTACGTTTGTTCTTTTTACTTTTACTATTAAACAAGTGTGATTTGACTGTACTTCTGTCTCCGCCTGATTTCATGGTTTCTGATAGCTTCTAACCTCAGCTTGTTCAACTAAGCTTTGGCAATAAAACCTGGAAGCTGATTGGTTTCTATGCAGAATTGTGACAAAATTTGCCCTCTCTAGATTTAGTAAATAAACCCCATTGTGTACTTAAATGTTGTTTATAAAGTATTACGCCTGACCAAAGATGAGCACTTTGTCCTCATTAAATAACTCTCAATAAAACAAGAGAGACAAGGCCTGTGTTGGCTTCTTTAACATTTCAACAAACCGGCACCCCGGGGTACGGCTGTTGTGCATTTTCTCCATTCTGTCAATATGTCAAGGGATCCCCCAGCACTCCACGCGGCTTTAAATTTTTAAACACTCTGATATTTGCCCAACTTTTAAAATCCTGGCTATGAATCATAAAGAAAATTGGATGGAGGTGTTTACATTTATTATAGATAAACGCATTATACACAAGCAGCCAATTTTATTTTCAGGCACCAAATGCAACTGCATGACAAACAAATATATTAACTATAAAGTGAAAGAAGCTACAGTAAATCCATATTAATAAAAGAAACGCACTGGAAGGTTTTATAGATTGCATCAAAATCCCACAACTGCACAAATCTCACCAAAACAAAAAGAATTATGTAAAAAGCAAAATTAAAAACATGTCTCTATCTGTTGTCTCATTTGGTAGTAAAAAAAAAAAAAAAAGAAAAAGAAAAGAAACAGCAAAAATAAAGACAAAAAAAAAAAATCCTTTAGTTTTTTCCCTTGCATTCTCCCATCTCAACATTGTTCATGGTGGAAGAGAGGCAGCCATAAATGGATATTGATTTATAAGCTGCAATTCTGAAGGGTCATTCAGTGTCCTTGGAGATAGTTTTCTAATTCTGAAAGGGGTGTTTCTAGACCCTCAAAACACATTGGCTGCTTCAATTTACATTTTTGTCACATTACACCCCAGGTATGGGCATTCTTGGCCTAGGGGACGATATATTAATGTTGGAGTATTCTCTTGGGCCAGCATTCTGTGTTTCGTCGAAACCCTTAGCCGATGGTTCCAGTCAGCCCTATATATATGATTTTTTCTTGCTGATTAGGTGCTGTTTTTAGCCTTTTCCATGTCCATTCATTTACACACACTTTGCCTCTTTGAAATCTATAGCGGGTAGAGTGGGTATGATGCTCTATTTCCTCTCTGTGGTGCACCAATGGCCCTCTTTGGGTCTGTAGTTGACTGTCCCTTGTCTGTTACCAATGACGTCTCATAGGATCCTCTGCGTGGGTGCAACGCATCTATATTATGTAGTACTAAACGCGTTGAATAACAACTCACCATATTGACTAATTATTGCTATCTACTTAGGACTTCTAATCTGTTATTGTAATGTGACATACTCATATAATAGCAGTACGTTGTGGTATGGCAGTCTTTACAAGATGTATTGGTGGCGACCACCACTTCGGTGTTCTTATAGTGATGTATTTTAACTAACGATACAGGTTGGAATAAATAATTTTTTTATTAATTCTCTGATCTCATTTATCGGCACCTTAAAAGTCCCATGTTGTATGTTACAATGATTTCAATGTTCTAACATTTGGTAATGTGGTGTCCAATGTGATGCCCCATCAATCCCCCATTTTTACTCTGAAAGTTCATACAAATAGACATGGGAGAAGCATCAGTCCAATAATGCGAAGGAACTACCACACTGTAGATATTACAAACTAGTAAAGGTTTGCTTTATTCAGATCAAGCATGATGCCGTTCCCGCCTCCAAGAACAAGCATGATGCCGTTCCCGCCTCCAAGAACAAGCATGATGCCGTTCCCGCCTCCAAGAACAAGCATGATGCCGTTCCCACCTCCAAGAACAAGCATGCTGCCGTTCCCGCCTCCAAGAACAAGCATGCTGCCGTTCCCGCCTCCAAGAACAAGCATGCTGCCGTTCCTGCCTCCAAGAACAAGCATGATGCCGTTCCCGCCTCCAAGAACAAGCATGATGCCGTTCCCGCCTCCAAGAACAAGCATGCTGCTGTTCCCGCCTCCAAGAACAAGCATGATGCCATTCCCACCTCCAAGAACAAGCATGCTGCCGTTCCCACCTCCAAGAACAAGCATGCTGCCGTTCCCACCTATAAGAACAAGCATGCTGCCGTTCCCACCTATAAGAACAAGCATGCTGCCGTTCCCACCTCCAAGAACAAGCATGATGCCGTTCCCACCTCCAAGAACAAGCATGCTGCCATTCCCACCTATAAGAACAAGCATGCTGCCGTTCCCACCTATAAGAACAAGCATGCTGCCGTTCCCACCTATAAGAACAAGCAAGCTGCCGTTCCCACCTCCAAAAACAAGCAGGCTGTCGTTCCCACCTCCAAGAACAAGCATGCTGCCTTTCCCACCTCCAAGAACAAGCATGCTGCCATTCCCACCTCCAGGCTGCCCACTTCTGACATGCCTCACCCCTATGATCCCAGTCTATTCTTTTTGTTTTGTTGAGATTTTGCAATTATAGGAATTTTATAAAATAAACAATCTAAGCACAAGAGATGTTGACGCAATTCAGCCAGGGTGGGCTTTAGTCATAAGTGGTTATGATTAAAGCCCACCCGGGCTGAAACCTGTCAACATCTTTTGTGTATTGGATGTTGTTTGTCCTGAGCCAGCTGCCTGGACAGAGGGATTTCAGAGAGTTTGGAGCATTGACAGATTTCTATTTGCTTGCAACACAAGAGAATCATACTATATTGCAGTTTTGTAAACAAAGACAATCACAAGACAATCACTTTCAGATTTACATCAGCTTTCTTTAACCATTTTAATTTGCTAGATTACCCTAAAGACACCATTGGGAAAAAAATAAAATAAAATTTACATCTAGCTATATAAACTCACCTATATGAGACGGAATTGCCCTCAAAAATTTGAGAAAATCTGGGCGCCTTGGGTGCAGGCTAGACATATTACGGTTTAAATGGATAAGGTGGAGGTGAAAGGGGTCTTGAACTGGGTGGTAATGAGCACTGGACTATACACGTGGTGGTGGACTACGGCATGATTCCTTCATATGGTTCGCGAACTGTGGAATTTCCTATTTGAGACATGTTTTCTCTTTTTGCCTTTTCTCTCCCCTCCTCCTTCACCCTCTCTCTTCTTGTCTCCTCTCTTCATTCCCTCCCCTTCTTTTCTTTTCTCTCTCTCTCCTTCGTCTACATGTCTACGCCCCTCCCCTCCTCTTTCTCTTCTACTCTATACTCGTTTGAGTAATGAACTAGTGGAGTATAGCTTATACAGGTATTGGTGTATATTCAAGTGTAATGCAGAGATCACTGTTGATTATAGTTGGAAGACGAGATAAGGATGATTGTGGTTACTAGGATGCAACTGAAGTAATAACCAAGATGGATAATCTCAGAGAAACATAAATGTCATTGTTGATACTGTTACGAAGATATCTATTATTGTGTTAACAATTGCTCTCATGTATAATGTTTAAGTGCTTCAATAAACATTCCTTCTGTTAGAAAGAAATTTACATCTAGACTGACCTTCCAGCGCCTCAGAGTCCAAAGTCTCCCCAAGCCGCTGTAGCAGCCTAGCCCGGGCTGCGTTCTTCTTGTGTTTTTTTCCTTCGTAGTGTTGCTGGGCCATCATCGGGTTGTTAAACCAAGCTCGACAAAGGTCACAGAATTTCCGTGATTCACTTCCAATATTGAAGCTCCACAAAGTGTCTTCTTCTTGGAGGGCGATCTCTGCTTGCTCAGGATTCTCCTGCACAGGTTCTGAGGAAATCAACAAAAAAATGGCTTATTGTATATTATACCAAACTAGTACAAAATAAAAGTAAAAAAAAAAAGATATATGGCATATACTCAATTGAAAGGATAACGTTTTTTTCATGGCATCGCTCAGTTTAACAGAGCCTCCTTCCAGAGTCTAGATCAGCCATTCTTAACCAGTTCTGGGGAACCCTAGGATTCCTTCAGAGGTTGCTAGCGGTTCCTTGCCCTGTGGCTGACTGACCTCCCATTTGATGATGCCTGCAGAGTTCCAAGACCAGTGCCACTTGGAAAAAGCCAGTAGCATGACACTAAGGCTCCATCCACACTTGTATGACTCCAAAGTCATGTGACTTTGGAGTGCAACTTTGGATGGGTGAGACTAGGACACGACTATGGCTTTGACCGGTGATAATGGATAACTGTTGCACAACTGTTGCACTGTATAACATTCAGGTACGACATTCATGCAACTTTTGAGGGTTAACATTGAACTCTATGGCCCTCAAGTTGCATGAAAGATGAACCAAAGTAGTGCACGAACTACTTTGAAGTCACTGCAACTTGTCCATTAAGGGCGCATGGGCGCCACCCCCCCCCCTCGCCCCCAATGTTCTTCGCCGCCTCCTCTATCCATTCAGGATACTGGAGCATGGATTCCAATGCTGAGGGGCTGTTTTGTTGAAGCACTGATTAGAACCAGAGGCTCAAATAGACTTCAATATAGGGTGGACCAGATTTGTTACAACAGTGAATCAATATTTGATGTTATAACACTGATCTTCCTCCCAGCAAATCAGAAAGCAGGGTTTGACGCCTAGGAGGAGGGGAAGGGGCCAAAGGTGGAAGCCGCCGTGATGTAGAGAGGACACAAGAGCTGCTGCCCGCCGTCCATAGGAGCCCACAACCCGCCGCCCGTAGGAGCCCGCAACCCGCCCATAGGAGCTCGCTTTCCGCCGTCCATAGCAGCCTGCCCACCTGCAACCGATGGGGTAAGTGCCAGGGTAGGGGGGTGCCGCTGAGCGACCGGGGGGGTTGTCTGCCACCCGCCCCTCTCCCCCCCCCCAAAAAAAAACACCAGCTGCCACGGTTCTAAAGTGTAAGTTGTTAACTGTATTATAATCATCATGGTATAGGTCCAGGAGGTGTGTGTATTGCCACATATGGTTTCATTTTTGCAGATCGAGCACCATAGAGTTTACTTCACGATGGTGCTGCCTGAATCATCCCGACGTATTTTGCTATATTTATATCCTGAGTGAAGGTTGGTATATTATCAGCATTTATGCTGTATTTCAAAAACTAGAGCCGATAAAGGAAAAATAGGTGCCATTTTTGGAGTCAGCAGGTCAAATATACCCAGCAACAGGTCTAACATTCAAGGCACCAAAATGTGTGTTGGCCTGTGTTATCTTTGAAGCTATCTGCAAATGCCGCATTCTGACCACTGCTGTAAAGGGGCATTTCTGCCATTGAACCCTGATGAATGTGTTAGTAAGGGTTCCTCGAGACCTGAAAATTATTTTAGGGGTTCCTCTGATGTAAAAAGGTTAAGAAAGCTTGGTCTAGATTTTGCCTTCAAATTAGTGGCACATGTATTTAGAAAAGGACCCCCAAAACATGTGTTATGTTATAGATCATGTGGCCCTTTGCTTGCTTTTATTCGGCCCCTGGGGCATTATTTCCTCCACTGTTGCTGCCATTCTATTCCTCCTACTGATGCCAATGACAGGGCACTTTTTTTTCACACTGACACAAACAATGGGACACTATTCTTCCCAATGACACTAGTGAAGGGGGAATATTCCCCCAACTGACACCAATGATGGGCAATATTCCTTCCACTAACACCAATGACGGGCAATATTCCTTCCACTAACACCAATAACGGGCACTATTTCTCCCACTGACACCAATGATGGGCATGATTCCTTCCACTGTCACCAATAATGGGGAATTATTCCTCCCACTGACATCAACGATGGGAATTGTTCCTCCCACTGACACTAATGATGGGCAATATTCCTCCCACTGACATCAATGATGGGGCACTATTCTGAAGGTCCACAATACCTTGCCAGACCTTCAGATCCTGTGCTGTAAACGTCGGTTCCCGCACGTATTTGCGGGAGTGATGTCATCATGCCCCGGACCAGTCATGTAGCCGAAGGACTTCCCATTCATTTCAATGGGCAGGGCGTTTTGGGAACACTGTATACAGCACTCCCAAACCTCCCCAAAGATGCTGCTTGCAGGACTTTTCCTAACGTCCTGCAAAGCGCACCGCCCCCAGTGTGAAAAGTCACACTGAAATGAATGGGAGGCAGTTTTTAGAGGCTATTTCTAGCGCTAAAATGCCTGAAAACCGCCTCAGTGTGAAAGGGGTCTAAGTTATGGATAAACATACTTTTCTCAGCCAATCAGATTTGCTGCTATGAATGCTGGGAGTAGCTATTTATTGGTAAGAAGTTGATGTAAGAAGTTGATGTTAGTCTTCCCGCACAGGCTACGGTCTGGCTGGGTGTGTATGGCTGCTAGGCCTGAAGCCTGCGGCCTATCCAGGTGGTCTCCTGGCTGCTAGGCCTATCCGAGGCCTATCCGGGTGTTCAAGTTCCTATTGAGAAAAGCCTGCTAAAGATCTGGGAACAATTCTGAGAGGGATGGAGGAAAGACAGGGGAGACCCTTCATGAGCTGGACGCTATGAAGTGGCTGGGAGAACTCATCCAAGGAAATCTGTGTATGACACTGTGAGTAAAGTTCAGTTACTAGAGGAGACAGCCTGTCCTACTGTTTAGTGGGATCTTTGAGATGAATTTAAAACACCAGTTGCAAGCCAAGTCCTCTCATCCAACAAGCTCATTCCCACAGGGTTCCTCCTCTCTGTGTGGCCGGTCCCCTGAAGCCATTTCTCTTGGTTGCAGGCACCTTGATGTCACCCTGCACCATGCATGATGGCCAACGTGAGGACACTTAGGGCCTGCTTGTAGGTGTGGCCGGGCTCGCTGCCCGCAAAGGAGGAGAACTCGCATGGAGACTGGTTGATGCAGCAATGTATTTTAATGCAGCAATGTTGAGAAAGAACAGCAAACTCTGCGGACACAGCCACGCCAGACCGGACACTTACAATAAACCAGGCACAGAGTAATGGTGCACACTGTAGATAGAAACCGAGAGAAGAGGTGGCTGGAAAGGAAGAAGGCAAGGGGGGCTTATAGCTCAGGAAGGCTACAGCTTGAGGCACAGCTACCATCCCTACCCTATCCCTCCTCCATAGGAACCTGACCCTGCACTAATCTGGCTGTCCCTAACCTACCCACTGTGCAGAATGCGTGTCAACTTCATTAAGCCAGTGCTTTTTTATAAGCACTGCTCTCACTAAAGATGGCCACGAAGCTCATCCAGGGCAGCAGCGTCCAATCCCTACGGAGGCTTAAGAGGAACATGCCCCCCACTCTCTCTACATGGTGATTGCAGACAGGGAGGTCAACCTGCACCTGCCTACATGCTCACAACCTGGAGCATCAGAGGGAAAAGGAGAATGCTGGCTGCCGGGGGTGCAAGGGATAAGGTAAGTACATCTGTCTTTTAAAAAGGTACCCTAGACAAAAACAAGCATTTTACCCTTCCAGTGTAGGGGGAGCCCCTCTGCAAGGGCAACATTGGAACATCTCCAGAGTTCAGCTTTAAAAGTCAAATTCCACATTCGAAGGTATAGCACCTTCACAGCAAAATTACAGATATACCGTGCCTTGAAAAAGTATTCACACCCCTTGAAATGTTCCACATTTTGTCATGTTACAACCAAAAACGTAAAGGTAGTTTTTTGGGATTTTATGTGATAGACCTACACAAAGTGGCACATAATTGTGAGGTGGAAGGGAAATTAATAATGGTTTTCATTTTTTTTTCAAATAAATATATATAAAAAGTGTGCCATGCATTTGTATAGCTCCCCCCTAAATCAATACTTTGTAGAACCCCCTTACTTTACAATTACAGCTGCAAGTCTTTTTTGGGATGTCTCTACCAGCTTTGCACATCTAGAGAGGGACATTTTTGCCCATTCTTCTTCTTTGTAAAATATCTCAAGCTCTGTCAGATTGGATGGAGAGTGTCTGTGAACAGCACTTTTCAAGTCTTGCCACAGATTTTCAATTGGATTTAGGTCTGGACTTTGACTGGGCCATTCTAACACATGAATATGCTTTGATCTAAACCATTCCATTGTAGCTCTGGCTGCATGTTTAGGGTCGTTGTCCTGCTGGAAGGTGAACCTCCGCCCCAGTCTCAAGCTTTTTGCAGACTGTAACAAGTTTTCTTCTAAGATTGCCCTGTATTTGGCTCCATCCATCTTCCCATCAACTCTGACCAGCTTCCCTGTCCCTGCTGAAGAAAAACATCCGCACAACATGATGCTGCCACCACCATGTTTCACAGTGGGGATGGTGTGTTCAGGGTGATGTGCAGTGTTAGTTTTCCGCCACACATAGCGTTTTGCTTTTAGGCCAAAAAGTTAAATGTTGGTCTCATCTGACCAGAGAACCATCTTTCACATGTTTGCTGTGTCCCCCACATGGCTTCTTGTCACTCTTCCATAAAGGGCAGATTTGTGGAGAACACGACTAATAGTTGTCCTGTGGACAAATTCTCCCACCTGAGCTGTGGATCTCTGCAGCTCCTCCTGAGCTACCATGGACCTCTTGGCTGCTTCTCTAATGAATGTTCTCCTTGCCCGGCCGGTCAGTTTAGGTGGATGGCCATGTCTTGGTAGGTTTGCAGTTTTGCCATACTCTTTCCATTTTCCGATGATGGATTGAACAGTGCTCCATGAGATGTTTGAAGCTTGGGATATTTTTTTTTTTATAACCCAACCCGGCTTTAAACTTCTCCACAACTTTATCCGTGACCTGTCTGGTGTGTTCCTTGGCCTTCATGATGCTATTTGTTCACTAAGGTTTTCTAACAAACCTCTGAGGGCTTCACATTACAGCTGTATTTATGCTGAGATTAAACTACACACAGGTGGACTCTACTTACTAGTTAGGTGACTTCTGAAGGCAATTGGTTCCACAAGATTTTCGTTAGGGGGTATCAGAGTAAAGGGGGCTGAATACAAATGCACGGCACACTTTTCAGATATTTATTTGTAAAAAAATGTGGAAAACCATTTATCATTTTCCTTCCACTTCACAATTATGTGCCACTTTGTGTTGGTTTATCACAAATAAACCTCAATAAAATACATTTAGTTTTTTGGTTGTTACGTAGTTATATAGTAGGTGAGGTCGAAAAAAGACACAAGTCCATCAAGTCCAACCTATGTGTGTGATTATATGTCAGTATTACATTGTATATCCCTGTATGTTGTGGTCGTTCACGTGCCTACTTCTAATAGTTTTTTTAAACTATTGATGTTCCCCGCTGAGTCCACCGACTGTATTGTAACATGACAAAATGTGGAAAACATCAAGGGGTATGAATACTTTTTCAAGGCACCGTACAGTGGGCTCAGAAGGGTAACCTGGAAACTCTGGCATTTTCTAAGATGATTGTATTTGTAGGTTTATGTGAGCCCCGTAACCATTTAACCTCATACAAACCTGCTTTTATAAATCGGCCAAGCTGATGCTAGGTCTTAAAATGTTACTATGTTGATCAAATCACCGGTACAAATCTTCCATTACTGCCACCTAAACTTGGTCACATAAAAGCCATGATTGCTTAGAAGTCCCCATTCAGCCATGTACAGTATATACAGGGCATAAAACAATCCCATGAAATCAGGCTGGATTTAGCATTCATGGTTCCCCAGACATACATAAAAAAAAAAAAAAAAAGAAATGTCCTTTTCACACAAGTTCCACCTGATTTCACACCAAATGCGTTACACGAATGGAGCTGTGAGAATGACATGACCGGAGCTGTGAAAATGTAAAACCGGAATGGGAAACGGGAAGGTTCTCCGAGATCTCCGAGAGCGTATAATTCTATAGTCTGATAGATGCGTCTCTCTGTTTCATGTTCCTGCTTATGCAAAGAAACCGCTGTGCAAGAGCATGAAAGCCCGAGGTAAGTGTCTCTCATAAGAAGTAATGAGAATATATTCTCTACAGGACAAAATAGAAACAAAAAAAAGAGAAATAAAAAAGGACGACGGAGGGTAATGCTCCACTTCCAGCGGGTGCAAGCCCGGCCCGCCATTGTAACAGACCAGAGAATAAGAAGAGATGGCCGCACACCGCAAAGGGATACTGTGCATTGCTTCTTTATTCTGAAAATGGCTAAACAGCACAGGAAGTTAACGCGTTTCACATAATAGAATGCATAATCAACACAAAATATATCGCTATTAGCACTACGTTGTGTGAAACGCGTCAACATCCCTTGATTCCTGTGCTGTTTTACCTGTCATTCTTGGAATAAAGAAGTCAATTGTGTGAGAAAAAAAAAAAAAATGATATAAATGTCATTTGGGTACAGCGTTGCATGGCTGCATAATTGCCAGTTAACCACTTGCCGACCACCCGCCGTCATTATCCGGCGGTTGTTTGAAGATAGCTGCCATAACCCCCGGTATCCTTCACTTATACTTATACTTTATACTCATACTTTATACTCATACTTTATACTCATACTTTATACTTTCACTTATACTTACACTTATACTTTCTACTCATACTTTATACTTTCACTTATACTTATACTTTATACTTTCACTTATACTTTATACTCATACTTTATACTCATACTTTATACTCATACTTTATACTCATACTTTATACTCATACTTTATACTTTCATTTATACTTTCACTTATACTTATACTTTATACTCATACTTTATACTTTCACTTATACTCATACTTTATACTCATACTTTCACTTATACTTTCACTTATACTTTATACTCACACTTTATACTTTCATTTATACTTTCACTTATACTTATACTTTATACTCATACTTTATACTTTCACTTATACTTTCACTTATACTTATACTTTATACTCATACTTTATACTTTCACTTATACTTATACTTTATACTCATACTTTATACTTTCACTTATACTTATACTTTATACTTTCACTTATACTTTCACTTATACTTATACTCATACTTTATACTTTCACTTAAACTTATACTTTATACTCATACTTTCACTTATACTTTATACTCATACTTTCACTTATACTTTATACTCATACTTTATCTTATACTTATACTTTATACTCATACTTTATCTTATACTTATACTTTATACTCATACTTTCACTTATACTTAATACTCATACTTTATACTTTCACTTATATTTTCACTTATACTTATACTTTATACTTTCACTTATATTTTCACTTATACTCATACTTTATACTTTCACTTATACTTATACTTTATACTTTCACTTATACTTCAGCTGGCGGTCGGCTTTCAGCTAAAAGTGGTCTCAACGGCGGATTCGCCGCAAGATCACTTTTATCGAGGGCCCCCCTCCTGCCGCACTCCAGTCATCTCCGCCGCTTACCGGAGCCGGCGGTAGTGGTGGAGACGATCGGGTCCTTTCCCCTCAACAGCCTGGAGCCAAGTGAGGGAATGATGGCCCCAACTCGGCTCCATAACATTGGAGGGCAGAAGCGACGTTAAACGTCACTTCCGCCCAATGGTCTTAAAGGGGAACTTTGTAAAAAAAAAAAAAAAAAAATAACATTTAATTTTTTTTTTTTTTATTGCATTTTAGTGTAAATATGAGATCTGAGGTCTTTTTGACTCCAGATCTCACATTTAAGAGGTCCTGTCATGCTTTTTCCTATTACAAAAGATGTTTACATTCCCTGTAATAGGAATAAAAGTGACCCAAATTTTAATTTAATTTTAAAAAGACAGTGTAAAAAAAAAAAAGTCAAATAAATAAATAAAAAGTTAGTTGGAGCCTTTATTCTAGAGAATATTTGATATGACTTTCTCATGTATGCATTTACATTGAGAGCAATAATTTTAGCCCTAGACCTCCTCTGTAACCTCAAAACTGGTAACCTGTAGAAATTTTTAAACGTCGCCTATGGAGATTTTTAAGGGTAAAAATTTGTCGCCATTCCACGAACGGGCGCAATTTTGAAGCGTGACATGTTGGGTATGAATTTACTCGGCGTAACATCATCTTTCACAATATAAAAAAATAATTGGACTAACTTTACTGTTGTCTTATTTTTTAATTCAAAAAAGTGTATTTTTTCCCAAAAAATTGTGCTCGTGAGACAGGCGCGCAAATACGGTGTGACATAAAAGTACTGCAACGACCACCATTTTTTTCTCTAGCGTCTAAGTTATTTTCTAGCAAAAAAAAAAAAAAATGATTTTAAACTTGTAAACACCAAATCTCGAAACGAGGCTCTGTCCTTAAAGCGGAGTTCCACTGTTTTTTTTACTTTATTAAAAGTCAGCAGCTACAAAAAGTATAGCTGCTGACTTTTAATAAACAGACACTCACTTGTCCCACGGTCCAGCGATGCGCCCCCCCGAAGCCCCCGATCTCTCCCCCTCCTCTCTGCCGGCGCCAACATTGTGAGTGTGGGAGCCTGGCTGTGACAGTTTGCGGCTCCACAGCCGGGCGCGCATTGCGCGTGCGCGAGCTGCCCACTGCGCATGCGTAAGCCGCGCTCTGTCAATGGCCAGGCAATGTTCTGGGACCTGTCACGTGTCCCAGAACATTGCCGGGAATGAGGGGCCGCCTAGGAATCACCTAGGTGGTTAGAAGCCCGGAATGAGGAAGTGGGACATGAAGTCCCACTCCAAACCAGGTACCCAGCCCCCCCCAAAAAAATGACATGCCAATTGTGGCATGTCAGGGGGTGAGGAGTACTTAAAGCGGAAGTTCCATTTTCGGGTGGAACTCCGCTTTAAGTGGTTAAAGTAGCGCAGTGCTGAATATCAAAAAATGGCCTGATCATAAAGAGGGGTAAAACCTTGCAGCGCTGAAGTGCTTAAACAAAAAGTTTTTTTTTTGGACTAGGTAAAGTCATGTATAACCTGCTTTAAAGATATTAAAGTGGTATTAAAACCCAAAACGCCATATAATATATTGCAGCTTATCAATCATTGGATGTGGTGGCCGCATTATTTTATTTTTTTTTCTATAGTCTTTTTATTCCCTGTTTTTTATCTGATATCTGGCCAGAAATCCCCCCCCCCCCCATTCTCTTATTAGAGTGCCCTTACTCTGGATGAAGGAGCATCATTGTATGCACCACTGTCAACAAAAGCGTTAGGCAGATCCAGGGGCGGACTGACCATTCGGGCACTCGGGCACTGCCCGAGGGCCCCATGCCACTAAGGGGCCCCATCAGGGTTGCCAGCCTCAATAAAACCAGGGACAGTATGTAAAAATCTGTGTTTTCTAAAAAATCCCAAGATTATAGCTGCCCCGCCTCTCCAGTACCTTTTCAGTGTGTGTATGTGTATTCTGTGTGTGTACATTGTGTGTCTGTGTGTGTATACTGTATGTGTGTGTATTCTGTGTGTGTATATTGTGTGTGTATTCTGTGTGTGTATATTGTGTGTCTGTGTGTGTATACTGTATGTGTGTGTATATTATACAGTATGTGTGTGTATACTGTGTGGCCCCATAATCTATTGCCTGGGGGCCCCATAATCTCTTATTGCCTGGGGGCCCCAAAATCTCCTATTGCCCGGGGGCCCCATAATCTTCTTCTATTGCCCGGGGGCCCCATAATCTCCTATTTCCCGGGGGCCCCCTGAGTTGTCAGTCCGCCCCTGGGCGGATCACCGGATAATAAACAAAGGGAAGAAAAGGAAAAAAAAAGAAAAGGGAAGACAGCTCAAAATGAAAACAATTGAGGCCATTGCATCTAAGAACGGTACATTGAGGAGGTTTGTATTATACCCGATGAGTGGTACAAGCCCGCTGCTTCCCTATTGGCTTATTCTCTAACTCAGGGGTCTCCAAACCACGGCCCGTGGGCCACATCCAGTCCACTACAAGATTTTATTTTATCCAGCTAGAGTCAGTGGTATATCCTCAGAGCACACAGATTGAGGGTTGAGGTCAGCAGAGGCGGCCTATGGTCTCTGAGCTGAGGGGGGACTCTGATGGGGCCCCGGATGTAAGGGGGACTCTGATGGTGATGTTGATGTAAGGGGAGGCTCTGATTGAACCCTGATTTAAGGGGGAGCTCAGATCTAAAAATGGACTCTGATGAGGACCCTAATGCAAGGGGGAAATCTGATGAGGACACTGATGTAAGAGGGAGGGGGGGCTATGATGTAAAGGGAATCTGATGGGGACCCTGATGTAAAGGGGGACTCTGATAAGGGCAGTGATGTAAGGGGGGACTCTAAAGGGGACCCTAATGTAGAAAGAGGTTCTGATATAAGGGGGGGGAGCGCTGATGGAGACCGTTAAGTAAGGGGGTAATCTGCTGGGGACCTTGATGTAAGGGGACAATCTGATGGGGACCCTAATGTAAAGAGGGATTTGATAGGGATCCTAAAGTAAGGAGGGGCTTTGAAGGGGACCCTGATGTAAAGGGGGCTCTGATAGGGATCCTAATGTAAGGGGGGACTCTAATGGGGACCCTGATGTAAGGAGGCGTTCTGATATAAGAGGTCTTTGATGGAAACCTTGATGTAAGGGGGTATTCTGATAGGGACCATGATGTAAGGACTCAGATGAGGACCCTGATGTAAAGGGGGCTCTGATTTATGGAGGACTCTGATGGGGACCCCGATGTAAAGGGGGACTCTGATAAGGGCAGTGATGTAAGGGGGGACTCTAAAGGGGACCCTAATGTAGAAAGAGGTTCTGATATAAGGGGGGGGAGCGCTGATGGAGACCGTTAAGTAAGGGGACAATCTGATGGGGACCCTAATGTAAAGAGGAATTTGATAGGGATCCTGATGTAAGGAGGGGCTTTGAAGGGGACCCTGATGTAAAGGGGGCTCTGATAGGGACCCTGATGTAAAGGGGGCTCTGATAGGGATCCTAATGTAAGGGGGGGACTCTGATGGGGATCCTGATGTAAGAAGGCGTTCTGATATAAGAGGTCTTTGATGGAAACCTTGAAGTAGGGGGATAATCTGATAGGGACCATGATGTAAAGGGGACTGTGAGAAGGATCCTGATGTAAGGACTCCGATGGGGACCCTGATGTAAAGGGGGCTCAGATGTATGGAGGACTCTGATGGGAACCCCCGATGTAAGCAGGGGATCCTATACAAGGAGCACTCTGATGTGGACCCTGATGTAAAGGGCACTGTGAAGAGGACCCTGATATAAGGGAAGTTCCGATGGGGACCCTGATGCAAAGGGGAAGATCGGATGGGGACCCTGATGTAAAGGGGGCTCTGATAGGGATCCTGATGTAAAGGGGGAACTCTAATGGGGACCCTGATGTAAGGAGGCGTTCTGATAAAAGAGGTCTTTGATGGAAACCTTGATGTAAGGGGGTAATCTTATAGGGACCATGATGTAAAGGAGACTGTGATAGGGATTCTGATGTAAGGACTCAGATGAGGACCCTGATGTAAAGGGGGCTCTGATTTATGGAGGACTCTGATGAGGACCTCGATGTAAAGGGGGCTCTGATAGGGATCCTGATGTAAGAGGCGACTCCGATGGGGACCTTTATGTAAGGCGGTAATATGATGGGGACCCTAATGTAAAGGGGGCTCTGACAGGGATCCTGATGCAAAGAGTACTCTGATGGGGACCCTGATATACAGGGGGGCTCTGATTGGGACCCAGATATAAAGCAGTGCTCTGATGGGGCCCCTGATGTAAGGGGGGGGGGTCTGATGTAAAGGGGGACTCTGATGTTAGGGGCATTCTGATGGGGATTTTTTTTCCCGCAAATATCTGTAAAATATACAACTTGGCCCTTGACCTGAAAGGTTCAGAGACCCCATCTTTAACTGATCACAGATGAGAAATATTTGTTACACAGTGATATTGCATTTATGAATGCGCAACAAAATTTGAATTTTTACCAGGAAAATTCCACACTTGCCCCCCTGACAGCCAATCAACGTGATCTACGGCTACATTTACCGGGAGTGGAGGAGAAGAGTCCACTGATGAACCCCTATCAATACGAAGCGGTGAACGGGCCGTTTGGTCGGCGTACAGAAAGTCCCCCCCCCCCCCCGATAAATGAATCTCCGACTCGCTGCCATTTATCTTCCTGAGACACTAAAGACCGCGTCTTCAGAAAAATTCCTAGATAAATGTGTTATTAATGCACCAGGGCCTGGAAGTCTTAGAAAACCTCTCATCTCCAATTCAGAGATTTCCATTACGTAAATCTCCTTCATCCGCCTCTCGGAGGATCGCCTTGATTATTTATGATTTGATGCCGAGTCACAGAATGTAAAAAAAAAAACACTGAGCGCTACCGCCACAAATATCCCTCCAGGACACAGGCAGACTGACGGCAGATGAAGAAATTCCCCCCAATACCGCGGGGGGGGGGGGTTACCTTCATCTCTTATTTCTGGATGTGCGGAGCTCGCTATGTAAGCTTTGCTCATAGTTCTGGCAAAAAAAAAAAAATTATCAGAACAAGATTAAGATAAAGAACATCAGAACAGAAACAGGGGACCAATCATAAAGCTGGACGCTGCGTGTTCCACACTCTCGGCATTAAGGGCCTCATTGTGCCTGCTTGTTCCATTACCTGTGTGTGGCGGCAACCAGGTGAGGAGGACAAAGACAAGTGTGTCTTGCCTACAGTCAAGCATGGTGGTGGGAGTGTCATGTTCTGGGGCTGCATGAGTGCTGCCGGCACTGGGGGGCTACAGATCATTGAGGGAACCATGAATGCCAACATGTACTGTGACCTACTGAAGCAGAGCATGATCCCCTCCCTAAACCTCATTTGCCACAGTGTTGCCCAATTAAACAATGCATTGAGGTCACCCTGTAAGTTTGAGACATCCTGTAAGGACGTTATTCAACTGCATCGCTTGGTTTCATCTGCAAAGACTGAAATGGTACCTTTAATTCCAGATCCGATATCATTTATAAATATATTAAAAAGTAAAAGGACCCAACACAGAACCTTGGGGTACACCACTAGTAACCTTGGACCATTCAGAGTAAGAATCATTAACCACAATGTCCCACATTAATCACTTGCCGTCCGGATCACGCCGATATACGTCGGCAGAATGGCTCTGCTGGGCGAAACCCTGGGTATGTTTAAGTTTAAGAGCCGGCAGGGAGGGGGGGCGCTGCACAGCGGGGTACCTGATGCGCGTGGCCAGTGGGCGCGATCGCACGCGGCTACCCGCATAAGCGCCAGCACAGGGATTTGTGTGTGTAAACACACAAACCCCTGTTCTGTCAGCCCCGGTTCACACTGAGGCAGCGCGACTTGCAGCGCGACTGCCTCAGGCGACCTGGACACAACAGGGGCGGCGACTTGCAAAACGACTTCTATATAGAAGTCTATGCAAGTCGCCCCAAGTCGCCCCCAAAGTAGCACAGGAACCTTTTTCTAAGTCGGAGCGACTTGCGTCGCTCCGATTAGAACGGTTCCATTGTACAGAACGGGACGCTACTTGTCAGGCGGCTAGGTCGCCTGACAAGTCGTCCTAGTGTGAACCGACCCTCAGGGTAGAGGAGACATATTATTTGTTCCTACTAAGCAGGAACAACGATACGTCTCCTTCCCCAGTCAGTCCCCTCCCCATACAGTTAGAAACACTAACTAGTTAACACAGTTAACCCCTTAATCGCTCCCCCCTAGTTTTAACCCCTTCCCTGCCAGTGACATTTACACAGCAATCAGTGCATTTTTATAACACTGATCGCTGTATAAATGTCAATGGTCCCAAAAATGTGTCAAAAGTGTCCGATCTGTCCGCCACAATGTCACAGCACCGCTAAAAATCGCAGATCACCGCCATTACTAGTAAAAAATAATGATAATAGCAAAGATGCCAAAAAATGCCTTAAATCTTTCCCATAGTTTGTAGACGCTATAACTTTTGCGCAAACCAATCAATATACGCTTATTGCGATTTTTGTTTTTTTTTACCAAAAATATGAAGAAGAATATATATCAGCCTAAACTGATGAAGAGATTTGTTTTTTTTAAATATTTTTTGGGATATTTATTATAGCAAAAAGTAAAAAATATTGTTTTTTTTTTTCAAAACTGTCGCTCTTTTTTTGTTTATAGCGCAAAAAATAAAAACCGCAGAGGTGATCAAATACCACCAAAAGAAAGCTCTATTTGTGGGAAAAAAAGGACGCAAATTTATTTTGGGTACAGCATTACATGATTGTGCAATTGTCAATAAAGGGGACACAGTGCCAAATTGTATAAAGTGCTCTAGGGGGCTTTAGTGTCAGTAGAAGGAATTGTGACCGATTGTTGGTGTCAGTGGAAGGAAATATGTCTAATTGTTGGTGTCAGTGGGAGGAATAGTGTCCTATTGTTGGTGTCAGTGGCAGGCATTTTCCCCTATTGTTGGTGTCCGTAGCAGGAAAAATGCCTCAAGGGCCAGATAAAAGCAAGCAAAGGGCTGCAGTTTGGAGACCACTGGTTTATAGGTGAGTATGACTGTTTTTTTGTTTTTTTAATTCCCAAACTTCTCTTTTAATAAATTTACCTTACTACATATGGTTTGGGCTCAGTTTCTAAGTGTAGCCACACAGATCTGGTCATCTCTACTGCAGATCCCTGACAGCCCCCTTACACTGGTGTTCAGTGAAGTGCCTAAGCGCCGGTTCACATTAGAAGCGGCACGACTTGCAGGTTGCCTCACCGAGGCGACCTGCACACGACTGCCGCGGCGACTTGCAAGACGACTTCTGTATAGAAGTCTATGCAAGTTGCCCCCAAAGTAGTACAGGAACCTTTCTTCTAAGTCGGAGCGACTTGCGTCGCTCCGATTAGAACGGTTCCATTGTACAGAACGGGAGGCGACTTGTCAGGCGGCTAGGTCGCCTGACAAGTCGCCCCCGTGTGAACCGGCTCTAATTATGTTGGTGGCAAGTAAGGAAAAGTTAAAGTTAAGGCTGAACTGTCACATTACCCCCTAATGCAGCTGCACTTAACAAAGAGTCTGCGACATTGTTGACCTAACATGTCCACCTGGCCATTTTTAGACAATGCTTTTGGCCATGCGGATATATTAGGTCAATGATGTCAACAGCATCCCTTACTCTTTGATACTCATTGGGCCAGTGGCCTTATATCATGTGTTTGGGCTAAACTGACCAGTTTAAGGCCAAACTGGATTTGGTAAGAACCGTAGTTTAATAGTCGCAAATGGCATTTCCGTTACGTCGTGGTCAATGAAGAAAGATCCCCTTGATTGATGGTAAGATGGAGAAGGACTCCCTTTGTAGTCAGTAGGAAGAAAGTGACCTACATTGATGATCAGTGGGAAGAATACTTCTTACATTGGAGGTCAGTGGAAAGCATGCTCCTTACATTGGTGATCAGTGGGAAGAATGTTCCTTACATTGGTGATCAGTGGGAAGAATGCTCCTTACATTGGTGGTCAGTGGGAAGAATGTCCCTTACATTGGTGATTAGTTTGAAGAATGTCCCTTACATTGTTGGGCAGTGGGAAGAATGTCACTTACATTGAAGGTCAGTGGGAAGAATGTTCCTTACATTGGTGATTAGTTGGAAGAATGCTCCTTACATTGGAGGTCAGTGGGAAGAATGTTCCTTACATTGGTGATCAGTGGGAAGAATGTTCCTTACATTGGTGATCAGTGGGAAGAATGCTCCTTACATTGGTGGTCAGTGGGAAGAATGTCCCTTACATTGGTGATTAGTTGGAAGAATGTCCCTTACATTGGTGGGCAGTGGGAAGAATGTCACTTACATTGAAGGTCAGTGGGAAGAATGTTCCTTACATTGGTGATCAGTGGGAAGAATGTCCCTTACATTGGTGATCAGTGAGAAGAATGTTCCTTACATTGGTGGTCAGTGAGAAGAATGTTCCTTACATTGGTGATCAGTGAGAAGAATGTTCCTTACATTGGTGATCAGTGGGAAGAATGTTCCTTACATTGGTGATCAGTGAGAAGAATGCTCCTTACATTGGTGGTCAGTGGGAAGAATGTCCCTTACATTGGTGGGCAGTGGGAAGAATGTCACTTACATTGAAGGTCAGTGGGAAGAATGTTCCTTACATTGGTGATTAGTTGGAAGAATGTCCCTTACATTGGTGATCAGTGGGAAGAATGTCACTTACATTGGTGGTCAGTGAGAAGAATGTTCCTTACATTGGTGATCAATGAGAAGAATGTTCCTTACATTGGTGATCAGTGGGAAGAATGTTCCTTACATTGGTGATCAGTGAGAAGAATGCTCCTTACATTGGTGGTCAGTGAGAAGAATGTCCCTTACATTGGTGGCCAGTGGGAAGAATGTTCCTTAAAGATAGCTGAAAAGATCACTGATGTCAGCAGTAACTCATCTGAGAGTCATGAATTGCTCAATGCTCAAGGACCTCTAACAACATCTAGAGGAACCCTGGTTGGAAAAGGTTGCTTTGCGTGACGTTTCATCATGAAATACTCTATGGCTATATTTCTCCTTTGTGACTTTAACTTTCATCCATTAACCACTTGAAGTTTGCCTGTTTTGTAGAGTACAGCATATGGGATGTAGTATCATCACTTTATCTGATGGACTTTAGTGTTCACCATTCCTCCTGCAAGATAGTGGGCAGCCCATACACAACACCACTCTTGCCTTTATTTTAAGGGTAAACCAGAAACAAACGACAATGGTGAGCTTCTTATTTCTCAAGCTTGTTCAAGAATAACAATTTAAAACAATTTGTAACAATATAAAATCCTCTTGTTCTCTTGCAAAAGAACGATTAATCCTTTGCATTGGGATTTTCTTACAGCTCGCAGTGTTCTTCACTGACAAATTTATTGCCATAAGAGACAATAGAAGAGACAATGAGTATTTCTTATTGACTGATTACTCACTTTTCAGACTGCATTGTGAAAAGTAAAATGTCTGCTTTTCAGCTATTGAACCTGATGTACTTATAAATATGACATTCCTTCTAAGAGCTTCAAGTTGCCCTCTTGATGCATCACATTTTTTTTTTTATACAACCCCCCCCTCCAAGGCTGATAACCTGAATATTTATAATCTGTCACACTTTCAGGAAACTTTCCTGCGTATCTTTAAAGTGTCGCTAAACCCACATCATAAACAACTATCAATAAATGGTGTATTCCATGCTGTTTATACTCACTAAGTCATTATGAGATACGTTTTCTGTACTCTGCAAATGGTTGATCCTGCTGCTCTCTATCTCCCCCTTCTGTCCATATTCTCAATTCAGCTAGGGATTTTGCAGCTGCGGTGGCAGCTCTGCACATGCTCAGTTTGCAGTGAATTTCTATGCTGAGCATTTCCTCCTTATCACATCTGAGCAGCCTATGTGACCATAGAGTCATACATGTGGGGCATATACACAGTGGTAAATGACACCCCACTCCCACCTAAACACAATGGGGGTGGGATACTACGTGTAGATTGATGGAGGCTTCACCTCCCCGTTATTCTAAGACACAGGGCTGGAGGGCATGACACAGACTGTGACTGACAGAAATCCACCCACACCATGTTTTTGCCAAAATTAATAAAGATTTCATTTCAAATATATAATTGTATGCTAATGTAAAACAGTTTAGTGGTATTACAGTAAAACCTTGGACTACGAGCAAAATTCATTCCAGAAACATGCTTGTAATCCAAAGCACTCGTATATAAAAGCGAATTTCCCCATAAGAAATAATGGAAACTCAAATGATTCGTTCCACAACCATTTATTCGTTCAGTCCTTCAGTTTATAGTCCATAGAAAAAGATTATAGCGATGTGACCAGGTTGTGTAACCATAAAATGTCTATCTACAAATGGAAGCCTCCACAAGGGGATTAGAAGCAAAATCCAGCAGGAGCTCCAGAGTATAAAAGAGAAGAGAGGTGCCTCTAAGTGTAGCTAAATGTTGCTAAAATGTTGTACCTTCATTAAATGTAACCGTATCGCTACACTTAGAGGCGCCTCTCTTCTCTTTTATACTCATTTGTGATGTGACGCTACTTGTAAATCAAGACATCGCTTGTATATCAAGTCAAAATTTATTTAAAATTTTGCTCGTCTTGCAAAACGCTCTCAAACCAAGTTACTCTCAAACCAAGGCTTTACTGTATTTATTTATTTTTACTCTGTATTTCAAAGGCTGTTTTTTTTTTTTTGACCATGTGACCAGCAGCAGAGGACTAGAAGCTGCCCCTGTTTATGTTTCCCTGCAGACAGGCTGGGAGAGAGCCGGGTCATGTGACGGCTGTATTTCAATTAGGAAAAAAGATTCTTAGATGGGGGTTTTATTTATTAAAATAATTACAGTCATCCACATACAGAAATAGAAGGGAGAATGAAAATTAAACAGTGTGTGTTTAGTATCACTTTGACCTTGCTATTGTGAAGCCTCTACTCAACATAGTTACAATACAGACCAATCGTAATGTATAACTAAAGGCAATTTTTTTTTTTAATAATACAATAGAAGATTACTTGAAAAAGCTCCTTTCATGTTTTGAGTACTGACTGTCTGCTGGCCGCCCCTTTCCACAACCTCCTGGATTCCCAGTGTAGTGCTACCACTGAAGCAGCCACTGGATACAACGTCTCTGTATACCTGGAGATGACACTCTGTGAAGATCGGGAAATGAACTCACAGCCTCTGCTGTGTCTGGCAGCAGATCTTAGTACTGATCCACCTGAGATGTAAGAAAACTCCTTGCCTGATGCCTTTGGCAAACAAACTTACTATCTTGTTTCTGCTGAACTTTGAACTTATTGCTCCTCCCATGAACTTCCCGTTTAAGCCGTGCCTTTTGCACTTCTTGTTTTCCAAATTATTGTGCTCTTCTCCAACCAATATCTTTCTCCTTTTTCTCCTGCTGCCGACTGTATCTTCACTACCACTTGTTACTGACCTTGGCTTGTTCCTCAACTATGCTTCCCTATGATCCCAACCTGCAACCACGTGTTACCGACCTTTGGCTTGTTTAGAATTCTGCTCGATTCCTTCCTGTGATATCTGGTAATGGGACCCAGTTTGCTCAACTCCTGGTGGGCCAATCCTGAGGACCACAACTTGGTAAAACGCAGCTAAACCCATCTCCATCATAAGTAGCTCTGGTGAAAACCGGTTAGTGCTAAGACCCCCGCACCTTGGGTGAGCCGGCTTCTTCTGCCAGGGTGACTTACCGGTGTACTTATCCTGTTGGTCGGTGGGAGCCTCTCTATATGCTATAGCTACCGGTCTCCAAGCCTGACTGTTGAGCTCTGATGAAGAAAGGACGCTCCCTTCGAAACGCGTCAGCTGGTAGTGATGCTTGTGTGTTCCTCCATGACCCTTGGAAGGTTTCGCTCATCATAGAACCGTATGCTGCTAGTTGGTGCATTTTTTACATTGCGCCCTACTCTACAACTGCTTGTGAGTAATTTCTTTTTATCACTTTAATAAATACTTCTACAAAAGATAATGCACATGGCTGGTGCGCCCTCTTTCTCTTTCTTTCTCGCTCTCCAAGCCTGACCCCTGACCGTGACACACACCTTGCTCATCCAGCACTTACGACACACTTTCAAAGAATTTATTTGAACAGAAACAGCCTGAGGGAGAACAACTAGTAAGGCAAAGTACCAACAGGCAAGAAAACAATATATTGCCCCAAAGAAAAAAATTGCTAAATACTCATAATTTCCTAACTAGCAATGTATGGCTAGTGAGTAAAGGCTTTTTGGAACAGCTAAACGTAGTATCAACAGTCCAAATAGAAAAGGCAAATCAGCTTGCGAGAGAATAAACTCTTACTAGACCCGGGCTCACTCCCTGGTCCTCTGTATACTCATGTGGACTCGATTCAGTTTAATGGACAGAAAGAAAGGTCGTTAAGCTCACACTCCTTTTCCAGTTAAAGCATATAGTTACATATATAGTTACATAGTAGGTGAGGTTGAAAAAAGACACAAGTCCATCAAGTCCAACCTATGTGTGTGATTATATGTCAGTATTACATTGTATATCCCTGTATGTTGCGGACATTCAGGTGCTTATCTAATAGTTTCTTGAAGCCATCAATGCTCCCTGCTGAGACCACCGCCTGTGGAAGACGTTCTCTCTCCTAAATATAAAGGCAGTTCAGACTCAAAAGGGTCTTCAATGCATACCTCATAACCTCCCAGCGAGTAGATTCTCAATTGCCAGATCAAGATTCTGAGTGACAAGTCTGCCTCTGGGATTCTTGGAAGTAACGCTCAGCAGCAGTGACCAGCAACAAGGCCCTGGTCTCACTCGGTTGTGGTCTCCAGCAGCAAGGTTCAAGGCTCACTTGGTAGCAGTCACCAGCAGCGGGACTCCGGTCTCACTTGAATGCGGTCACCTGCAGCAGAGTTCCTTATAGGTCCACAGCTCGGATGCCCATGCCCTCTCATGCGCCCGCTCACAATGCAGGTTTCTCCCGTCTTCCCCCTCTGAGAACTTGGAGAGGTAGGTAGAAAAGGAGCACCTTATATACAGTAAATGCAAGTTGGAAGGTGAGTTTGAAGGCATTTATTGAAAATAACAGAAGTATATCAAAGCTTTGGCTTTGATATACTTATTTTTAGGGTTGTACCGATACCAGTTTTTAAGACCGAGTACGAGTACCTATACTTTTCCTCAAGTACTCGCAGATACCGATTACCGATACCTATTTTTAAATGATTTTTGTTATTTAAAAAAAAAAAAAAAAAAAATTACAATTTTTTTGTAACCACTTAAGGACCACCCACCACATATATACTGTGGCAGGGCGGCCCTATTACGCAAAACAATGTACCCGTACGTCGCTTCGTGCATGAGTCACTGTGGGGCACGCACAGTGGGGGAGCCGATGAGCGGGTCCGGCAGCCTCGATGTCCTCCGACCACCTGCGATCGCTTCTCAGAGAGGTAGAATGGGAATCTGCCAGAAGCAGATCCCTGTTCTGTCAGGGGAGTTCAGAGTGATCATCTGTTCCTAGTGATTTGGAACAGCGATCTCTTTGTACTCAAAGTCAGTCCCCCCCCACAGTTAGAAACACCTCCTAGGGACACACTTAACCCCTTGATCGCCCCCGAGTGTCAACCCCTTTCCTGCCAGTGTCATTTATACAGCGATCGGTGGCTATTTTTAGCTCTTATCACTGTGATAATGACAATGGTCCCAAAAAAGTGTCAAAAGTGTCCGATCTGTCCGTCGAAATGTCACAGTCCCGCTAAAAATCTTTGATCACCGTCATTACTAGTAAAAAAATTAAAAAAAAATGAAAAATGCCATAAATCTATACCCTATTTTGTAGACACTATAACTTTTGCGCAAAGCAATCAATGTACGCTTATTGCAATTTTTTTTTACCAAAAATATGTAGAAGAATACAAATCGGCCTAAAATGATGAAGATTTTTTTTTGGGGGGGATATTTATTATAGCAAAAATTTTTAAATATTGTTTTTTTTCTAAATTGTCGGTCTTTTTTTGTTTATAGTGCAAAAAATAAAAACAGCAGAGGTGATCAAATACCACGAAAAGAAAGCTCTGTTTATGGTAAAAAATGGACATTAATTTTATTTGGGTACGACGTTGCACGACTATACAATTGTCAGACGCAGTGCCGTATCGCAAAAAATTGCCTGGTCACTAAGGGGGTAAATACTTCCGGTCCTTAAATGGTTAACACTGTACCTTTAACTATTTTTTTTGATCAATGTTATTGCCATTACAAGGGATGAACAACATCCCTTGTAATAGCATGGGCAGTGACAGGTCCTCTTTATGAAAAGATCTGGGGTCTATTAGACCCCTAATCTCTCCTCTGGCCTCCAATGCAGCCGATCACACGCAGATTGGTCTGATGGGTTGCCTCATTAGCCACTATATACAGAGGTGATGGTATATAGATGGGTAGGTATATATACAGAGGTGATGGTACATACAGTGGGGACGGAAAGTATTCAGACCCCCTTAAATGTTTCACTCTTTGTTATATTTCAGCCATTTGCTTAAATCATTTAAGTTCATTTTTTTCCTCATTAATGTACACACAGCACCCCATATTGACAGAAAAACACAGAATTGTTGACATTTTTGCAGATTTATTAAAAAAGAAAAACTGAAATATCACATGGTCCTAAGTATTCAGACCCTTTGCTGTGACACTCATATATATAACTCAGGTGCTGTCCATTTCTTCTGATCATCCTTGAGATGGTTCTACACCTTCATTTGAGTCCAGCTGTGTTTGATTATACTGATTGGACTTGATTAGGAAAGCCACACACCTGTCTATATAAGACCTTACAGCTCACAGTGCATGTCAGAGCAAATGAGAATCACAAGGTCAAAGGAACTGCCTGAAGAGCTCAGAGACAGAATTGTGACAAGGCACAGATCTGGCCAAGGTTACAAAAAAATTTCTGCTGCACTTTAGGTTACTAAGAGCACAGTGGCCTCCATAATCCTTTAATGGAAGATGTTTGGGACGACCAGAACCCTTCCTAGAGCTGGCCGTATGGCCAAACTGAGCTATCGGGGGAGAAGAGCCTTGGTGAGAGAGGTAAAGAAGAAGCCAAAGATCACTGTGGCTGAGCTCCAGAGATGCAGTCAGGAGATGGGAGAAAGTTGTAGAAAGTCAACCATCACTGCAGCCCTCCACCAGTCGGGGCTTTATGGCAGAGTGGCCCGACGGAAGCCTCTCCTCAGTGCAAGACACATGAAAGCCTGTGGAGTTTGCTAAAAAACACCTGAAGGACTCCAAGATGGTGAGAAATAAGATTCTCTGGTCTGATGAGACCAAGATAGAACTTTTGGCCTTAATTCTAAGTGGTATGTGTGGAGAAAACCAGGCACTGCTCATCACCTGTCCAATACAGTCCCAACAGTGAAGCATGGTGGTGGCAGCATCATGCTGTGGGGGTGTTTTTTAGCTGCAGGGACAGGACGACTGGTTGCAATCGAGGGAAAGATGAATGCGGCCAAGTACAGGGATATCCTGGACGAAAACCTTCTCCAGAGTGCTCAGGACCTCAGACTGGGCCGAAGGTTTACCTTCCAACAAGACAATGACCCTAAGCACACAGCTAAAATAACGAAGGAGTGGCTTCACAACAACTCTGTGACTGTTCTTGAATGGCCCAGCCAGAGCCCTGACTTAAACCCAATTGAGCATCCCTGGAGAGACCTAAAAATGGCCGTCCACCAACGTTTACCATCCAACCTGACAGAACTGGAGAGGATCTGCAAGGAGGAATGGCAGAGGATCCCCAAATCCAGGTGTGAAAAACTTGTTGTATCTTTCCCAAAGACTCATGACTGTATTAGATCAAAAGGGGCTTCTACTAAATACTGAGCAAAGGGTCTGAATACTTAGGACCATGTGATATTTCAGTTTTTCTTTTTTAATAAATCTGCAAAAATGTCAACAATTCTGTGTTTTTCTGTCAATATGGGGGGCTGTGTGTACAATATGGGGGGCTGTGTGTACAATATGGGGTGCTGTGTGTACAATATGGGGTGCTGTGTGTACAATATGGGGGGCTGTGTGTACAATATGAGGTGCTGTGTGTACAATATGGGGTGCTGTGTGTACAATATGGGGTGCTGTGTGTACATTAATGAGGAAAAAAAATGAACTTAAATGATTTTAGCAAATGGCTGCAATATAACAAAGAGTGAAACATTTAAGGGGGTCTGAATACTTTCTGTCCTCACTGTAGATGGGGGGGTATATATATACAGAGGTGACGGTATATAGATGAGAGAGGGCACAAAAGAGTGCACTGCAAGGTCCATAAAGACATAGATGAGCGAGTTTTGGGGTGGAAGAACCTGACTGGCCTGCACAGAGTCCTGACCTCAACCCAATAGAACACCTTTAGGATGAATTAGAGCGGAGACTGCAACCCAGGCCTTCTCGTCCAACATCAGTGCCTGATCTCACAAATGCGCTTCTGGAAGAACGGTCAAACATTCCCATAGACACACTCCTAAACCTTGTGGACAGCCTTCCCAGAAGAGTTGAAGCTTTTATAGCTGCAAAGGGTGGACCAACCCAATATTACTCTCAATACATTTGGTAATATAGTGTAAGATGAATGGCCTTTGCGTTTCTCCTTTTGTCAGATAACAGAATGACAGGTTATTGTAAAAGTATCAGCACTCAGAAATACACAAATTAAAATGGCCTTCCTATAATAAAATGACAATTTAATCCACATATTATATGGGGCAAAGTGTGCACAGGGACCATTAACAATAGCATAATGCAGCTGTTAATAGCTGTAAAAAATCTGCAGTAAATTACAGAACGGTGCAGTCATTTAACAAAACAGATGGCGCACACTTTGTATGGCAAAAAAAAATATCAGCATAATCTATTTCTAGTAAAAGTGACCCCACCATTTCCTTCCATACATTTATAACTGTGAGAATAGTACGGCAGTGACATGTATGGCGAGGGGTGTGGGTCGATATTTAAAGGTAACGTTAATGTTATTTTTGTTTATAGGATATAAATGGATTAAATGATGCTGAAAACCTTGGAAAATACATTTGATGACTTATTTCCTTTTTTTCAGGTTGACCAAGTTGTAGATGGCTAATGTCTTGCAGCATTCTGTCATTGGTGTGACCTCGCCGGTTAGGAGGGTTGCTTTGGAGGACATACATGGCCAGGGATTTGGGAAGGAACAAAAACCCGTCGATCGGCGCGTGTAGAAATGCTTGGTGGGAGTGTGTTTCAGGACCTGGATCTGAACCTGCAACCTCTGCGGTGCCTGGCAGTATGTCTTCTTGCTGAGCCACCTGAGATGCCGGACAGCTCCCTGCCAAATTCCTTAGACAACCTTGCTTTGTGTCTTGTTTCACTTGGACCTTGATCATTTTGCTCCTCTCTTGAACTTCCTATTTAAGCTACGTCTTGGAACTTTTGCCAGATTATTGTGCTTTCTACAACCAATATCTCACTTATTTTACTCCTGCTGTTGACCTACCACTCATTACTGACCTCTGGTTTGTTCCTCGACTAAACTTCCACTTGATCCCAACCTGCAATCACTTGTTACCGACCTTTGGCTTGTTACTGACTAGGATTCTGCTTGATTCCTTCATGTGATATCTGGTAATGGCACCCAGTTTGCTCAACTCCTGGTGGGCCAATCCTGAGGACCACAACTTGGTAAAACGCAGCTAAACCCATCTCCACCATATGTAGCTCTGGTGAAAACCTTTGGCTTGTTTACTGACTACGCGTCTCCTTGATCCCTACCTGCTATGTCTACCACTGGAACCTGGCTTGCTCACCTCCTGGGGAGGTAATCCTGAGGACCGTGACCTGGTACTAACACCCAACAAAACCCATCTCCACTATCAGGAGCTCTGGTGAACACCAGTTAGTGCTTAGACCCGCTCACCTCAGGTGAACGCGCATTATCCGCCAGGGTGAGCTGCTTTTGTACTTATCCTGCTGGTCAGTGAGAGGCTCTCTATTGCTATAGCTACTGGCCTCTGAGCCTGGCCGTGCCAATGTGTCTAGAAACTAATCGAGATCATCATGTTGAGTAAACGTCAAATTCCTTTTTTTTCACCAAAGATGCATTTCTGCAATGGGCACAGACAAGAGCCCAACCACGAGGACTGATCACATAAAAGGAGAATAATTGCACGACCAACAAAAACTAGACAAAAAGAAGAGAAATGGTGGCAAAGAAACGGCTGATGGTAGAAAAGACCAAGTGAATCATCAAGTCTGTTCCTTTTTTTTAACATTTTTTTCCATAAAGACTATTTTTTTTTTTTACAGAAAACTGCTGAAATGTTTAGTGGCAATAATGGGAAAGAAGAGAAATTTAGAAACATGTTTCCACTATGCGTATTGCATTCAACATGAAAAGGAAAACAATCAAACCAAATATGCAAAACGGTAAGGTCTTCTTAAGCAAAAGTGTGGGATATGTCCTTCAAAACCAGCAAATAGATAACCATGTATATAGGCCATGCAAAGAGCCACACTCCTAATGCACCCGGGGTGGTAAAAAACCTTAGAGTCTACCTTAACATTTTAGGATAGACCTAGGTTTATGATTAAATTCACTTACTGTTGATTCACTTACTGCTTCTGCTGGAGATCAATTCCGAACATTGATTGCTCTTTCGGTAATTTAATGGTTTCTAACATTACTCTTAAGCGTTCCTCTGGCTAAGCCGCTTTGTTCTATATGACAAGACAAGATCGCAGGATCAGAACCATAAGGAAGAGATCTGGTCACACAGGTGAGAGCACAGCCATTTACGGAAGCCAGCTAGAGAGTCAAGCTATAATTTAAAATAGTCAGAAATAGCGATTCCTTCCCTTATTTCTGGCTTCTCTTCAAACGTGATGATTATTTCACTTTGGGGCTGCATTCACACCTGAGCGTATTTTTTCAGGCAGAAAGTTGTGCGTTTTTGACTGCGATTTTGGACTGGTCAAAAGGTCACCAATGTAAAAAACAGAAAAATGCCTGTAATCTGCCGAAGCTCATGTACTTTTCTTAGCTTCAGGCGTTTTGCTTCAGGCAACAGAACACTCAGATGTGAGCAGGTGGCACTGAAATAAATGGGATTTTGCTTGTTGGGCGTTTTGGAACTTTTGAGGTGAGCGTTTTACGAGCTGAAAACGCAAGCGGAACTTGCACAGAAATTAATGGTCCTGCTATTCAGTAGGTTCTGCCTCCTACACGTAAACATGTTAAGTCTAACCTACTGTAAAAAAAAAAAAAAAAGAAAAAAAACACACTCACCCTAGGCTTATAATCCACTAGCCTAGGCACCAGTGATGTAACTCTGCCGCACTGTGGGATCCTGGAAAACAGAAGGATCTTAAATCTGAGAATACACTCCTGTAAAGGATTTAGTGTTGGGCTACTAAATAGTAGGACTATAATTCCATTCATGGTTCAATCCAGAATAGGGGTAGTAAGGAAAAGGTCATTGATCCTCAGATGATGAAGGCTTTCTCAGTTTGCCTTGAGCACGTTTTAAGTGTGTAAACCAGCCTCTCTCAGCCAGGGTTCCTCCAGAGGTCATTAACGGTACCTTGAGCACTGAGCAATTTTTCCTCTCAGGTAAGTTACCATTGGCTTCAATGATTTTTTCAGCTATTTTTAAAATGGGGACATTTTTCCCACTTGCTTCCAAATAAGGGACATTATTTCTACTGGTCACCATGCTAATCTGCCCTGAGCTGTGGATCTAATCATTATTGGCAGGGGTTCACTGAGACGTGATAGTTACATCAAGGGTTCCTTCATGTTAAAAAGGTTGGAAAAGGCTGGAGTAAACCGATATTTAGATATTTTATTCCTTATGACCTTTAGGGCTTAAGTTTGTTAGGGCTTGTGTCCATGGGTAAATGCAGCTGGATTTTAGGTGCATTCAGTATGAAACGCTTCTGAGATCATTCAGAGTTCATTAACAGGTTGTCAGAAACCATGAAATCATGCCGAGACAGAAGTACAGTTAAATCACACTCGTTAAATAATAAAAGTAAAAAGGAACAAACGTAGTAAAAACATAGCCAAAGTTTAGTAACCGAAACGGATAGTCAGCCAAGCCAGAAGTCAGGGATCAATGTAGTGGAAAAGCAAGCAGGATCTGGAGCCAGAAGGGATGTCAGCAAAGCAAGTCTTGAATAGGATCGCAGGAGATTTCTGTGATGTTGACCAAGGCGAAGGCAGAGCTCCTCTGGACTGGACGGCTTAAGTAGGCAGGACTGATGAGCAGGATATCATCAACAGCTGAGTAACTGTGGAGAGATAGGAGCTGGCAATTAGCTGACAGCTGAGCAGCCAGCTCAGGGAAGGAAGGGCTGAGCCCAGCCCTGACACAGGTACAGCTGACCTCCTTCTAAACTATATCAATCTGCTGCTTCAAGCGGCTTTTTGCGTTCCATTGACTTGTAAGGGGAGAGAAGCGGTTCTGAAGCAAATAAAAGCTCATCAACACAGACTCTTAAAGAATAATTCAAGGATTTTTTTTTCTCATGCTCCGCTCTGGATGTGAGGAACGGCAGAAACAGTCCACCACTGGACATGGGGGAGAGCTGTTTACCGTAGGATCAGCTAAGTATAGCCTTTCTTTGTGCCCCTGGAACAAACGAGTAGTTAACCTATGAGTTCTGCTTTAAAGCCCTCCGACCTCAGCTTTTACATTTTAATTGGACAACCTCGAACTGCATTTTCTGCACGTCATCAATCTATTAATGCGTGTCTATGGTCAAATTGTAAACTCCCGTCTTCCATTTCCACATCGTATTCCAATTATTTCAATTATTTTTAGCCTACTCTTATTTTTCGTAAAGCTTGTAATCTTACTTTGTGAAGATCTCCACACATTTACTTACCTTGAATCCTGTGACATGTAGTCACTATGCCCTGTAAGAAGGCACTGGTATGTCATACATTTCACAGAGCCCACCTTCTGGGAGGAGGAGATTCAGGAGGCAGAGTCAGTACAGGCATCACAGCTTGCAGGCAGCAAGGTACTTTGGGATATGTAGTCTTTAGAAAAGGAGGCAACAGACTATTTGCGTTCCACGTTGGTTTGAATGGCATCCATCTCCAGTCCCAGACTTCCACTTTCTTGGTTGCGGTGACGTCAACGTGGAGCGCCGACGGACCCCGGCTCGGCTCTCGAGTGGTGTGTGTCCCGAATTCAGGCGCCCCCCTCTGTTCACTTGGTACCGGACCGTATGGATATTAGCCAATCTATGCCTACATACTCCCAGTATGGTATTGTACAGACTTATGCCGCGTACACACGATCGGACATTCCGACAACAAAACCGTGGATTTTTTCCAACGGATGTTGGCTCAAACTTGTCTTGCATACACACGGTCGCACAAATCTTGTCGCAAATTCCGATCTCCAAGAACGCGGTGACGTACAACACGTACGACGAGCCAATAAAAATTAAGTTCAATAGGCAGTGCGGCTCTTCTGCTTGATTCCAAGCATGCGTGGAACTTTGTGCGTCAGAATTGTGTACACACGATCGGAATTTACGACAACGGATTTTGTTGTCGGAAAATTTGAGATCCAGATCTCAAATTTTGTTTGTCAGAAATCCCGATGGAAAATGTCCGATGGAGCCTACACACGGTCGGAATTTCCCGAAAACAAGCTTCCACCGAACATTTTCCGTGGGAAAATCCGACCGTGTGTACGGGGCATAAGATTGTTTTTGATTCCTATATTGTGATCAATGAACTACATACTGGTTAGCCTTGACACCTGGCCTATATTGCATATATCTGGCAATACACTCCTATGGCTCCATTGACTATGTCTAACCAATCTGGAGAGCGCTGTCAATTTTGTTGCTTGTGGTAATAATCAATGGTTGTATACCTTCTGGCAGCTGTATCAGGTCGGTCTTCATGCAGTGTGGGTTTTCACAGTGCTCAGCGCTTGGGACATATGGTGTTTAGAAAAGGAGAAGCTGCAAAGCATGTAGGGTATCCAGGAAGTCGTAGAAAGAGACGGCCAGCAGACAGAACTCAGAACATGAAAGGACATTTTTCAAATAAGTTTATATTGGATTGTCCCACCATGCCCAGTACTGATTTAGTTGGTCTTGTGTGAACTCTTTTCAGATCCAGGACCTCCTTTTTAGTGACCTGCATTTCTCTACAAGGGTTTCCCTGATGTTACAGTGCATTTATTGGCTCACTAAACATTAAGTTGTAATGCTGTACATATGGGGTGTAGTGATTTGTATGCATATCCTTTATACATTCTCAATTAATTTCTCCAGTTCTGTTACAGGCACTTTACATCACAGATGTTGGTAAGCAGATACATGCCCCAGGGCCAAATCTCATTGATGTTCCTCATCTAGGTCAGTTGAATGATGTTGTCCCCAGGACCACAAGTCTTCATGGATGTGCTGTCACCAATCCCTTTTATAAAATAGGTAAGGGTTGAACACATTTAATTACAAGAAACAAAATAACAGGTGCATGCTCATAAAAGAATGACCTTTGTTAGTATTATAATGGTAGAAGCAGCATTCTGCTCTCGAAGCCTCGGGAATTTAGATTAGTCCTTAAAGACCAGGAAAAAAACAGGTTGGCTACATGAATATTATGCACAAAAGCATCAGAAAATGTCCAACGGGAAAGTTTTGTGTGGTCTATGGTAACCAGACCATTGTTAGACAGGGTCAATTTGTTTTTTGTTTGCAAGCTATCTTGTATGTGTGCAGGGAAATTTTCTGTTTGTGATGTGTGTTGCCCTTCCATGTACCCCTTACTGCAAAGGCTGGTTATAGGTTGGGGTGGTTGCCATTTGTCTGTACAGCTTGTTGGGTGAATTTTGCGTGGGGACATATTGGATTCCTTCAGCTGCCAATGTGCTTTTGCTGGACGTCCAGTGTGGCCCTGTAACTTTGAGCCCTTTCAGCGAAACCTGCCCTTAATTTATCCACTGCTATATGTGCTCCAACTTGGAGACTCTCAAAACTCTATAGTTAGGACCGCATTATACAACGCAGTACGAGGTGTGTCTAAAAAGTTTGGTGAATGGTATCAGAAAACAAACAAAACAGAAGATCCAAACAAATTACCTTTATTGGCCTTCAAAATAATTGCCATCATTCACAACACACGTTTGCAATGTTGGTAAAGCTTCTGGAAACTCAGCAAAGGCCTCTTTAGAAATCGATCGCAGAACCGCTGCCACACATTCTTGGTTTGCCGCCACTTCCGCAAAACTTTTCATGACGCTCTTCCAGTGGGGAAACAGAAAGAGGTCTGCAGATGCCAGATCAGTTGAGTACGGTGGATGATCAAGGACAGGTACGCCATGCTGAGCCAAGAATTGGTGCAGACGGTTAAAACTGGTAGCACCAGGTCTCATTCCTCGGTGAGGATGGTTGGCAGAAAGGATGGATCTGGTCACACATGGTAATGAAATCTCCGGCGGTTTCCCTCCATTTTGCTTTCTGTTTGTCTGTCAGCTTGTGTAGCACAGACCGGGAACAGATCTTCCACTTACCAAAATCTTTACGTACGATGGTGCGCACCATTTTCTTGTGATAATGCCCAGTTTCTCCACCATCAATCATAGAGTCAGTCGCTGATCTCATGCTAGCATTTGTCGCACTCGCTCAAGCATGTCTGGGGTTTGTTTCCTTTCCGTTGCAAAAGAGTTTGAACCAAGTGTTGGTGGGGTCCTGTCCCGGTTGCCGGCGGACATCCATTTCCTGGCACCCGCAGATCGGCTTTTGCTGTGATTAATCACGGCAGAAGCGGGCCACTGGTGGCACGTGCACGCCCCCCAGGTGGAAGTGTAGAATCATATTGTATATAATATATATATATATATATATATATATATATATATATATATATATATATACATATATACATACACACACACACACGTGATTCTGCACAGGAGGGCCTCCCTGTAGCAGTATATCTGCTATGGGGTGGTTCTTAAACGGTCAACCACTACCAAATTTTGCAGCTAAACATATTATGTATTCCAACTATTCTAATGCCCCGTACACACGGTCGGATTTTCCGATGGAAAATGTGTGATAGGATGTTGTTGTCGGAAATTCCGACCGTGTGTGGGCTCCATCACACATTTTCCATCGGATTTTCCGACACACAAAGTTTGAGAGCAGGCTATAAAATTTTCCGACAACAAAATCCCTTGTCGGAATTTCCGATCGTGTGTACACAAATCCGACGCACAAAGTGCCACGCATGCTCAGAATAAATAAAGAGGTGAAAGCTATTGGCTACTGCCCCGTTTATAGTCCCGACGTACGTGTTTTACGTCACAACTTTGTGTGACCATGTGTATGCAAGGCAAGTTTGAGCCAACATCCGTCGGAAAAAAATCCTAGGATTTTGTTGTCGGAATGTCCCATCAATGTCCGACCGTGTGTACGGGGCATTAGTGTTTTGCCTGGAGTTTCACTTTAATGCTGGTATGACAGGGCTTATGATTTGCAGCCTCAGATGACAACGAATTCAGAACAGGCAGAGGGCGAGGAAAGATATCCTCAAAAAAAGGGGTCCATACCCTTTAAGAAGAGAGGTGGGAACACACAGTAGAGTACTCCAAAGATACGCTTTATTGAAAAATTGCACACAAATAAACAATTGGTAGACATTCACAAAAGATGGCTTCTTGAGGGTATGGACCCCTTTTTTTGAGGATATCTTTCCTCACCCCCTGCCCGTTCTAAATCCTTTATTGGTCCTTATCGGTGAACTCCATCCTCACTTTGGTTGAGTCGGAACTCCTACCATTGACCTGGCCAGTTGACACTCTGGCCAAAAGGTCCATGTCCTTTCCCTTAACCCCTTTTTGATACCTCATATGACAATGAAGCCAACTTTGGGTCTGGCAAGATAAAATCCCCAGTGAGGATGACGAGTATATTTTTATTATCTTTTGGCTTAGACGAGAGACTGAGCGTGATTCCATAGCCGGCTCTGGAAGGGACAAGGCCCCCAGGAGGTGGGGGGAGGGCACGAAGCATTTCTCACAAAGTCACACAAAATGAGAAAATATGTCCGCACCAAAAAAGAATAAAGTGAGCAATCAGCTGCAGAGTGTAACCTTTTCTAAATGATGTTTATCAGTTCATCAATATCAGGTCATTGTGAGGTCTCCGCCGCAATAACAAACTTCAAAGCCCTGAGCCATGAGCATAGCGAGAAACAGAAAAAAAAAAAATCTGAGTCGGAACGCTGATGTTAAAGTGATGAGAAGAACATCCACAATGTGATGTTGCTTATTTTTCTAATAATTATACTTCTCGGTTTTAGATAAGCTCCAGATTTCAGCCACGCACAATGCTGTCATCATTTTCTTATAGGTGGGGGAAAAAAAACGCTCACGATTTGATCGCCAATGTGGCAATTGCTGTAGATACCAGGAGGGATGCTGAATCAGTCAATGTCTTAGAGCAGCCATTCTCAACCAAGGTTCAGTGGAAGACTAGGGTTCCTCCAGAGGTGGCTAAGGGTTCCTTGAGCTGCGGCTAAATGACCTATCATGTGATGGTGCCTGCATAGTTCCAGGTCCAACACCACTTGGCATAGCCAGAGCCATGTCTGTAAAGGGGGCATTCTTCTCCACTGTCCACCACCAACGGAGGGGGCAATTTCCCAAAGACCACCAATGGACTACTTTTAGCAGGGGTTCCCTGGGACCTGAAAATGCTTGCAAGGGTTAAAAAGGTTGAGAAAGGGCGGTCCTAGAGAGAGAAAGTAAATTTGTAAGTTCAGGCTCAAACCTCCCTGCCAAAGCACATGAATGACATTTAGTTCGCTAAAGCATTGTGCACCATAACCTGTATATATAGATTATATTGTCAAAAGTATTGGGACGCGCACATGAATTTAATGGCATCCCAGTCGTAGTTCGTAGGGTTCAATATTGAGTTGATCCACCTTTGCAGCTATAACATCTTCAACTCTTCTGGGGGGGGGGGGGGGGGGGGCTGTCCACAAGGTTTAGGAATGTGTCTATGGGAATGTTTGACCATTCTTCCAGAAGCCCATTTGGGAGGTCAGCCACTAATGTTGGACGAGAAGGCCTCTGGCTTGCAGTCTCCGCTCTAATTCATCCCAAAGGTGCTCTATCAGGTTGAGGTCAGGACTCTGTGCTGGCCAGTTAAGTTCCTCCACCCCAGACCCGCTCATCCATGTCTTTATGGACCTTGCTTTGTGCGCAGTCATGTTGGAACAGGAAGGGGCCATCCCCAAACTGTTTC